>BSBN01001653.1:0-600000 GCA_027924645.1 Cunninghamia lanceolata
TTTTTGAAAACATACAAGAGCATTATGCTAACTTTTAGTTTATGGTAAATAAATGAATTGATTCTATTGCCTGCTGCTATCATCCACGAATTGAATTGAGATCCAATCCACGTGGACCGAGAGGCTTTTTTTCCGTATCTAACCAATAAACTCCCATTTCCATCTCATAGATATCCATTTCCTCTTTCTACACCCTTTCACATATGGCTATTCTATGAAATTCAGGTTCACAACACAACACAATAAGGCAACCATGAAAGCCTAGTTCAAAAGGGAGGATATTGAATGCATATAACTCCTTACAATAACATCTACAAGGAGTAGTACCAGTTCATCTAAATGAGTAACTACAAGGATGGTGCTTTGTCAATGTTACAAGGAGATGGGTTCACTTAAGGTATGTTTTTCAACTTTTACCCTGAGTAGGGGAAAATATTCAACACACACTAGAACTTAACTTCATCAATAGTGAAGGTCATTCTTCCTTTCTTAGGTTACATACAACTTTCCTAATCTCATTAAAGGAACAATCCATTCACGCTCCTATCAACATTAGGATTCTATTACGACCTAGGAAGTTCATAAGTGGAAACACAAATATAATCCAACTTGTTTGATAGTTATCATCAACCTTTGGATCTGCATGCCCTTCAAAGGGTATCTAAATACAAGATAAGATTCATTTAGACATTTACAACTTATCAAGGGAGAGAAAACACTTTTGCTTTATTACAGCTTCTTCGTAGAATAAATAACAACCCATAAATCACATTATTACAAACTTTCAACTCTCCTTTTACAAGGCTCAACAAAACTTCTCATACGCAAAACAACACACATTACATATTGTTCTTTTCATAACCAAAAGTTCCAACTACTCAAAGGATAGGAGACACTTCTCCTTTTGTCACCCATTTTAACCTAAAAATAGAAGGAAAATCTAACCAAAGCCAATGGAGGTGCTCACCTCCCAACCATAGGCTTCGCTCACAAACCACCCCCAAGCTAGGAGGCCATCTATGAAACTTAGGTTCACAACACAACACAATCACACTCAACCATTTTCACAACCTTGGATAAAACAAAACTCCCCAAAACTCCAAGGTTTATACAACACAATGGATTCCATATAAGGAAACCAAAAATAGGGGGAGCAGAGTGGACATCTCTACCTTGGGGAAAATAATTAAAATCTATTACACCAATAATATAAACCCATCTGCATTCTTCTTCAAAATCATCAAAGTTTCTCACATCCCATTATCATCACATACACCTTCCTTCCAACCACATCCTTCAAATGGAACTCATGCCAAACAAACATATATGGTACTCATGCCAAAACTTTTCTCTCAAGAGAGCAAAATTTTCCCCAAGGAGGTTCTCACCTCCTCAACCCCTCACATGGTTTTCTCTCACCCATGTAGGGAGACAACCCAAAACGTACAAATTCCCTTAACCCCAACACAACACCAAAATAAATACAACATAACAAAAGAGAAAGGAGAAGAAAACCATCAACACAAAAACTTTCAATCATTCATCCATTCCTTATATATAAGCACAAACTACTTACAAGGAAGATAAGATGCCTTACCTTTAAAAAGCTATCCCAAAAGTGAAGTTGAGTTTGATTAATTCCTCTCAACATTTCCTCAAGCCAGCTTCTTCTCCAACTCCTCATTATCTCGAGCCAAGACTCTCCAAAAATAAGAAGCAAAAATGAAGCAAAAGTTATTTTCTCAAGTTGCAAGAGAGGTATATGTAAATGAGTGACATGTCACACCTCCTCTCCAAATGAGGAGATGCCACATGGAATCTAACTCATTCTCTCTCAACTAGTCCCTAATTTTCAAGGAGTGATTTGACTCCTCATGGTTCTCACACATGTGTGAGACCTAGGGGAGAGTAGTGTGCTTGTACACTCTTCTCCAAAAATCTTCCTAGGATGTGCTCCCACATGTGTGAAGCATGGGTATGAGTCTGTACTTGGTCCAAACCTCATCCTTGACCCTAGAAAGGTGGGATGGTATGGTGACAAGTCCACCATCCCTCTTCCCAAAACCTATCCACGCCACTTTTTTCCAAGGAACTTGATAGTGGTCAAATCCACTCAAAAACAAAAATTTAATGCCCAAAAGGTCTTCAACCCCAAGGTACTTAACCTAGGACCCAAAAACATTAAAATATACAAGATGATGAAATTTTAAGGCCATCTAAAGTGACCCCTAATTTCAAATCCGAGATTAGCCACATAGGATGACAATTCATCATCCATGCCAACTCAACTATCTACACACCAATTTAAAAATCAATTTAACATCACAAAATAAATCACATTACAACATTTCACAACAATTAAAGACTTTAGTCTCCATCATGAACCAAGATCAAGCATCACAGGGGAATCACATAGGGTTTCTAGATGACCTTCGAAATGCCATTGACCATGGAATGGTACCTGCACAACTCAATTGCACACATCAATATGTCCACATGTATATATAGATGAAGCAACAAGAAATGAAATTTCCAAACATAATTACAACCAATGGAATACATCTATAATTCAATTGATAGCCCCAACCCATTCAATCATCCAATACATATCAATTCAATTCAATTCTCATTTCACAATATCTCATAGTGGCATCATATGTGCATCACACAATTCTACTAAACATACATATTCAATTTCAATTCACATCAACTAGTTCCATTGCATAATCCTTAAAGCATAATTAAACAACATATATAAGATCAATTCAGAGCATAAATTCGTCACATAAATGAAATATAACATATCTATCTCATAATGACATCACATGTTAATTACATTATTACACTAAGAATAGATACTAAATTTCAATTCAAACCAACTAGTTAAATTGAATAATTTCCAAGCATAATTGAATCACATATTAATAGTCAAATACAAACTTACATTTGTTTCATAAAAATCAAAATATAATATAGCTAGATCCTAATTGCATTATCATCGTACTCAAATTAAACCATCTATTATAATCCAAACATCGATGTCTACTATAGTCTATTAGAAGGATCAAAAGTCCATACGCAAATGTCCAATGTTTAGGTTATAAAACTAATAATCGATCCAATAGAGCATATAATTTTGACACATAAGGGCGGGCCTCACAAATATGATGGCAAACTCTATACTCAACTATTTTACTAGACCCTATTTCCCATCACAAAAATCTTGGTATATCAAACAAGAGAAGAGAGGAGAAACTAGAGAATGGGATATGATACAAAATGACTTCTGTAAAACTTTTTTAATCTATAGTCCTAACAGACTTATACATAGTGCACTACAAAGGATGAAAGAAATAATATCCTCCCCAATAGAAGTTAGGAACATATGTAGAGATAGGAGATATTAAAGCATCCCACCAAAAGAAAAAAGGTATTTGGAAACTTGTAGAATGGATGGATATGGTGGAAAATCCATTAAAAATCTATGTTATACTTCAAGAAAGACAAAAAAAGATGAGGATGAGGAAGAGGATCCAAAAAATTTGGAAATAGAAGTCAAGGAAGGAGAAAGAGAGATAACCACTACAAATGTGCTAGAAAATAAATACTTTAATCAACCCTTAAAGATGAGAAGAGAATATAGCAATAGAAGGGAGACCTAAATTGGCTAAAATTGGAGACTATTGGGGTGAGAGGCAAGTCATGCAAGTTGTGGAAGTGCTAAAATAATATGAAGATCTATTTCCCCACACTTTACTAATATGAAGGGCAATAAGGAGGAGGCCAGAGTAATGAAAATTCAATTGAAAGAAGGCATGAAGCCACACAGGAAAATACCCTATAGATTTAATCCCGATGTGAAAACTTGAGTAAAGAATGAACTAGACAAAATGTTGGTTGGTGGTATAATCAAATAGGTAGAAGATGTAGACTAGATAAGTCCTATGGTCATACAATACAAGAAAATAGGTCAGCTAAGGTCATGCATTGAATTTATGAGAACTCAATAAGGATTGTGTGCATTATCCCTATGTGACTCCATTTACAAAAGAAGTTCTTGAATGAGTAGTAGGAATGGAAGTTTATTCCTTCACAAATGACATCTCAGGTTACCATTAGGTAAAAATACAGGAGTAAGATCAAACTAAAACCACCTTTGTGATTGAATATGGGATCATTCATGTACAATGTAATGCCATTAGACTTGAAGAATGCACCTATGATGTTCATTAGGATAATGATCAATGTCTCAAGGACTTTATTCATAATTTCCTAGAGGTATACCTAGACAACTGGATAGTGCACAAATTGATTAAAAAGATCATGTCCAAGTACTTTAGTTGATGCTAGAATGATGTAGAACTCTACAAATTTCACTAAACTTGAAGAAAATGTATATTTGTGGTACCATTTGGTACACTACTAGGGCATATAATATGCAAGGAAGGCTTAATGGTTAATCCATTGAAAGTAGCAATCATCCTGAATCTCCCAACCCCAAAAATAGTGACTAAAGTAAAACATTTTTGGGTTATACAGTCTATCATAGGAAGTTCATTAAAGGGTATATGGTGATTGTTGAGACAATAGAGGAGCTCCTAAAAAAGAAAACAAACAAGGACATTCCAATGGATAAAAAAATTCCAAGAAGCATTCAATACACTCAGGAAGAAAATAGCAAAGATACCAATCCTAGTATTTCTAGATTGGAATATCCCTTTTCATGTTCACGTGAATGCTTCAGGTACCACAATTGGAGTAGTTTTGGTGCAACCAAGAGGAGACAAGGACCACCCAATTGTGTTTGCTAGTCATAAACTTTCGTAGGTAGAAATAAATTATACAACAATAGAAAGAGAGGTGCTATCCATGGTCTATGTGCTACAAAAGTTTAGGCAATACCTATTGGCCAGCCCATTCAAATTCTTCACAGACCATGAACCACTTAAATATTTAATGAATAGGATAGTTATACAAGGAAGCATTTGTAGATGGTTGCTTCTATTTCAAGAATTTGAATTTAAAATTCTAGTCAAATAGGGAAAAGCAAAATAGGGACCAAATTATCTATCTAGAATTGATACAAGAGAAGAGCTAGGACCTATTGAGGAAGAATTGCCTAGTGCAAAATTGTTTAGAATAAATGCGATACCAAAAGAACTTATAGAAATATCACAACTACTTTTTATAGGGGTAAATTATAGAAAATAGCTCCAAAAGTGAAAGAAATAGACTCTTGCAAGAGTCTTTACCTTACACACTAATTGAAGGAGAACTCCATGTTATAGGATGGAAAAAATATTATAAGAAGCATTGTGCTTGAACATGAGAGAGAAACAAATATGAGAGAAGCTCGTGAAGGGATATCAAGAGGACATAGGAGAAGGTACCGCTTGATAAAAGTATTATTAGCAAGTTTATGGTGACCCACACTCTTGAAAGATGTAAACCAATATGTAAGGTATTGTGATGTATGTCAAAGGGTAGGGAAACCTACTTCAAGAGATGAAATGCCCTTGCGGCTAGTACTAGAACAAGCCCCATTTGAGAAATGGACAATTGACTTCATTAGACCTACTAACCCGCCCACTAAGAAATTAAAATCATGATTCATCATAACAAAGATCAAATACATTAGGAAATGGGTTGAAGCAAAGGCAAAAAAGATTATATTGTTAAAATTTCCTCAAGATTCATTTAGCAAAATATCATAACAAGGTTTGGTTGTCTTCTTAGCATAACAAGTGACCAAGGAAAGCACTTTGTGAATAAGATAATTGTGGAAATTTTGGAGAGCTTCGTGATCACCCACAATAGAAGTAGCCCTTTTCACCCTCAAGAAAATGGAGCAAGTGAGGCTTTGAATAAGATTATAGGCCCCACACTTACCAAAATGTGCAATAACAACCACTATTGATTGGGATATTAAAATATCAACAGTCTTATGGGCTTACAAAACAACTTACAAAAGGCTAATTGGATTTTGCCCATTTGAACTGGTATATGTAATTGATGCATCACTATCCATACAATATATTTTACCAAACTTAAGACTGGCTACTATGTTTTAGTTTAGTGAGGAAGAATCTTTTGAAGAAAGATTAATAGAATTGGAGAAATTAGATGAAAAAAGACTATTGACACATTATCACCATAGTTTAGACAAGAGGCACCAAAAAACATGGCATGATAGAAAATTGTAACATATTTTTTTTCAAATTGGAGACAGTTCTGTTGTATGATAACAAATTCAAGAAATGGGGCAAATTAAAGATGTAGTGGCTAGGCCCTTATAGATTGTAGAAATATCCTATTATGGACCTATCAAGTTAAAAACACTACAAGATGAACCACTAAATGGTTATGTGAATGATGCACTTGGTTAAAACATTATTATGAACTTAAAAACTTCAAGTTATAAAAAGTGTATCATATGTATAATAACATATACCATTAAGAACGGTTTAACCAACAAGTAAATTATCCAACAGAAAGAAAGGAAAGAAGATAAGGGCTAGGTAGGTGAAATAAATGTAGACCCATTGTCAAAAATCTATAAAGGCATCTTAGAGTGGTGAAAGATATCACTTGTGGAAAACTATTAAGTGTCTCTGCTACAAACCCTAAAGCATCAACAAGTTATTGGTAAACATTCTTGCCTAAGAATTCAATTGCATAATGAGAAAAGTGTAAAGAAAATAGAGAAAAGTGAGGTGGATCCTAACAACACTTTCTCTAACATGCCTACCAATGTAATTTATGGAGAAGATGTGAGAAAATATATACATGGTACCAACGAAGATTGATCACACCTAGTTTGAGCCATTACACTGAACATGATTGAAACTGGGTAGTAGGAATGCTTAGACCAATATAAGCAAGTGGGTATATTCAATCTTGACATATGGAAGGACTTTTCATTCTTATGCATCAAAGAGGGTTGGATCAAAATCATCTTCAACATAATTTATGATGATTATACTTACTTAGACCAACCATACTACATCACCAAAGAAATTATCCACACTATAATGACAATGTAGAATAAAGGTGATCTACCCTTGAAGAAGAACGTGAGCAACCGAAGGTCCCAAAACTAATGGGGGCTACACTAGATAGGAGGAACTTTATGGTAGAAAAAAATATGACCCCTGTGGTTAGTATGCCACTTTAGGCATCACCCACAAAATTTACTACACAAAGTGGATACATTCAAGCTCGACATATGGAAGGACTTTCTAGACTTATGCACTGAAGAGGGTTGGATCAAAATCATCTTCAATAGAATTCACAATGATTATATGTACATAGACCAACCCTACCATATCACAAAAGAAGTTATCCATGCGGTAATGAAATGTGGAACAAAGGTGATCTACCCTCAAAGAAGAACATGACCAACCAAAAGGTCACAAAACTAATGGGGGCTACTCTAGATGGGAGGAACTTGGCAGTAGAAAATTTTATGAACCATGTGGGTAGATATGCCACTTTAGACATCACCCACAAAATTTACTACACAAACCAAGAAGGATCTTCCATAGACATGGCCATACTTACTACCTACTAGATGATCATGTAGGGGAAAGAGTTTGATTGTGTGAGGTTCTCTAGGAATAACTCATGAAAAACACAACTCAGACTAAAGGAAGTGACTGCTATCAATTCTAGAATGGTTCTTTAATTATTTTCTTAGCTTTCTACTTCACGAATATACTTGAACTTGGATTTGCTAGTAAGATTTGGGTTTGACACCCCTATAGCTACCCAAATTAATGAACACATCAAACATTTCAAGAATGCTACCTCCCATAATGAAGTATATTGGGGTTTTTTCAATAATTTTCAATTGGAGATGCATGCAAGGGACCACATCTCATATGATGTGAGAAAATATGCAAATGATATCACCTTTGTGGTGGACAACGATCACATTTTTATGGAGGTAGTCGAACCGAACAAAACATGGATACCACAACTATCTTATGAAATAAGTAATGAATTGATACATGCTAATGCTAAGGCACTGCTAGCTCTCTCCAAGGATCTTAAAGCAAAGAGATTTGGAACATATAAAGAATTCATGGACAAAGAAAGCAAGCAAAATGTTTTAAAATACATAGAGAAAATAAGAAGTTACATAAAATTGGGGGATATCAAAAGATCTTGCCCCCATTGAAGGTAATATAAATCTTTGATTCCCCACTCTCGGTTGAGGTAGAGCCATTGCAAGTGTAGTGCTTTAAATGCCTTAAATAAAAAACTCTAGGGTTTGATATAAGAGACTCCCAAACACATAAGCCACTAGGGAAACAGGAGTTGGAGAAGCAGTCACCATAGATCTCCACAAGAAGAAAATTATTAGTTTCATCACTACAAACATAAACAGAGGTAGAAATCAGTAGAAAGGGAAGCCACATAGGATTTTTTACAAATGAGCAATGAAAATAAAAAAGGGGAGACCACCCAACTAAATTAAAAGTAAAAGGCTTAACACAAGTACATCTCTGCATAGATAGAGGATACAAAAGAAATAAAATAGGGAGATGGAGTTCAAATAGAAGAAGAGGTAGCGACAAAGAAACCTCCACTACAAAAGAAAGTAAAAGGACCTCCATAAAAACACCACTCTAGAAGCTGCAGAGAAAGAAAGAGCTAAGAAATTAATGGACCCAATGTTGTTGTATAGATCTCTTTTCAAACTAGGCATGCTACTGCAGACTACACAAATGTATCCATAAGTAGGTGTGGACAACAAAAGAGTAATTGAACAAACACATTTAGATTATATCTCCAGTAGATCTCATACCTTGGAAGGAATAATAGAAGGATTTCTAGTGGAATTGGCCATAGTACTAAGGGAGAAAAGAGAAGAGGTGCTAAGGGAAGGAAAGGAAATTAGGAAGCAAGCACTAGATGAAGTTGCGGTGACATTGCCACTAGAGAAAATGGAAAGATTTATCTAATTACAGATGTAGGAACGTAGATAAAAGCATAGGGTGGATACACTCTTATTACAAGAAATAGAAGTAAAGGAGAGAGTTAGACAAGAGACCCTTGCGACCACATAGAAATCCTACTCAGCCTTGCTAGAAGAAGAGAAAGAGGGGGTATGAGAATAGAAGGATGGAGAGTAAGTACAACAAGAGGTATCACAGCAAGAGCCCCTTTCACCAAACCAACCCCCCATCCACCACTACATCTCCATCAACCAATCTTATGCAAGAAATCAAGAATTTCTTGGCACACCAAAAGCAACTTCAGCCATTTCCATCCCCGAAATCTACAATTCCCCATCACTAATATTTCCCACATATCTCCCTTACAAAAGTTTATGTTGGGAGACATACTCTAGACCACCACAAGAGAGGATCTCTTGAAACAATAGGTGGACATTGTTGAGAGCATTGATCATGTTCTAAATTCACTACAAGTAGTAATACCACAAGTCATTAGGGACACTTCAGCTCCCTTGGGTCAAAAGCTAAGGAAATTCATTGAGGATATAGTACTGGAAATACAAAATCAAGAAGACAAGGTTAAGCAAAAAGTCCTAATAGAATAAAGAAGAAGAAAATATAAGATATAAGGAAGAAGTGTGTTATTGCACACATAAAATTAGAGGTAGAAGTAAAAAGTCAATAGAATATAGAAGCAAACATTAATACACTATACCAATTTTTGTTTAGGATGGCTAGCTTCAACAAAGGCTTTCAAGGTACAACTAGAGAATATTAAGCATTAGATAATGCAGGCCTCTACCACTTATAATGTCATGAAAGATTTGGATGGGAGCCTTGGAGTATAGATTGAAACCCTACACAATCAATACCAATAAGTACAAGATCAAAGAGAAGGATTAAGGGCACAAATCAAGTAGCTTCGCAAAGCAATCAACCTCTAACTTGTATGTAATGACCACCCTCATTTTCAAAAATATGTTAGCTAAAATCTAAGGCACAGACAGTCTTCAGAACACTTTCTGATCACCTAGATCCCATGGAGGGCAAGGTGAGAACATACAATGTTTGAATCACACCTCTATCTAATGCATGCAAGGCAGCAAGCTGACTAGAACACACGCAAGGCAGCGTAGCTGACCTATATACCACTTATTCAGTGGGACCAGTGTGTATAAACCTTGGAAGAATGTCTAAGCTTGTTCAAGACCTAAATGGTTGATAAGCTTGTTCGATGCCAAAACGGGTGTTAATGCAAATTGCTATAAATACTGGCAGTAAAACCTTCCAATTTACAAAATGAAATGCAAGCAACGAGCACCACTGACAGTACTACCTTCCGAGGTTTACAAACACATACAATATTACTTTGATCCATCATTCTAGCTGTTCATATAGTTTTGATTTAAAGTTTCAAGCTGCTATTACAACTAAATCAAAACTTTATATATTCAAAAATCATCAATTTGTATAAGATCATATACCCATGCTCTGTAATTGTTGTTGGATGTTGTGAATGTTGTAGAGGCTGTCCAGACTGTTGGTGATGGCCTAAACTAAAGCTACACACACTATTTCCCTCTTGAGGCCTCTGTCACAGTCAACACTCAAGTCTGATATACAGAACAACAAACTGATTATGCACAGATAACACTGAACACACCCCTAGAACACCCCCAACGCTGTCACAACTAATCATATCACTGCAATGAATACATTCCACTCATACCACATTGATCCTATCATACTTCAAAAGCATTAATCTATTTCCCAAAATTAATTATCATATTTGTACCTTGCTGGTATAGCAGGTACAACAGTACTGGGAAGTGCCAAAATGCTCATAACAACTTGAATTCTCCAAATTCCACCCTAAAACCTTTTGCAACATCAAACACCATCGTAGGCACCCTTAATAGAGGTAAAAAACTTTAGAAGAATGCAACGATTCATATCTTATCTCCCACGTGCCATTTGGGATGGCACGACAGTATGGAAGTACGATGACTCATTCCTCCTTGGCATATCCCCTTGACTTGTACGGTCATCTCTTCCTTATCCTTTATGACCACAAGGGACAAAACAATTCTGAGTCAATAATAAATATAAATTTAACCTTGTCTTTCACCTTCAAATTGGTACGGTCTATTGGAAGGGTACGACTACCTCAGCATGTATGACTATAGCAGAAAATAGGTATGACTGATTCTTGTTGTTATTTAATCACTTGGAATCTACAAAATCTACCAATCATCATACCAAAAATTCTAAACCAAACATCTCATAACCAATCAACCCTAAAATACATCAAAAACATTCAAACCCAATCCACTGCAAAAGGACTCCATTGAAGCTCCTTGTGATTTATGAGATAAAATAACCAAATATTCTAGCTAGGGTTGGTCTTTCACAACCAAAACCAGAAGAAGAATGAGGGGATGCAACCTCACAGGACCAAGCTTGGAAGCTCTCCACAAAAATTTCAATCATAACATGTATAAACTCCAATGATCATTCAAAACTCTATTTTATATCTTCTCGTGCATGCCAAAGATGAATAAAATATATTATATTGCATTATGGGCTTCATGTGTATTTATTTCCCACTAAAGTGGGTGCTCACTTTGGGAAATAAAATAATATTTTTTTCCCAACGCTTACCAAGCCATAAAAGCCACTTTTAAAATAACTTAAGTTGTCAACTTTAAAATATAAAGTTAAAACCAAGGACAACTTGATTTAATTATTTTAAAAGTCATTTCCCTTAAAATGACCTAGTTAGCCTTCAAGAAATTCATGAAAACAAGGCTAACCATTATTAAATTAATTACCGACGGAAAGTGGACATTGCATTCCTCCCTCCCCAGATTTTCTTGTCCTCAAGCAACTGCAACTCAGGATGTTGCAAAATTTGCTCGCTCTCCCACGTAGCATCCTCCAAAGGTAGGTTTTTCCACTTGATCAAATACTCACTAATAGTCCTCTTCCTAACTATTCATTCTCTAAATTCCAACACTCTTTCTGGAATCAACACAAGGTTGCCCTCCTCATCTAATGGGGGCAATTCTGAAGAAGTTACCACATTGTGTCCAAGAGCCTTCTTGAGGTGTTACACATGAAAAACATTGTGAACCTTGTTGTTAACGGGAAATTCTAGCTCATAAGCCACTTCACCAACCCTCCTCTTGACCTTGAAAGGTCCATAAAAATGTAGCTTCAACTTTTCTGCCCTACTTTTCTTGAGAGTGGATCGATGGTAAGGTTGCAACCTCAAATAAACTGTGTCTCCCACCTCAAAGGTGTGCTCAACACGGTGTTGATCTACATAAAATTTTTGCTAGTTTTGAGCATATAGGAGGTTGTCTTTCAAAGCCTTCATGATATCTTGACTTTGTTGTAGAAAGTCTTTGGCCTAGGGTACTCTACACTCATCAAAAATTAAATCAATGAAACTAGGTGCATTATAACCATAGAGAGACATGAATAGAGACATTTTAATAGACATGTGATAGCAAGAGTTATAATAATACTCCCCCAAATCAAGCCAATGAACCCAAGCCATTTGTTGTCCTAAAACATAGTTTTTCAGATATCCCTCCACCCACTTATTTACAATCTCTGTCTGCCCATCAGTTTGTGGGTGATAACTAGTGCTCGAAGTGAGCTCAATCCCACTCAAATGGAACAATTCTTGCCAAAACAAGCTAAGGAACTTGATGTCTCGATCACTTACTATGTTATGTGGTAACCCATGCAATCTAAACACTTCATGAAGAACAACTCAACCACTTGGGTTGCTCTAAAATCTGAATTGATTGCAAAAAATTAGCAAACTTTGTCAATCTATGGACACTACAACATAAATACAGTCTCTACCTTGTACCTTGGGCAGCCCGATGATGGAATCCATTGAGATGCTTTCCCATTTTTGATTGGGAATGGGTAAAGGTTGCAACAGACCAATAGGGTGTGTGTGTTCTTTTTTGTTCTATTGGCACATATAACACTCCCTTACATGATTCATGACATCATTTTTTAGCCCTTTCCATGAGAATATCTCATGGATCTGCTTGTAGGTCTTAAAGAAACCTTGGTGACTAGCCAATGGTTCATCATGAAAAGACCTTAAAACCTTCTCTTTAACCTTTGAATTTGCTACTAAAAATATGCGTTCTTTGTAACAAATCAATCCATTGATTACCTTGTACTTATCATCATGAGTGGCACCATCAATGATACTGGAAGCAAAAAGGATCTTTAGAATATTCTGCAAGGATTTGATCCTTCTAATCTGTTGTAATCTCAACAATGGAAGTGAGATATGGTCTCCTATAAAGTGCATCAGCAACAATGTTCTTCTTTCCCTTCATGTAGACAATGTCTTAATTGTAAGCTTGAAGCTTACTCACCCAATGCTATTGCCTCTCACTAAGATCCTTATAGTTGAGGAAATACTTAAGGCTATTATGATCAGCTTTTACAATGAATTTACCTCCCACCAAGTATTGATGAAACTTGATCAATGCATGCATGATTGCAAGTATTTCTTTGTCATAGATTGAGTAACTCTTCTCACCACCACGTAACTTCCTACTCTCAAAGGAAATTGGGTGTTTTTGCTACATGAGGACAACACCAATGCCTTCTCCTAAAGAATAACACTCAAGCTCAAATGGCTTGGTGAAGTCTGGAAGTGCTAACATAGGGAAATTACTTATGATTACCTTGAAATCTTTGAAAGATTTATGCGCTGAATCTGACCAAGAGTGTAAAGTACTGAAAAATTTCCACAACATAATTACTGAAGTAAAATCTATAATTAACATCAAGTGAATAAAGTAATTACAACATCATAAAGAAGAAGGAATAACAGTAACTTCTAATATCATTGCAAGATTTTCATTTATAAGTTTGATATCAAATCTAGTTTCATTACAATGTTCTGAAGTCAATTACAGAGTTCTTCTAAATCAATAATATTACAAGTTTACATAATGGCATAACGCTTTACAAATCATTTTGAGATACATGAAGAAGTATAAATGTCACAAATGGAAAATAAATCCAATGATCTGTCCTCGATCGCCATCGACCATCTGGCCATCTACTGCATCGAAGGACAAGAACATCGTTCAGGCACTTTTTCCACCTAACCACGAAACTTGCACTTCCTCAGTATCCTTCAAACTGAAGGATGCCTGACCCTGCTCGAAGGGCCTAACAACCTGTAAACAAGTGCAGGGTGGAATTTGGTGTGTGTCTATCAATCTACATGCATTACTATCATGAATGCAACATCTCATCAATAGGTATGGCAGGAAAATATAAATATGAGTACTAGGCTACCCAACCATTAGTTACAATGGAAAACATGTCTATTTCAACATCATTTTAGCTTTGGCAAAAGCATTAACTGATTTCACAATGTGTAGGTTTGAAAAAGAAACCTACTTCCCTGTTTCCCGTACTTGACACCTATCCCGGAAGGCAATCTTTCTTGCATAAACATGGAAAACATTCACGCCATACCAAGCTTAATTTACTATATTTAAAGAAAATAAAACCCCTTACAATCATTCTATATGTGAGGAAAGAAACTCATCTTCTGGTAATTACAATCCTTATTTGTTATCTATGTAATTTGTTTTGTGGAAAGCTTCACAGTGGTTTATTCACTAAGTTTGATGTGATTTGAGAACTTGATTGATTTCCTTCATGTTATAAAGTAATGGTATAGTGTCCACATTCGTAGATAAAGAAAAGTGTAACCCAATAGATAAGGTGTTGAAGGATAGGTTGAATAGTTCTGAATACATAAGGTTTCAACTATTAGTAAATTAATCTCGCAAGCACAACAATTATCTACATTGTAAGATTTCAAACAATAAGAATTTAATAATATCAGTCAATCGTTATTACTCAACTGATATATTTTAAAATAATTTAAAAGGAAGTAGGATAGGTGAGATATAATTTTCTTTGTTCAACACATACTCTCTATCATGTCTTCTATCATTTACACTCACAATAGATAACATTCAGATCCAGAAGATTTTTGAAGAGTGAAAAGAAAATATTCAATTGTTTTGCAGGTCAGGTCGCTTATCAAGCGCCATACAATTTATGAGGAGACAATTCCAAAATTGGAAAGAGAGAGAGTCGATCCATAGAAACAAAATATGGCCTAGGCATATATTGAGGTGAGGCCGATTGCATTACTCTTCAATCAAATATATGTTGCAGACTAAGGAGAAAGCACAGATCTCAATCTAAAGGAAAAATAATAAGGTTTTGAGAGCCGAAATAAGGGTAAACGATAGATAAACTAGCCATGCAAGTCAAAAGAAAAATACAGAGAATGCTAAGTGAAAGATAAGAATTTTCAAGCGCTTAAAGAGGTCGATCAAAGTTCATAGGGTCGATAGTCTAAACGCAACCCACCAAAGCCAATTCCTACGTTGCATCTCAATTAAAAAAATAGATTTTTAACAAGGGAGTTGGATTGCTACAGGAAAACTACAACCGCCCCCTCTGAGACAGCTATTGAGATCGTTTGGGCAGACGAAAGTCAAGGAACTGGCCATTAGAAAAGTGCGACTATGGCAAATAAGAGTAGAGACGTTACAAAAAGATGAAAAGATCCACAACAAATTGCAAATCACTTCGTATTCCACATATGTTAACTGCTAAGTTTTTAAAAACTGAATAAGACTCCAAGTTCTTCTGATCAATACAAGGAGAATATCAAAGGTTTTCTCATGCCTATTTGCTAATCACGTTTACAAATTAAGGATTAAAGAGAATCGCATAGATCTAAAAGAAGAATCTCAGAGGTCAAAATATATGGAAAGAAAGAGATCGACGACTGGGTTTCAAGCTAGGGTCAAATTACTATATAGACTTTTAAGTCTCATAGTCAAACAATTGATGGTAGAAGACAATACAAAAGTTTTATAAAAGAAAACAAAGCCAAAGGTATCCATAGAACAAGAAGCGATCTAATCTATAGAGGAGAAAATCATCGGTTACCAAATCAAATCATGCAACTCACATCATGCTGGCGGCTGATGGAAAAGGTCGATCTAATACTAACATTTTAATAAAACTGAGATTGTCCATAGAAAAAAAAAAGGAAACAAAAGCTATTTTTGATCAAAACGAACCCATTTGAAAGCATGCAGTTAGTTCGTTGGAGTCTGTTTTTATTCCATTTTGAGGTCGTTCTCTAAGATTTTACAAGTAGCATTCAATATACGGATATGAATAAAAGGAATACCTAGTTTAGAAGCTCTCTTCCTCTTCCACGCCTTCAAATTTTCAATCCAGTAAATCTCGATCCCCTTCTCTTTTCTGCCTTTTCTTCTGAATATCCTCTACGTTGTTTTTTTTTAAAAACCCTCTTCTTTTCTTTTTATCCTCCTTCCCTTTCTCATGCAAAACTTTTCCCCCCCTTTTCTCTATCGATCACTCAAGAAGTGAATTTAAAGAATCCCATTCTTACACATGCAGCTCGTTTACTTAGTTAAACAAGGACACATCTATTTTTTTTAATAAAACTAAACATGCCTTAATATTTATAAAAAGATTTTGGGTTTTTAAATATATAATATATTTATATACCTAAAAGTTTATGATACTTATAAGAAAATATACATAGATTACATTTTACTAATTTGATTTATTTTTATTTAAATCTAGTTTATTGTTTATTTTAATAATTACAAAGATTGTCAACAAATATGTCGTCAATAGTTTTTTTTTATAAACTAACTTGTTTATCCTATTTAATCTTGATAAACTAACTTATTTTAATCATGCAAAATAACTTCTTTATTTTCGTAAAAATAGGTATCGAATCAAGAAAAAGGGATGCATGCAAGAGATTGACGAAATCAACAAAGTTTCAATAAAGGGTGATAGATAATAATGCAATGAAAACTACGTGAGTGTGTGTGAGAACCAGATTGAACCCGACACATGTTGCCAAGAAGCTAAACCCCTCTACCTGAGCCATGCTCTTGTCCTTCGACAAGACCTACGGACAAGCAAACTCATCAAAACATCAATAGGTTAGTTCTAGAACATAGCCAAAGCAATTTAAAATTTAAACCAATAATTTAGCATCCCATATCATCAACTATTGTTCTATGATTTAATTTGAAATTAACCAATTAGGTAATTCTATAAGTCTGAGACGTAACATCCTTCCCCAGTTGGAAGAGACATCGTCTCGATGTCTTATTACATCAAGAAAAATAATAAAGTATCAAAACAATAATGTATCATCATATGAGTATCAAAGTATCTAAAAATGCATTAAATAAAAACATCTTTTCTAATTTCCCAAATGTGGAAAAGATCTATCAATGTCTGCAACATCCTCCCAAGTGGCACTGTCCACCGAATACTGGTCCCACTGGACCTTATACTGCACTATGTCTCTATTACGCAACTTAACATTGCGCTTCTCCAAGACTCGAATGGGCTCCACTAGCACCACTCCTGGATCCTGTACCTGCAAATCACGCCAATCAAGAATATGCAAAACATCAGGATGATAAGGTTTGAGCAATGACACATGAAAAACATTATGGATCTTGGTGAGAGCTGGTGGCAGAGCAAGTCTATATGCAACAGGATTGATCACTTCAAGAACGTCAAAAGGTCCTATGAATCTTGGAGCTAGTTTGGATGCCTTGCCAAACGAAATCAAACTTTTATGAGGCTTGACCTTTAAAAACACTTTGTCACCCACTAAGAATTGCCTAAAAGTCCTGTTCTTATCTGCATAACTTTTCTGTCTATCCGAGGCTTGTTTCAATTTCTCTTTTATTAGCCTCATCTGATCTTCCATTTCTTTTAACATGTCAAGTCCAACTACTATTCTATCTTCAATCCTATCCCAACTAATTGGTGTTTGACATTTTCGCCCATGAAGAGCCTCAACTGGTGCCATACCTAAGGATGCATGGTAATAATTATTATATGCAAACTCTACCAATGGTAGATATTCCTCTCATTTGTACTATTGGTCCATATAATACATCCTCAGAAGATCCTCCACTACCTGGTTGACTCTCTATTTGACCATCTGTTTCAGGGTGATAAGTTGTACTAAAGTTCAACTTAGTTCCCAATGCTACATTAAACGTGGTCCAAAACCTAGAGATCATGCGAGTGTCACGATCTGAGATGATCATCTCTGGCACTCCATGTAGTCGAAAGATCTCTTGGACAAACTTCTTTGCTAACATTAGTGACCCATCTGAGAGATTTCTGGGAATGAAATGAGCCACTTTAGTCAGTTTGTCCACTACCACTAAGATAACATCATGCATGTTCTTTAACATGGGCAATCCTGAATAAAGTCCATGCTAATCACCTGCCACTTGTACTCAGGTACACTATGTGGATAAAGTAGTCCTGTAGGATGGTTATGTTATGCCTTGACTCGTTGACACTCCAAACATCAAGCAACAAACTTTGTCACATCCTTTTTAAGTTTAGGCCAAAAGTACAATGGCCTCAATCCTTCCATTGTCTTAGTCACTCCTGGGTGTCCAGAATATGGAGCACTATGAATCTCCTCGAGAACCAATTTCCTCAACTCACCGGAATCTAAAATATACATTCTCCCCTGATATCTCAGAAGCCCATCTGACTCTATCACATACCCATCAAATCAATGATCTGTGGGGTCTGCTTCTAATGCTTGTTTAACCCATTCATAGTGATCATCCCCTTGGAAGTTTTGGATTACCTACTATCTCAAATTGGTTCTAGTAGTCACCATTGCAGTCAGACGTCATCTCCTGCTAAGAGCATCTGCTACCCTATTCTCTTTACCTTTTATGTACTCAATTCCAAAATCATATTCACTAAGGAATTCTAGCCATCTTCTCTGTCGTGCATTGAGATTAGGTTGGGTGAAGATATATTTGAGTCCCAAGTGATCTGTCTTAAGCTCAAATGGCTTACCCAATAGGTAGTGCCTCCACATTTGGAGTGCGTGAAAAATGGCAGACAATTTGAGATCATGAGGTGCATAATTTAACTCATGTTGTTTCAGTTTTCTTGACTCATATGCTACTACTTTCTTGTTTTGCATCAACAATCCTCCCACACCTTCACCAGAAGCATCTGTAATCACTATGAAATGACCATTTGGATCAGGTATGGTCATAATAATTGTTGATGTGAGTTTTTTTTTCAACAACTGAAAAGCTTGTTCACATTTATTTGTCCAATCGAACTTCTTACCTTTCTTTTGCAATGAGGTTATAGGTGCTGCGATTGTCGAGAATCCCTCTACAAATTTTCTGTAGTATCCTGCTAACCCCATAAAGCTTCTAACCTCTGTTATAATTTGTGGTGCAAGCCATTCCATTATTTCCTTGATCTTTTTAGGATCTACCGCTATCCCATCTGCAGATATTACGTGGCTAAGATAGTGCACTTTACTATGGTAAAATGTGCACTTAGCTAACTTGCCAAAAAGTTTTCTCTCTCTCAAATGTTTCAAGACTATTCTCAAGTGTCTTTCATGCTCCTCTACTGATTTTGAATAAATCAGAATGTCATCTAGGAATACCAACACAAATTCATCTAGACAATCCCTGAACACACTGTTCATCAAGTTCATAAAAGTTGTTGGTGCATTAATTAGACCGAATGGTACTACTGTGAACTCGTAGTGACCATATCGTGTTCTAAATGCCATTTTAGAGATATCCTCATCCTTAATTCGTAACTGATGATAATTGGATCTAAGGTCTATTTTGGAGAATACCTTTGCACCTTTCATCTGGTCAAACAACTCATCTATCCTAGGAAGCGGATACTTGTTCTTAATGGTTTGTTTGTTGAGCATTCTATAATCGATGCATAATCTCAATGTTCCATCCTTCTTCTTTACGAAGATGACTGGTGCACCCCAAGGTGACACACTAGGTCTGATAAACCCCTGTTTTAACAATTCTTCTAACTGTGCCTTAAGTTCATATAGTTTTGTTGTTGTCATTCGGTAAGGTGCTTTAGACTATTGTTCTGTTCCTGGCATTAGATCTACAGATAAATCAAATTCTCTTTTAGGCGGTAGTTCTATCAATTCATCAGGGAAAACATCTTTGAATTCTCTAAGAAAAGGGTATTTGTCAAAAGATGGTTCTTGATTATCTAAATCTCTTATCTTTACTGCATAGATGGAACAACCCTTTCTTTTAGCCTTTTCAATTGCATTGCCGATATCTGTCTTAGCTTAAGGGGTGTTCTTGATCCATGAATCTCTACTCGATTCCCAAAGTCATCTAGGCATTTTACTACTTTATCTTCATAATCTACTAGTGACTTATGTTCAGATAGCCAAATGATTCCTAGAATCACATCATAAGATCCTAAAGGTGCAACATAGAGATTGACTTGTTTTTGGAAAGTAGGAAGATCTAATTCACTGCATACAAGACACGAATCTACTCTTTTTCCTGCATTGTTACCATACTGCACCATCCAAGAATTTTCCATGTGTCCAAGTTTTATAGATAACTTAGCTACAATTTTTTGATCAACAAAACATTTCGTAGCTCTTTTATCAATTAAAATAGAAACTGGAAGGCCAAAGAGCTTACCAAACATCTGAATAGGCGTAGCTTGGAAATCCACCTGATGATGATTTACAACTGCATGAATCTGGTGTTAAGGAGCTCCCTGTCGATTTCCATCCCTCTGATTTGTTGTTCATTGAGGACATGCACTTGCATAGTGCTCTCCTCCATAAGTGTAACATCCATCTCTAGGTCCTCTGTGTCTAGCTGGCATGTCCCTCCTGTTATTATTTCCATTGTTGCTATAGTTACCTCTCTTATTATTATTTCCACCTTGGTTCCCATTGTTCTTTTCCTGGTAGTTATTGCCCCTCTTAATATTCCTTATCTGACTCTTACTATTTCCTTGATTGCTGCTATTACCCTGACTATGACTGTCATTCTGAAACCTTTTATTCCCATTCTTCACATCCTAACTTTTACAATAATTTGAAATCTGCTGCAGTTTTTGCTCTTGTTTAGTAGCTTTTTTGAACACTTCATCCATGGTCAATGGATTATGAATATCAACATCTGATCTAATCTATGGCCTTAGCCCCAAAATGAACTTACAAATCCTGAACCTTTCATCAAGTTGATACTGTGGAACATACTTCAACAAGTGAGAGAATTTCTCCCAATACTGAGTCACAGTCATACCTCCTTGAGTGAGGTTTTGGAATTATATCATTTTCTTGTCAAAATAGAGTTGCGGCAACCACATCTTCATGAAAAGCTCAAGGAAGTGATCCCATGTGATTTCTCCTGGTAACAACTTCTTTTTAGCCTTTTCGTTGTCCCACCAAGTCGCTGCTTCCCCAGTAAGCTGGTAGGATCCCCATATAGATTTAGTTTCATCAGACAAGTCACAAAGATCAAAATATTTTTCCATATCAATAATCCATGCTTCTGCTCCGTCACCTATAGTCTTACTGTCAAATCTAGGAGGGGCAACCTTTTTAAGGTCCTTTCCTAACCCCTCAGCAATTTTGTTTCTATTATTTCCATTTACTTCACCCTCAGGACCTCTAGCTTCTTCTCTTTGTTCTTTAGCTCGGTTTCCCCTTATTCCTATGATTTCCTATTCCATAGTGTTCATCTGAGTTCCCTACTGAGTCAAGAGAGTTCCTTGCTGAGTCAAGAGAGTTAGGATCTGAGTCAATTGGTTATTCTGTCTAGCATTCTTATTATTATTTGCCTCATTTATGTTTCCCTCATTATTCCCAGCATTAGCCCCTCCTGCATCAGCGCCAGCATTGGCTTCTTCATTATTTCCAGTGTCGGGGTTACTGCCAGATCCTAGGTTTGCTCCCCTACGTCTAGAGTTTCTAGTGTTCATGATGAACTATCTGTCAAGAGTTTATAACTTTAGCGTAACGGTTCCAAAAAGTCCTAGAGTATAACCATCGCTCTGATACCAAATGTAAAGTACTAAAAAATTTCCACAACATAATTACTGAAGTAAAATCCACAATTAACATCAAGTGAATAAATTAATTACAACATCATAAAGAAGAAGGAATAACAGTAACTTTAATATCATTGCAAGATTTTCATTTATAAGTTTGATATCAAATCTAGTTTCATTATAATGTTCTGAAGTCAATTATAGAGTTCTTCTAAATCAATAATATTACAAGTTTCCATAATGGCATAATGCCTTACAAATCATTCTGAGATACATGAAGAAGTATAACTGTCACAAATGGCAAATAAATCTAATAATTTGTCCTCAACCGCCATCGACTATCTGGTCATCTGCTGCATCGATCGAAGGACAAGAACATGGTTTAGGCACTTTTTTCGCCCAACCATGAAGTTGCGCTTCCCCAGTATCCTTCAAACTAAAGGATGCCTGACCTTACTCGAAGGGCCTAGTAACCTGTAAACAAGTGCAGGGTGGAATCTGGTGTGTGTCTATCAATCTACATGCATTACTATCATGAATGCAACATCTCGTCAATAGGATATGGCAGGGAAATATAAATATGAGTACTAAGCTATCCAACCATTAATTACAATGGAAAACATGTCTATTTCAACATCATTTTAGCTTTGGCGAAAGCATTAACTGATTTCACAGTGTGTAGGTTTGAAAAAGAAACCTACTTCCCTGTTACCCATACTTGACACCTGTCCCGGAAGGCAATCTTTCTTGCATAAACACAGAAAACATTCACGCCATACCAAGCTTAATTTACTATATTTAAAGAAAATAAAACCCCTTACAATCATTCTATATGTGAGGAAAGAAACTCACCTTCTGGTAATTACAATCCTTATTTGTTATCTACGTAATTTGTTTTGTGGAATGCTTCATAGTGGTTTATTCACTAAGTTTGATGTGATTTGAGAACTTCATTGATTTCCTTCATGTTATAAAGTAACGGTATAGTGTGCCACATTCGTAGATAAAGAAAAGTGTAACCCAACAGATAAGGTGTTGAAGGATAGGTTGAATAGTTCTGAATACATAAGGTTTCAACTATTAGTAAATTAATCTCGCAAGCACAACAATTATCTACATTTTAAGATTTCAAACAATAAGAATTTAATAATACTGGTCAATGGTTATTACTCAACTGATATATTTTAAAATAATTTAAAAGGAAGTAGGATAGGTGAGATATAATTTCCTTTGTTCAACATGTACTCTTTATCATTTATTCTATTATTTACACTCAAAATAGATAACATTCAGATCCAGAAGATGTTTGAAGAGTGAAAAGAAAATATTCAATTGTTTTGCAGATCAGGTTGCTTATCAAGCGCCATACAGTTTATGAGGAGACAATTCCAAAATTGGAAAGAGAGAGAGAGTTGATCAATAGAAACAAAATATGACCCAGACATATATTGAGGTGAGGCTGATTGCATTAATCTTCAATCAAATATACGTTGCAGACTAAGGAGAAAGCACAGATCGCAATCTAAAGGAAAAATAATAAGGTTTTGAGAGCCGAAATAAGGGTAAATGACAGATAAACTAGCCATGCAAGTCAAAAGAAAAATACAGAGAATGCTAAGTGAAAGATAAGATTTTTCAAGCACTTAAAGAGGTCGATCAAAGTTCATAGGGTCAATAGTCTAAACACAGCCCACCAAATCCAATTCCTATGTTGCATGTCAATTTAAAAAATAGATTTTTAACAAGGGAGTTGGATTGCTATAGGAAAACTACAACTGCCCCCTCTGAGACAGCTATTGAGACCGTTTGGGTAGATGAAAGTCAAGGCACTGGCCATTAGACAAGTGTGACTACAACAAATAAGAGCAGAGGCGTTACAAAAAGATGAAAAGATCCACAACAAATTGCATATCACTTCGTATTCCACGTATGTTAACTGCTAAGTTTTTAAAAACCAAATAAGAGTCTAGGTTCTTCTGATCAATATAGAGAGAATATCAAAGGTTTTCTCATGCCTATTTGCTAATCACATTTACAAACTAAGGATTAAAGAGAATCGCACAGATCTAAAAGAAGAATCTAAGAGGTCAAAATATATGGAAAGAAAGAGATCGATGACTGGGTTTCAAGCTGGGGTCAAATTACTATATAGACTTTTAAGTCTCGCAGTCAAACAATTGATGGCATAAGACAATACAAAAGTTTTATAAAAGAAAACAAAGCCAAAGGTATCCATAGAACAAGGAGCGATATGATCTATAGAGGAGAAAATCATCGGTTACCAAATCAAATTGTGCAACTCACATCACGCTGGCGGCTTATGGCAAAGGTCGATCTAATACTAACATTTTAATAAAACTGAGATTGTCCACAGAAAAAAAAAAAAAAAAAAAAAAAAAAAAAAAAAACAAAAGCTATTTTTGATCAAAACAAACCCATTTGAAAGCATGCAGGTAGTTCGTTGGAGTCCGTTTTTATTCCATTTTGAGTTCGTTCTCTAAGATTTTACAAGTAGCATTCAATATACGGATATGAATAAAAGGAATACTTGGTTTAGAAGCTCTCTTCCTCTTCCACGCTTTTAAAATTTCAATCTGGTAAATCCTGATCCCCTTCTCTTTTCTGCCTTTTCTTCCGAATATCCTCTGCGTTGTTTTTTTTTAAAAAATCCTCTTCTTTTCTTTTTATCCTCCTTCTCTTTCTCATGCAAAACTTTCCCCCCCTCTTCTCCATCGATCACTCAAGAAGTGAAGTTAAAGAATCCCTTTCTTACACATGCAGCCCGTTTACTTAGTTAAACAAGGACACATCTATTTTTTTTTAATAAAACTAAACATGCCTTAATATTTATAAAAGATTTTGGGTTTTTAAATATATAATATATTTATATACCTAAAAGTTTATGATACTTATAAGAAAATATACATAGATTAAATTTTACTAATTTGATTTATTTTTATTTAAATCTAGTTTATTATTTATTTTAATAATTACAAAGATGGTTAACAAATATGTCGTCAATAGTTTTTGTTTATAAACTAACTTGTTTATCCTATTTAATCTTGATAAACTAACTTATTTTAATCATGCAAAATAACTTCTTTATTTTTGTAAAAACAGGTATTGAATCAAGAAAAAGAGATGCATACAAGAGATTGATGAAATCAACAAAGTTTCAACAAAGGGTGATAGATAATAATGCAATGCAAACTACGTGAGTGTGTGTGAGAAGCAGATTGAACCCAACACGTGTTGCCAAGAAGCTAAACCCCTCTACCTGAGCCATGCTCTTGTCCTTCGACAAGACAGGTGCAGACAAGCAAACTCATCAAAACATCAATAGGTTAGTTCTAGAACATAGCCGAAGCAATTTAAAATTTAAACCAGTAATATATAATCCCATATCATCAACTATTGTTCTATGATTTAATTTGAAATTAACCAATTAGGTAATCTATAACACTGAGATGTGACAAAGAGAATGTTCCCTTCTTAGTAAGATCAGTAAGGGGAGCTACCAATTGTGAAAATCCCAAGTTCACAAAGCATCTGTAGAAGCTGCATAACCCAAAGAAGCCCTTCAAATGTGTAAGTTGTTTTGGTGGTGGCCACTCAAGGATAGTCTAAATCTTCTCTTGATCCACTCTAACCCCATCTACATTGATCACATGACCAAGATAGAAGATCTCAGTCATTCCAAATTTGCACTTAGACTTCTTGACAAATAGAGATTTTGCCTCAAGAATTCCAAACACTTCATCCAAATGATGCAAGTGCTCTTCCCAAGTCTTACTATAAATAAGAATGTCATAAAAAAACACCAATAGGAATTTACGAAGTTGTTCACTGAAAATCTAATTCATACATGATTGCAATGTGGCAGGAGCATTGGTTAGGCCAAAGGGCATAACCAGAAAATCAAAATGCCTAAAGTGGCATCTAAAAGTAGTTTTTTTCTACATCCATCTCACGCTTGCGAATTTGATGATGCCCAGATCTTAAGTCTATTTTAGAGAAATAGACTTCTCCATGTAGCTCATCAATGAGCTCATCTATCCTTGTTATTAGATAACAGTTTTTGATAGTTCTCTTGTTGAGCTCACGGTAATCTATGCATAAATAAATTTAATACGATTGTTAGTCAATTGAGTTTTGTAAATGTAAAATTTGATGAAGAAGTTAGAGCTCTCTTGATATTATGTTCATTGCCTGAAAGTTGGAATAGTTTGGTAATGGCGGTTAGTAACTCTATTTCTAGTTCAGATACCCTAAAATTTGATGATGTTGTTGGTGTTATTCTGAGTGAGGAAATTCGTAGGAAAAGCTCAGGTGGATCCACATCAGGCCGTGTTTTGAATGCAAAAAGCAGGGGCAGATCAAAGGAGAGAGGAAAAGGTTCTAGAGGTCATGGGAAGTCACGAGGAAAATCAAAGGACAAGAGATCCCAATCCAAAGGACAGAAGGATTGCTGGTACTATGGGAAACCAGGTCATATGAAGAAAGATTGCTGGTCTCAAAAGAATAAAGAAGGAGACAAACAAGAGGGAAATAAGGAGGCAAATGTGGTAAGTAATAAATTTGAAGATGATGCTTTGATTCTTTCCCTAGATAATGCTGATGATTCATGGGTTTTAGATTCAGGGGCCTCATTTCATGCTATGCCCCATAGAAATTATTTTCTTGATTATGTCCAAGGGGATTTTGGGATGGTTTATTTGGGAGATAACGAACCCTGTCATATTGTTGGAAAGGGAAGAATTAAGATTAAGTTGCAGAATGGGAATCATTGGCTACTACAAGAGGTAAGGCACGTTCCAAGGCTCAGTAGGAATTTAATTTCAGCAGGGCAGTTAGCCGAAGAAGGTTGCATTGTTACATTTACTGATAAAAATTAGAAAGTTTCAAAATGTGCCTTAATAGTAGCAAAAGGTGTGAAAGTAGGCACCTTATATCTTTGTACAGGTCATACCATTCCTTCTACTTTAGCTGTTGCAGAGAAAAATCAAACAGGTTCAAGAATAGTTACTGCAGGTTCGCAGGAAGAGACCGAAACAGTTGCTGCAGGTTCTGAGACAATACTGTGGCATAACAAACTTGGGCATATGAGTGAAAAAGGTATGAAGGTACTTCATTCTAAGAAAGTTTTACCAGGTCTGAAATGTAATAATATGGATTTATGTGAAAGTTGTGTGTATGACAAACAAAAGAGAGTCAGTTTTCTCAAGGATGGGAGCAAAAGAAAAATGAAAAGTTGGAGCTTGTGCATATAGATGTATGGGGACCAGCTCAAGTATCTTCTCTCAGTAGCTCTCGATATTATGTTACATTCATAGATGATGCAACTAGGAAGGTATGGATTTATTTCCTTAGGCATAAATCTGATGTATTTGAAACATTTAAGAAATGGAGAAGCTTGGTTGAAAATGAGATGGGTAAAAGATTAAAATATCTCAGATCTGATAATGGTGGTGAGTATTGTAGCAAAGAATTTGAGGATTATTGTTCCTTTAATGGAATTTGTAGGTAGAAAGCAGTTCCAGGGACTCCACAGGAGAATGGAGTGGTTGAATGCGTGAATAGGACAATAATGGAGCGTGCAAGGACCATGAGATTGCATGGCTGCCTTTAAACATGTGGGTAGAGGCTGTCAACACTACTGTATATTTAATTAACAGAGGTCCTTCAGTTCCTTTAGGCTGTGGCATTCCAGAGGAAGCATGGACAGGTAAAAAGGTGAGTTATTCTTTTCTCAAAACCTTCAGATGTGAAGCATTTGCACATGTAGATTCTAAAAATAGAACTAAGTTGGATGTAAAATCAAAAAAATGTACCTTCGTTGGATATGGCATTGATAAATTTGGTTATAGGCTTTGGGATTTTGAAAATAAAAAAATTGTGAGAAGCAGGGATGTTGTATTCAATGAGAAGATGTTGTATAAAGATTAGTTGCAGCAACATAAGAAGAAAGAAAAGGATAATGTGGTGCTGGATGATACTCCAAATAGTGATGTTCCAGTGGTTCCTCATGCTCTGCAACAACAACAAGAAATACCACAAACTCCGGTGACTGTTAGACGGTCGATAAGGATAAGTAGACCTCCTGAAAGGTTTTCTTCCTCTCTGTATTTTATTTTGTTAACAGATGCTGGTGAACCAGAAGGGTATGATGAAGCTATGTAGGTGGATACACAGGTTCAGTGGGAGCTTGCAATGAAAGAAGAGATGGACTCCTTGCTGAAAAATCAGAATTGGGAATTATGTAAGTTGTCTACAGGTAAAAAGGCTTTACCAAACAAATGGGTTTATCGGCTGAAAGAGGAAGATGGAGGTAAGAAAAGATTTAAAGCCAGGTTAGTTATAAAAGGATTTGCATAGAAAAAGGGTATTGATTTTGATGAGATATTTTCTCTGGTTGTTAAGATGACTTCTATTCGTACTGTTTTAAGTATTGTGGCTGCTGAAGATTTGCATTTAGAACAACTAGATGTAAAAATTGTCTTTCTCCATGGTGATTTGGAGGAGGAGATATATATGGAACAACCCCAAGGATTTGAGGTCAAAGGTAAGGAGAAACTGGTGTGCAGATTGAAGAAGAGTTTGTATGGCCTGAAACAAGTACCTCGGTAATGGTATTTAAAATTTGATAGTTTTATGGCTAAGCAAGGCTACAACTGGTGTAATTCTAACCATTGTGTTTATTTTAAGAGGTTGGATAATGACAGCTACATTATTTTATGTTTATATGTTGATGACATGCTTGTAGCTAGGTCTAACATGGATCACATAAGAGAGTTAAAACAATAGTTAGCACAGTCATTTGCTATGAAGGATTTGGGGGCAGCAAAACAAATCCTTGGTATGAAAATTTACAGAGATAGAAAGAACAAAAAATTGACTCTATCTCAGGCTGATTATGTTGAAAAGGTGTTGCAAAGATTCCATATGGAAAATACAAAAGCTGTCAGCACACCTTTGTCTAGTCATTTGAAATTGACTAAGGAGATGTGTCCTAAGACACAAGAGGAGGAAGAGAAAATGTCCAAGGTACCATTCGCTTCAGTTGTAGGAAGTTTAATGTATGTCATGGTACGCACGCGACCGGATATTGCACATGTTGTAGGAGTCATTAGCAGGTATATGAGTCATCTCGGATTGGAGCATTGGAATGCGGTAAAATGGATTCTCAGATATTTGAGAGGTACATCCAATAAATACTTATGTTTTGGGGGCTCTAATATTGATTTAGCAGGCTATGTAGACTTAGATTTGGCAGGGGATATTGATACCAGGAGGAGTACTACAGGTTATGTCTTTACTGTAGGTGGGACCGCGGTGAGTTGGATCTCACGGTTGCAAAAGGTGGTTGATTTATCCACCATAGAGGCAGAATATGTAGCCGCAATAGAGGCAAGCAAGGAGATGATATGGCTGCAATCTTTCATGGAAGAATTGGCCAAACAACAGGCTAATAGTTATTTGTATATAGACAGTTAGAGTGCCATACATCTTGCAAAGAATTATGCCTTGCATTCAAAGACCAAACACATACAGTTGAGGTATCACTTTATTCGGTTAGTGTTGGATGATGGACAGTTAAGGCTGGAAAAGATACATATAGATGAAAATCCATCAGATATGTTTACAAAGGCAGTGACAAGGGAGAAGCTGAGCTCCTCTTCAGCTTCGGTTGGTCTTCTAGACTGAAAAAAAAAATAGAACAATAGAGTCTAGGGTGCTTATTTCCAGTGGGAGCTACAAGGTTAGCAATGTTATGATCAGTCTCCAAGTGGGAGATGATATGGTGTGGAGTCTGATCAGTCTCCAAGTGGGAGATTGTTGTATATGGAGCCTAATCAGACTCAAAGGTTAAATTTACCCCACTTTTATCGGCACGATTTCCCCCAAATTCCTACGGGGTCAAGGGGCAGCGCCCCCAAGACGGGGTCAAGGGGCAACGCCACTTGCGGGGTCCAGGGGCAGCACCCCTGGTGCGTTCCCTGTCGCGATACAGGGCAGGGTCGAGGGGCAGTGCCTCTGAAACCTCACATGGTGATGAAGGGTGTAAATCACAAAACACACAATAATAGATATTGAACACAACAAATAGAACTTTCTTTTATTGAACTGGGCAACTCATTACATTACAGAAGCTCAATTACAATCAGAGGATGAATCCTCTACTGGCTGCAACACATTACAGCTTTCCCCAACCCCAAGACTCTAGAATCTTCAGCCTTCTGTAACTCCAAATCAGCTAGGGTTTCTGTTTTCCCACCTATTCTTGACTCTACACTAGCCCCCTTAACTCTACTACTACCCAGGGTTCCTAAAATAGTCATAAATAGCACTTTTTGGCAGCCTCCAGCCAAATTTCAAAATTTGCAACTCCCTCCAAAAGTAGGTCAACTTCTGGGAAGCATAACTTTTGATCCGGGTGTCCGATTGACAAACCGTTTTAAGCGCCGGAAAGCTCGCGATGTGAACTATCACGCCAGAAATCCGTAAATGAATTTCTGTCAACTTTTCAAGATGTTATGGGAAGTTTTAGTGCCTCATATCTCATTCCAGAAATTTTTAGGGGCTTTTCAGAAAACAAAAATTTTAATATCTTTCATCTCACAAATGATCTTTACCTGATTCCTTTGCCAAAGGTCTTATATTTTAGTTATGTAACTTTCTGGAAGTTTTTGCTTCATTACGTGCCCAAATGCAAACTTTCTAAAAATAGCAGGTACACTTTCCTAATTAGGCAGGTCGCTATTTTTAGCAGTTTTGGAAAAACTAAAAGTCCTACATTATTATTATGGATATTATGGAACCAAAAACACTAATTATGGAAAGAAATGAAAACAACTACAATGATTTTGAATTAACTTCTTTTTGGGTGATGCAAGATTGCCCTTACACCACTAGATGCTCCTGCATCAGACACCCAGGGTAATTTGAGAAGTGACCCTATCACGTCTCATGTGTTTGTGTGAGGAAAACCCAAATGGTCAACCTCTACCTTAGACAACCAAGAAGAATCTTCAACAGGCCTTCCTTTCCATTTTACCAGATATTCTTCATATTGCTTATTCCGAGTACTTCTTCCCACACGGCTATCCAAGATCTCTTCTATCTCCTCTGTTGAAGTAGATGCCGGAATACTCCACTATTCTTCTGTTGGTCCATCCTCTATTCCACCTTCATGATATTCTAATAAATCAGCAATGTTGAAAACAGGGGAAATATTGATCCCACTCGGTAGCTCTACCTCATATGCATTTCCTGAATCATGTTTCTTCAAAATTTTGCATGGTCCAAATTTCTTCATTTTCAACTGATTGTATGTTCCAATTGGGAACCTTTCTTTTCTCAAGTGAACCATGACTTCAGCTCCTACCTAGAATTCCTTATATCTCCTCTTCTGATCTGCCTTAGCCTTGTACTAAATATTCATTTTATTAATGTGCTTTCTCACCTCTTCATGCAAATTCTTCAGATGTTCTACAAAGTCTTTAGCTTCAGCACTTGTCTTTTCTCCATTGTCTAGCTTCCTTAACTCAGAAGCATTTCTTGGGCTAGTGCCATATACAATCTGAAATGGTGATTTACCAGTACTCCTATTGACAGAATTGTTGTAAGCAAATTCTGCCTGTGGTAAAATCAAATCCCATCCCTTGGGCTTATCTCCTACTAAGCATTGTAGCAGGTTACCCAAACTCATATTCACCACTTCAGTTTGTCCATCAGTCTGTGGATGGTGTGTAGAACTAAACTTCAAATCTGTCTTCAACTTTTTCCACAATGTCCTCCAGAAATAACCAACAAACTTGGTATCTCGATCTGAAACTATGCTCTTTGGTAGACCATGTAGTCTCACCACTTCCTTGAAAAATAACTCTGCAATATGAACATCATTAGTCTTCTTACAAGGAATAAAATGTGCCATCTTTGAGAATCTGTCCACCATCACAAAAATAGAATCATGCCCTCTCTGTGTCCTTGGTAAACCAAGAACAAAATCCATACTAATATCATCCCATGGCTTCTCTGGTACAGGTAATGGTTGATATAATCCTGTATTTTGACTTGTTCCTTTGGCCATCTGACATACTCTGCAACTCTGCACAAACTTCCTCACATCCTACTGCAGCTGTGGCCAATAATAATTTTCACCAACAATAGAAATGGTTTTATCTCGACCAAAGTGTCCATCCAATCCTCCACTATGCTTCTCCTTAATCAGGTTCTCTCTCATGGAACTCCTCGGAATGCACAACTGGCTTCCTCTAAACAACATGCCATCTTGGATTATGAAATCCAACCATTTTGCCCTGTCCAAAGTAACAGGCTCTAGACAAGCTTTCCAAGCCTCTGCAAAATCTAGATCTTCAGGATACAAACTTTTGAGCTCATCGAAGCCAACAACCTCTATCTTCATTTCTGTCAACAAATTTTGCCTTCTGCTCAAGGCATCTGCAACTCTGTTAGACTTCCCACTCCTGTGCTTCAAAACAAAGGTATAACTCTGCAAAAACTCAACCCATTTTAAGTGCCTTTGGTTCAACTTCCCTTGACTATTAATATACTACAAAGCCTGATGATCAGTATATAAAACAAACTCTTTTGGCAACAAATAATGTCTCCATTTCTTCAAAGCCTGAACTATTGCATAAAATTCCTGATCATAAACAGAATACTTTTTCTTGGAATCATTAAGCTTCTCACTAAAATAGGCAATGGGCTTACCTTCTTGGCTCAAAACAGTTCCTATACCACTACCACTAGCATCACAATCTACCTGAAATACCTTATTGAAATCTGGAAGTGCAAAACAGGTTGTTCTACAACTTTCTGCTTCAATGTATCAAAGCTCTTGTTTGCTCCTTTAGTCCATCTAAACTCTTTTCTATCCCCTCTCATTGTCTCAGTTAGAGGTTTACAAATGCTACTAAAATTCCTGATAAACTTTCTATAAAAACTTGCCAAACCATGAAAAGATCTTACCTCCGTTGCACTCCTTGGCGTAGGCCACTCAATGATAGCCCTTACTTTTTCTAGGTCCATCTTAAGACCTTCCTCTGAGATAACAAATCCCAGGTATACCAACTTTTTTTTTGCAAAACTACATTTCTTCAGATTAATCAGCAACTTCTCCTCCCTCAGCTTCTCTAGAACTCTTCTGATATGCATCAAATGCTCATCCCAAGTCTTACTAAAAATCAAAATATCATCTAAATAAACAATAACAAAACTTCTCAAAAATTCTTTTAGTACCTCATTCATGAGCTACATGAAGGTGCTCGGTGCATTGGTTAGCCCAAATGGCATGACTAACCACTCATACAAACCTTCCTTTGTCTTGAAGGCTGTCTTCCATTCATCCCCTTCTCTGATACGGATCTGGTGATACCCACTCTTCAGGTCAATTTTCGTGAAGTACTTTGCTCCACTCAAACAATCCATGATGTCATCCATTCTTGGCAATGGAAATCTATACTTGATCATTATCTTATTGATGGCTCGAGAGTCTGTACACATCCTCCATTCTCCATCTTTCTTTGGTGCTAGTACTGCAGGTACTGCACATGGACTTAGGCTCTCCCTTATCAGTCCCTTCCTCAACAACTCCTGAACTTGTCTGTTCAGCTCTTCATTCTCTACAGGGGTCATTCTATGGGCTGCCTTGTTTGGCAAACTGGCTCCTGGTATCAAATCCATTTGATGACTTATCTTCCTTACTGGTGGTAAACCTTCTGGTACATTATCAGAGATAATGTCCTGGAACTCTTCCAACATATCTGAAACTTCTGCTGGTACATCTTCACAGTTCTCTTGACTAATCTTGGGAATCAATGCAAAGCAATGATGCTCATGCTTCATTCCCTCCAAAAACTTTCTACCATCTACCAAGCAAATTATGACAGTGCTACATACCTTTTCTTCCACCTCCTTCAAGGGCTTCAACTTATGACGAACTCCATCCTTTGTTAGGGAATATGTATTTGCACGGCCATCATGGATAACGCTCCTATCATACTACCATGGCCTCCCCAACAGCATATGACATGCATCCATTGGTATGATATCACACATCACCTCATCATGGTAGTCACCAATCTTGAACTTCACTAAACACTGTTCATTGACCAAAGCTCTATGGTCCTTTTGCAACCATGCAATCCGATATGGATGCAGATGCTTTCTTCTTGTCAACTTCAACTTGTCAACCATCTCCTCTTAAACAAGATTATTAGTGCTTCCACTGTCAATAATAATATCACAACACTTACCCTCACATTTGCACCTTGTGCGGAATAAACTCTTCCTCTAATTGGGTTTTTTCTCCTCATTCAGTAAGGTTCTTCTGACAACTAGGGTTTCTCCCCTTTCAGCATCTTCAGAATGCTCAGAATGTGCATCTTCATCTACATGTGCAACTCGTGCATTACCCTCAGGTCTTCTATTTGTCCTTCCTTGATGTTGCGGACACTCATATGCTCGATGCCCTTCTTCTCCACATTGGAAACAGGTTCCTCTGAAACCTCCTCTTCCAGGTCCTTGCTCAGGTCTGCCTCTTCCTCTTCCTCTTTGCTCACCATTGTTCTAGTCACGAGGGCGGTAGGTATTATCACCTCTCTGATTTTGACCGGTACCAGCTTCTTCACTTTTCTTTGCATCTTCATTTTGGCCCCCATAGGATCTTCCACCACTCCTTCTGCCTTGACCTCTTCCCCTTTGCTTGCTATCAAATCTTTTATTCAGCTTCTCTTCCACCTTCAAGGAAAATTGGTACACATCTTCTATGGTGGTCATTCTGACCAAGCTCAACTCCTCTTGAATACTTGGCCTCAACCCATTAATGTAACGGGCTACCTTCTCCTTATTGGGCTCTGCATGGCCTGTCCTGATAGTGATTTTATAAAACTCTTCTGTATACTCCTTAACAGTCTTGTTACCTTGCTTTAGTCCTTGCAGCTTCTTCAGCAACTCCATCTCATAGTCCACAGGAATGAACTGCTTCTTCAATTTCTCCACCATCCGATCCCATCTGGTAATCTTTGCTTTTCCTCTTCTGTTCCTCTCTAATTGGACCTCCTTCCACCAAATATTGGCGTGGCCCTTCAACTTTGTTTTTGCAAATTTAACCCGATCTGGGTCCTCCACATCTTCATACTCAAAATACTCCTCCATGTCATTGATCCAATCAATAAGCTGTTCTAGATTCAAATCTCCAGAATATGTAGAAACTTCGATCCTGGGCCTCTTTCTGATCTTCGAAATGACCCTCAACAACCTTACTTCTGAAGCATCTTCGGCAGCTTCTTGTTCTTCCTCAAATAGCTCTTCTTCAACTTCATCTTCACTTTCTTCTCTTGTCCTCGGCTCAAACCCTCTTCGTAGCTCCTCTTGCAATGCATCGATTTGCCTTTGTAGGGCTCTAAAACCCTCTTCCGTCAAAGCATTCCTCCCAACATGATTTCTTCATGGAGGCATCTTGGTCTCCGCAGCAAACCCACAACCTCAGGTCCTGGTGCAAACTGCCTCACGATCAACGATCTATCTACACACTCAGGAACCCTCGCTCTGATACCACTTGATGAAGGGGGTAAATCACAAAACACATAATAACAGATATTGAACACAACAAATAAAACTTTATTTTATTGAATTGGGCAACTCATTACATTACAGAAGCTCAATTACAATCAGAGGATGAATCCTCTACTGGCTGCAACACATTACAGCTTTCCCCAACCTCAAGACTCTAGAATCTTCAGCCTTCTGTAACCCCAAATCAGCTAGGGTTTCTGTTTTCCCACCTATTCTTGACTCTACACTGGCCCCCTTAACTCTACTACTACCCAGGGTTCCTAAAATAGTCATGAATAGCACTTTTTGGTAGCCTCCAGCCAAATTTCAAAATTTGCAACTCCCTCCAAAAGTAGGTCAACTTCCGGGAAGCATAACTTTTGATCCGGGTGTCCGATTGACGAACCGTTTTAAGCGTCAGAAAGCTCGCGATGTGAACTATCACGCTGGAAATCTGTAAATAGATTTTAGTCAACTTTTTGAGACGTTATGGGAAGTTTTAGTGCCTCATATCTCATTCCAAAAATTTTCAGGGGCTTTTCGGAAAATAAAAACTTTAATATCTTTCAGCTCACAAATGATTTTTGCCTGATTCCTTTGCCAAAGGTCTTATATTTCCATTATGTAACTTTCTAGAATGTTTTTGCTTCATTACGTGCCCAAATGCAAACTTTCTAAAAATAGCAGGTACACTTTCCTAATTAGGCAGGTCACTATTTTTAGCAGTTTTGGAAAAACTGAAAGTCCTACATTATTATTCTGGACATTATGGAACCAAAAACACTAATTATGGAAAGAAATGAAAAAAACTACAATGATTTTGAATTAACTTCTTTTTGGGTGATGCAAGATTGCCCTTACACCACTGGATGCTCCTGCATCACATGGTTTTTTATTATTTTATAAAGGCACCAGGAGTTATTTTTTATTGGCCAACATAAGAAAACCCTATTTTTGTAACCGACAAAAAGCTTGATAAAAGAAGCTAAAGGTTAGGGTTTCTATTGATGTATTGTAGCATTTGCAGCGGTATTGAGTTGCAGGGATTGTTGGTTGTAATCAGTTTGATTTACTGGATAATAATATTGGACTCTCTGTTTGGTAGATGTAGCCCGAACTTGGGTGAACCACGTTAAAACTTGTCTCTCGTTGTTATTATTTTTGTGTATTTTCATTCCTCTGTTTAATCTTTATTTGCATTTAATTGATATCTTCTGCCGACTAACCCTAACATCTTCTTCACTAACACAACCGAAGATGCAAAAGGACTCTTGCTAGTCCGAATGAACCCCATGTCAAGTAACTCTTTTATGGCCTTCTTGATCTCATCCTTAAAGCATTTTGGGTGTCTGTAGGGAGTGGTTATCACTAGTTTGGGTCCCTCCTCCATCTCAATCACATGCTCAATCCCCCTATCAGGAGGCCTTCCTGGTGGCAACCCACTAAAGACTTTAGTATGCTTGGTCAATAAAGTTTGCACAATAGGATGATGTGATCTCTTTCCGTCATGAATAGAAGTGGGCATGACAACACACTCTACAACCCACTCAGCTTGGCCTTGCCTCAAAATACGTTCCATCCTCTTGACCATGACAACTCTTAGACCTCCATTTGACATTCCCCAAAGGAAAACCTTCTTCCTCTCTAATTTAAACTTAAGCTCCATGGTTTGGAAATTCAAATAGATCTCTCACAAGGATTTCAACCATTGAATTCTGAGTACCGCATCGGTATCACCAATGCTCACAACATAGAATTCATCCTTGACCTCATAATTTCCCAATTGGATGCAAAGTTGAGAGATCTTTCATGTACAAGTAAGGGTAAAGCCATTAGCAACCATGACCTTGAACCCATCAAACTTCTCCATCTTAAACCCACGCTTTATTGCAAGGCCTTCATTTATGAAATTATGCGTGGCACTAGTGTCAATAAGAGCAACCATATGTTGCCCTCCAAGAACTCCATGAACTCTAAAGGGGTTGTTCTTTTGAGTGTTGGATAATTGTGAAAGTATTCCACTATCCTCCTTCACCTCTTGAACTTCTTCAAAGTACTCAACGTCTTCACAATCTTCAAATTCAGCTTGTTGTTCTAATTTTTTGGATTCAGAATTAACATCAGAAAATACCTCCAAATGCGTACTTGACCCTTCTCAAAGCACTTATGCCTTGGAGCCCAAGGCTCTTTGCACATGAAGCATAACTTCTTTCTTTTGAGCTCATTTCTGATGTCTTCACTCATTTTCTGTGTAGGTTGCTTTTGCTGATTTGGAAATTTTGAGAATGGTCTTTTATCCTTATTGAAGGGAAATGGTTTTGCTGTAATCTTGGGCCTTGGAAAAAAATCCATGTTATGAGCTCTCTAGATGGCTTCTTGCAAAGTTTGTGAGCCAAGTGCCTTGACCCAACCTCTTATTAGCTTTGAAAGACCTTCTACAAATAGGAAGATGAGTCTCTTCTCAAATACATCAGGAACCATAACACTAAGTCTTTGAAACTTAGTGAAATAGGCATCAATGGTGCTGATTTGTTTCAGCTGAGCTAAACCTTTGAAGTTTTATTCTAGATCTGGTTTGTCAAATCACTCGATGAGTCTATTGGTGAACTCATCGTAGGTGGTGATAAGATTGTGACCCTGTGTCACTAATCCGTGGTACCACCACTCATGGGTTGCTCCATCTAAGTGTAAAGTAGTGAAGTTTAGGGCTTCCTCTTCTGACATAGGCTTTAATGCAAGGTAGTTATCGAGCTTCTAAACCCAGGTTCTCATTGTGCACTTCCCACTTCCATCAAAGTGGGCTAGGGAAACTTTGTTCAAGGCTTGCTAATAATACCTCTGAACTCCATAGCCTTTGGTGTCTTGCCTTCCTCTGTTCCTCTTCTTTTGTTTCATGAATTGATCAAAGGTCAAGATTCTTCGGACTTGATCCAGAAGTGTGCTTTACTCATCATAGCAAGCTGGATAACTTTGTCAATGAATACAACTTACTCATTTTGCATAGGAGGTGCCTCCTCCCTTCTAGTGAAAACTGGTTGAAGGGGTCTAGCAATTGATCCCACCACCATTTGGCCACTCCTCCATTGTTACTATGGGAACCATTGCTCTAGGAGCAACTAGCATCAGTATTCGGTCTCTACATGTTGTTCAAGTTCTGATCCATCTTATTTATAAGTTGTGTCATCATGTCAAACATCGTATCAAATTGCCTTTTAATTATGTCACTTGGACTATGTGGTGGACAAGCATCCTTATCCCTTTTTGCCATGTCTGGAGTTTCTTTCATAGAAGTCTCTGATCCCAATATTGATTTCAATTTTTTTCTTCTCTCTGTTGATATCTCTTTTCTCTATCACTTGTTTGTTGCATGCAGGGTTAGCAAATCACACGGGCTGGCAGGAGACCAGCTCTGATACCACTGTAATGACCACCCTAGTTTGTTTAAAAATATGTTATCTAAAATCTAAGGCACAAGCAATCTTTGGAACACTTTTTGATCACCTAGATCCCGTGGAGGGCAAGGTGAGAACATACAATGTCTAAATCACACATCTATCTAATGCATGCAAGGCGGTAAGCTGACCAGAACACATGCAAGGCAGTGTAGCTGACCTATCTACCACTTATTCAATGGGACTAGTGTGTATAAACCCTAGAAGAATGTCTAAGATTGTTCGAGACCAAATGGTCGATAAGCTCGTTTGATGCCAAAACGGGTGCTAATGCAAATTGCTATAAATACTGGCGATAAAACCTTCCAGTTTACAAAATGAAATGCAAGAAAAGAGCACCACCGGCGGTACTACCTTCTGAGGTTTACAAAAACATACAATATTACTTTAATACATCATTCTAGTTGTTCATATAGTTCTGATTTAAAATTTCAAGTTGCTGTTACAACTAAATCAGAACTTTATATATTCAAAAATCATCAATTTGTATAAGGAAGATCATGTACTATGCTCTGCAACTGTAGTTGGATGTTGTGAACGTTGTAGAGGCTGTCCAGACTATTGATGATGGCCTGAACTGAATCTACACATAATGTTTCCCTCTTGAGACCTCTGTCACAGTCAACACTCGGGCCTGATATACAAAACAACAGTCTGATTATGCACAAAAAATACTGAACACACCCCAGAACACCCCCAACACTATCACAACTGATCATATCACTACAATGAATACATTCCACTCATACCACATTGATCCTATCATATTCAATGCATTAATCTATTGACCAGAAATAATTATCAGATCTGTACCTTATTGGTACATTATGTACAACAGTATTGGGAAGTGCCAAAATGCTCATAACAACCTGAATTCTTCATATTCCATGCTAAAACCTTTTGCAACATCAAACTTCATCCTAGGTGCCCCCAATAGAGGTAAAAAAGCTTAGAAGAATGTAGTGATTCATTTCTTATCTCCCATGTGCCATTTGGGATGCTACGACAATATGGAAGTACAACAACTCATTTATCCTTAGCATGTATCCCCTTCACTTGTACGGTTAGCTCTTCCTCGTCCTTTTTAACCACAAGGGACAAAACAATTCTGAGTCAACAATAAATATAAATTTAACATCTCTTTCACCTTCAAATTGGTACGGTCTATTGGAAGGGTACAACTGCCTTAGCATGTACGGCTACAACAAAAAATAGGTATGATTGATTCTTGCTATTATTTAATCACTTGGAATATACAAAACCTACCAATCATCATACCAAAACTTCCAAACCAAACATCTCATAACTAATCAACCCTAAACACATAAAAAATATTCAAACCCAATCCACTGTAAAATGACTCCATTGAAGCTCCTTGTGAATTCTAAGATAAAATCACCAGATATTCCAGCTAGGATTGGTCTTTCACAACCGAAACCGGAAGAAGAATGAGGGATGCAACCTCACAGGACCAAGCTTGGAAGCTCTCCATAGAAATTTCAATCATAAAATGCATAAACTCCCATGAGCATTCAAAACTCTATTTTATATCTTGCTATGCATGTCAAAGATGAATAAAATATATTATATTGCATTATGGGCTTCATGTGTATTTATTTCCCACTAAAGTGGGTGCTCACTTTGGGAAATAAAATAATCTTTTTTTCTTAACACTCACCAAGCCATAAAAGCCACTTTTAAAATAACTTATGTTGTCAACTTTAAAAAAGTTAAAACCAAGGACAACTTAATTTAATTATTTTAAAATTCATTTCCCTTAAAATGACCTAGTTAGCCTTTGGGAAATTTATAGAAACAAGGCTAACCATTATTAAATTAATTACTGATAGAAAGGGGACATTACATTGCACATGTAATGGGGTTATTAACAGAGGCTATCAAAGTGACAACAATTTACACTCTAGACACCCTAGAAGATAGAGAGAATACTCTGTTAACCATCAATGACCAAATACATTATTACAACAGACAATCATATAGTGGGACAATACATATACACAACTTAAGGGGATCTATAAGCATATTTTCTATGAAGCTTCGTTACCTTACAAATTTTACAATTGTGAGTCAAATTTTGCCAAGGCTAGTTCAGAGATTTTACAAGTTTTTGGCAAGACAGAGCCAGGATGTCTTGAGGACAAGACATCATTTCAAATGGAGGATGATGTTGGCAGGACATAGCCAACTTTGTAGAAAGCTACATCCATTGCAAAGGAGATGTGACACATCTAGCCGACCACCAACACATCCAAAAGACATAATATGTACAAGAGACACACTCCTTGAGATACTTATACTTAGGTATAAGTAAGGCTCAAAGATGTAAAATGTAATAGAGGAATATATGAGAATATAATTTAGGAGATGGGTTATATAATAGGATATTTGATGTAATGAAATATAGAAGACTAATGTATGAACAAGACTCTGTATCAAAATGTATATGATGAATATAATATACTGCAAGCTAGTTTGGCTAATGTGTATTGTGTTATGATATATGTTGTACATGTTAGTAGATGTATATTGTCAATTTTAGTTGTTCTTTCCTACCACAACTTTTTGTAACTCACCGCATAAACTTTGATCCTCCTCTTATCTCTAACAATGGGGTATAAATACAACATTCAAGTAGCTTTAGGCTTAGATTTCTGATATGTGCTCATTCTTGCCAACAATGCTTCTTACACATCATAATGAAGGTCAAGAATCTTGGAACTTTGTAACTCCCTATAATCATGCTATTATAACTTTTGCACACCTCTCAAGATGCCAATACATGGCAAGGAGTGTCACCTCAAAGTGGGATGCCCCAATTCCAATGTGAGAACACATAATAATTAAATACAAAATAACTAATAAATGTGAACATTAGGAATGGAAGGTTAAGACACCTTTTCCCAACATAATTGTGGTTGAGTATCCACTTCCCTATGTTGGTTAGTGGGTTTATTTTCTCATCCACGCGAATAGTAAGTTTTCTCATCACTCAGTAGCTCATATTCTATAAATGCTAACCTCTTTCTCTCATTTGAGCACCTTGATCCATTGTATCTTGATATTCCTTGTTGCATGTTGTGGAGATTATCTCTTGCAAATTAGATGCTTATACATCTAGACATATTTCATGTATGCATATTTGGAATTTGTTTCAAAAAGTCTTTGGAGATATATCTCAGAGAAATCCATTTGCATTGTATTACATCCCTAATACATTGGAATAGCCATTGTGTGTTGCATCTTCAATCTTTGATTGTCTTGTACAGATTAGCTATGTGTGGTTGGTTCTTTTCATTAAGATCTTGGGTGAATGCACAACCATTTATGCAAATCTTACATGTTATTAGGGCTCTTATATGATATGAGAATAATTATGTGCTAGATCTGACATAGTATTAGATTCTTATAGTCTCAACACAAAAAAATGTCCTTTGTAAGAAGAGTACTAAGACAATGACTCCAATTGTAACTAAGGTTGGTGGAAACCAACTTTATTTTCCTTGTTCATGCTTTAGTTTTGGAATGCCATTATAATTGGTGGCCTTAATACCACAAATCCTTTCAACAATATATCACTCTTTGTAAATCTCTTTATTGCACTTAAGTAATTGTACACCAATGGGGATCAAACTACTACATAACTCTTGTTTATCAAATTGAGTTTTACTATGAATGATTAGTAGTTGTCCAAATTTTCTTCAAACACATGGAAGTGTCCCCAAGCCTTATGCTCTATATCAATTAAACAAGAACTACTTTAGTTGTCACACCCCAAATTTTGACTATGTTTTACTTTTTACTTGTATGTAATTAGTAGATAATTTTGCATGGATTAATGATTTGACGTAATGTGGAAATGTCAGGATAAATCAATGAAATCATAAGTTTATGTTTATATGTTTAGAATTTAGACATGTGATTATATGATGTCATGAGTATTTATTCATAAGGTATGTGGATTGACTAACGATACACTAATCCCAGTTTGGTGATTGTAAGTTGTAACCAGGAAACAGGTTTCCGCCCTTCGAGAAAGAGAGGGAGAGCATCATCGGAGAGAAGTGAATAGACGTATGGATAAGAACAGGATGTTGCCATCTAAGTCTCATGCTTGCATCATTAGTGAACCCTCATCGATTTTGGTAAGTTGTGTTTGACCCATTTGGTTAGAGTTTGGGTTTCGACTCGACAATCATCAATTTGTCGTCAAGATCCATTAGCGTAGGTTTTGTTGAAAAAATTGAGTCTGAATAGTATGACCATTGACAAGATATGATCGATAGTCATTATTTTCCTTATGAAATATGAATATAGTTTATATTATTATAACAAATTAAATATTAGAGGTAAAACTATTTTATTATCGATGATTTTCGATAAGTTTTCCATTATGATAACCTATTCATTTTGGTGTTTATGCAAGATAGAGAGGGGGAGAATACCTCGACCCCGTTCTCGTATCTTGACAAATGTTGGAAACAACGTAAGTAAACATTGGGTACTTTTCCACCTTGTGGTTATGCATTGTAATGTGCCGTACCTGTTTGTATATTTTATGAATCTTTTATGTGTGATATTTTATTATTATTTTGTGTGGTCTTTCAGATAGATAGAAGATGTAGAAGGGGTTTTATGTTTTCCTACAGATATGTGATGCCAGAGCATACAATATAGAGCATACAACCTAAACCCAGAAAATATATAACAGATATAAAGAAACTATCGACTACCCAGATAGTAAAATGACCAATAATGAATTACTGTGACATACCCATGTTCAGATTTGCAACTTCATATTTCAGTTGTTGCCGGACCAGCAAATGGGCATAGCCAGAAATCACTCCAAACTCTAAAGAATACAAAGATGAACATACAAATGATAACAGCAATAAATAAGGCTCTAGACACCTCATTCAATACTAGATAAGAGCTGCAAATGAAGTAGAATAGACCTCTTCAAGACCCACGTCCTCCATATGAAGTTGTGTGGCTGGCTGAAAGGAGAATATGCATCAAACACTGCTGAAAACACCTTATATTTGTTGGTAAACTGGTTTGCACTGGTCTCTAAGGTTGAACGACCTTGGTGGGAGGAGAAATCCACAAGAAACCACCACAAACAACCCTCCAAGATAGTACGACCTGCTGCTGCAATGTACGGCCAGCAATAAGATTAACATAACAGCAATAAACTATTCCCAAACACACAAGAAATCGCCTCCAATCCCTTTGAAATCAGAACTCAACAATAATGGATGAATGATATATCATATCCACTCAAGAAACTACTCTGAATGTCTCCATTGCAAGCACAATGTGAATACTGGATGTATCCACCAACATTGGCACCGTTGGGTGATCTTTCACACCTGTGGGATACCGCTACTCAGGGAGGTTTTCATCTCCAAGAGCCTCTGGTTTGAATCCTCAAACCCTAGAGCCAAGCTCCAAAACCCTAGCAAGGGAAATCTTAATGAGAGAAGAAAATAATAATCCAAGCATATCCAAATGAGAGCACTATTCCTCCTTTTATACCTTTCCAACTGGGAGTCTCTAAAATCCTCTTGCATATGGGATAAAACATGAGAGGGAAACATTTTAAAACACTTTATTATTGCCTTGAGATGTGTGCTTAAGACATTAAGTGATCCTTTTAAATAATTTCCTTTCATAAAGTCACATTTGCCATTAACATTAGAATATGCCGTGAAATAATAAAATATAACTTCGGCCATTAAAATAACTATCAAGACGATGTCGGAATGCCATGAACAGAAGCTTTCCGGAAAGGTCTCGACGAGACGAACACAACCCCACTCTAAAAATCTTGATCCGACACCGAACCCGAACTTACTAAAAATAGTAAGTAATGGCCAAGAGCAAATTGAGCCAACACAGAGGGTGCCAACTGGACCCACAAACCATCTGATAACTCTGAGCTCAATGCAATGTCTATGAGAGCCAACAACTGACTGCCAAGTCACCCAAATAGCGCCAAACTATCACTTACTAAAAATAGTAGTGACCACCGGGGACCAAAGAGAACAAACCCAGAAAAATGCAGAAAGATTAACGACATGCAAGCACTTACTATAAATAGTAAGTGTGGACAAGTTGTCCGAAAACCCTCCAGAAAGTGTCAACCAGCTCCTCTGGATCACCGGAACACCCTGGTGACATAGAAATACTTCTCTGATTATGCTGTCACCAACCCAGAAAGTCAGCTCTAACTGATCTGCAAGAGAATCCGAAAATAGGGACATTACATGCATATATATATTTAAACATGATTTAGGGAGTTAGACCTAACATGTGTTATGGTCAATAAACTTCTTTATGAACGTAGTTAAGATTCCAAGGTAATGCAAACTACTTTTATGTTATGGTTGCTCGACTCCTTTACTCCCTAACTGTTTTGGAGAGTAAGGAGGAGCTTATCAACCAATTTTTGGAGTGGTCTTTTATGACCATCATCTCCATCATTTTGCATACCTACGAGGAATTATTATAGGCTATGTTATAGGAGAAAAGGATGCGGTTATGGCAAGAGTTTGCTATTAATCACCGCAGAAGTTTCTTACTCAGGGGGAGACACGAAGGGTATTTGCAATAAGATTTATTGTTAAGGATATCGACGACGGGAAAAGGGATTGAAGCTCGTCATAGAAAGAAAGAAAGGAGACTATTGAAGGATTAAACCTAGATTTACTCCTACAATCTCAAAATAGGTTTTTTCCTTTCCTTGAAATCTTTAAAATAGTTTAAGAATCATATGTTTGTATTCGGTTCTGTAGTTGTGTTTATATGGCCGATAGAATTAGAGAATCTCTATGTATCTATGGCCGAAAAACTTAGAGTATCTCTGTGTATCTATGACTGACAAACTTAGAGTATCTCTGTGTATCTATGGTTGACAAACTTAGAGTATCTCTGTATATTTATGGCCGATAATCTTGGAATATCTTTGTGTATATGGTTGATAAACTAAGTATTATCTATGAGTATATAAGACAGATAAGCCTAGTAATATGCCTGTACATAAGGCCGATAAGCTTACTGTACTACTGTGTGAGTACACGGCCGATAAGCTTTGTATAATACTAAGTAAACTTAAGGCTGAATAGCCTTTGCTTTATGTGTTTTATGATAGAAACCAACTAAGTTTTGTACTTTGCTAGTATTTAGAGATAGGTGTATCTCTGTTTAGTATTAGGGATTGTATTCCTATTTTAGGCAACGTCTTAAAGGATGGAATCTCAAAGGTTTTTCTATAGTGCATATAATGTTTAACTTATGCAGGTCGAAGGGTCATTTAGTTTTAAACTGTAGCAGGCCAATAAGTTATTGATCTTAGTTTGTTAGCTACTATTATAGTTTAGCAAACCTCTTCACAATAACTTTGTTAGACACCAAGACATGGTAAAAAGGTTTGGATGACTTGTTTATTTCGAGAGCTCAAGACTATATTTAGTTATCTCTTACCTACATTTGCATTTGAGTTATCGTAGGATGCAATTACTGTCTTCTTACTATAAAACTTTGAAGAATTTATCTTTTTGTTATCAAAATTGAGCCTCCAGAGAACTCTGATTAGGCTTAGGAGTCAAGATCAGTAAGTTTAGATAGAGATGTTTCCCATTTATCTCTATAACACATTTAAGTTTTATTGTTTTCAATCAAAGACTTAGTGGTAGGTTTCATTTATTCTAAGTATATAGAAATGGTATGTTCATAACCTTTCTATATCTAGAGTCAGTGGACGAAAGGAGACCATTAGGTTGAAAACTTTATTTATTATTTTCATTTAGACTCAAAACCTATTTTGAAGATTGAACTTAGTCAAGAGTATTTATGCTATTGAAAGTATTTATTAAGATCTTATATACATGAAGATAGAAACTCATGTTCTATGTTTAAAGAGAAACACAAAGTTGGATAGTGCCTATAATGCGGTCTAGAGAAGACTAGAGGATATTATAATCATGTTATATTATTATACATTCTTATCTTTGGATAACAAGAGTTTGATGTTACTTTATATATTGGGTTAAATAAGTTTAAACCCTAGAATCAACCAGAAGGGTTTAGAAAGCTTTAAACTCTCAAGTCAGTTATTTCTTTGTTTTAATCTATTGTAAGTTATGGTCGACAGTAATTTGTCGAGAAAACCATAGTTCTAGGCAGTGTAAATTAGAATAAAGTCTAGTCGTACAATGCTTAAATTAAGTGATTCCTTGATAGAGTCGACAACTTGACATATAACATAAGAGTGCTTAATTTTTGAGTCTTTTGAGTAGAATGACATGAAGTCATAGACCTTGATATTTGCAAGAATGCAATTAGGGACTCTTTGAAAAGTTAAAATCATCTAAACTTACACTTTATATATCCTAGATTAAGGATTTAAATTCTAAGTCAGATAGACTAGAATTTGAGTTTAGTCAAGACAATTCATATCTAGAGTTTCTAGTCAAACAAATCAAACTGTAGGATGAAATAGTTTCTAAGTCAAGTTAGAGGTGTGTGAACACACGACTACATTTATTGCAAACATCTATTTATATAGAAACTTTGGCCAAAGTGATGCATTTGTCTCTGCATGCATTAGTGGGTTTACCGTGTCTAGATGATGTGACCTGTTAGAATAATCATACTTAGCTAGAAGATTGTCTAGAGTCATATGGTTGATTGAGTTATGTAAGACACAACACTAGGACTCAAATGGCAACCTGTTGGTTCCTTATGTCTATACTCTTCATGAAGGGTAGGGCCACTTCCAGGAAGGAAGGTGTGCGAGGGACCGCTGGTCTCTGGTTGGAGGTAAAGCACTTGGATAATGCTCTCCCTCTGTAGCAGAAGATTCGCTGAGACTTGTGAGACATATATCAAGATTCCAGATGCAGTACACTCTATGTTATGACATATGATGTAAAATTATTCTCTTTGCCAAGTGCAATATATTTGTAAATGTAAAGTGAAATGTTTTCACTATGATTTATCTTTGAATGTATTGAATTTCAAGGTTGAAAAATATTCAAAAAAGATATGTTTTTATTTCTTTTTAATTATGTAATGATTATATATATATATATATATATATATATATATATATATATATATATAACTCATGATTATCATGTACTTTTACTTTCTTAGTAAATTGTGTGTGTTATTCCTAGTAATATGAGATGGCATGTTACATTAGTGTTGTGCTTCTTTTGCATGTCGAGATTGATCGTTTCTTTAATGTAGGTGCACAGACAACTCCTCTACACCATAGGGCAAGGGTTGAAAGGAGCCACTTGGTACATGGAAATGCTTCCTACACTAATCTTTGAGAGAATGAATGTGCAAATATCTATTGATCCTTACAATTACAATAAAGAAAACACATGAAATGTAAAACAATATACCACAACACAAAGGTTCACATGGGGAAATCCTTTTTGGGAGAAAACCCCACACTCCAAATGTAGAACCACTTGTATTATTCAACAACAACCATATTTACAATACAATCAGTAGGTTGTGCCTCTTATAGGAGTATCACCAACGTACAAATCTGGAGTAATTTTGATAGCATAACAATACCTACAAGCAAACCCACAAAACTCATATATACTCCAAATCTAAGCACCAATATGTAGGAGAAACTTAAACTAGAAACTATAGATGGTTTTGGAAAACCATAAGGCCAAGGGAGGTACGGTGCCCAAATCCAAGGCCTAAATTCTAATGCCCCCTTGGAATAAGATCCTCTGGACTATTTTTAGCATATTCCTTACATGTTGTCATATGTCAAACAAGAATATTTGACCATCCCAACTTGGGCACCCCAATTTGTCTTCAATCTCCCATGCAAAAGATGCTCAGTGAGAAATGTCTAAAATTGTCATAATACTCGTCAAGATTCTAATGTAACACCCCTTTTTATGTGCCATATAATTCGTCATAAGTAACCCCCATCTTACAAAGTCATAATGACCCAAGGTGCTCTTACTACACATTTCACAAGATACCAACACATGGGAAAGAGTCCCACCTCAAAGTTGAGTGCCCTACACACATGAGGACAAAATAATAAATAAAATAGATTTAAATACAAATAATTAATACATCCAAATATTGGAAATACAAGGTTGAGACACCATTTCCCAACAAGGGCAAGACCAATTATGTTATCTATGTTGTGTGCTCTTGAGTTTTCAAAAAATAACATATTTGGCTACCTCATTTGTTCAAATAAAGAAACAAAGAATGAGAAATACAGATGGAGATTCCAAGGGGCCTTGTTAGGTAGCTAAACTAGTTAGAGTGTTATTTAGGTATTTTCACAATTAAGAGCAACTTTAATCCTATTCATTGTACACAAAATTAGATCTTAGTGACAGCTTGGTCATTGGAATTGAGTCCACCATAATTTAAAAGAGTGAGTAAAGACTCCCCTCCTTTGTCATTTCCATTGCTATTATTGCTTTGGGTATGGCTATTGCTAACTAAATCAATGCACCGAAAATAATGTTGTTTATGTGGATAGCCTTTTTATATGAATGCACATAATATACTCCCACAACATAGGGGCAAATCTTGCTCATTGTTGCATTTGAAAGAAGACGGCCTTTACATAGTGTTAACATACAAGTCATTGGCAACCCATGCTAGTAAAAGTTTGTATTGAATTTGCTTTGACATCATCATTGTTAACATTTTCAATGAAGGACTAAGGTTAGTGAGTCAATTATAGAGCAATTAAATAGGGTTCAACAAACACAATAAATGTAAGATTTCCTTCCATAAATATCATATTTTCATTATGATGCCTTGGGACGTGGGTGCAATGAATGCGGTTAAATTTGTAATAATTACACTGAGAGGCATTCTAGAACATGGTATGGAGTCTCATGTTGTGAGGGTATACATAAAAACCAAACACAACCAACATATATTTAAAAAAACTAAAACTAATGAATGGTGGATTTTTGAAAAGTAAAATTAACGGTTACATACAAAAGTAAAACAATATTACCAAAAAATAAGTCTTCAAATAAAAATATAATAAATAAACAATATAAATAAAATAAAATTTACGTGTCCATAAAATAGTTCTAAAAGTAAATAAAATAGCTCCAAATTAATATCTCTCTCCATTTTTTCTCCATCTTTTAGAGGATGCATTTAAGATATAACAACTAATTTCGTATATTTATATCAACTTTTTAAATGTATTTATGAAGGTACATGTAAACATTAATTTTCTTACTTTTTAAAAAGTCATCAAATAACATGATGACTCTTAAAGTAAATAAAATAGTTCCAAATTAATCTCTCTTTCCATTTTTTTAGATTGATGCATTTAAGATATAGCAACCTATTCTATACATTTATATCACTTTTTAGATGTATTTATGAAGATACACCTAAACATTTATTTTTTTATTTTTTAAAATCTATATAAATTTATAATTCTCTTTTTCAATTTATTTTATTGGTCCCCACAATAAAACTATTTTGGTTTTCAATAATAATACATTTAAGTAATATTTATTAAAATAAAATAATTATTTAAAGAAATTAAAATTTCACATAGAAAACACTTACGACAGAAAGTAATTGGAATACATAAATGCCAAAACATACCTGTGTGCAACTGCAACGGGCAGCAACTAATAGTTCATAATTAATAATAATAAATCATATTTTCAACTAATAATTAATAATTAATAATTAATAATATTAAATCATATAATATTTAAATACAGCACTTTTAATGCTTAGTGGGACATTGTTTGGCGGCTGGCCCATTAATCTGACCGGAATTTAATTTTGACAGTTGTATAGCTGTATTTAGGCATTTTTACTGTAAAATACAATTTTAAAAGACAGTATCATATGAAAGGAGAGATTTTGGACAAACTGTCAAAATTTATATAGGATTATGCTGATATATAAAGTATGTCATAGAATTTTGAAAGCACCATTGAATAGATAACTGTCAAATTTAGACTCTGAATTACCTGACTAATACGTTTGAAGACAAAATCCTACGAAAGCGAGGACTTCTGCACATAACACCGCCAGTCACGGCGAGCAAGCAACCACTATAGTATGGCAGTTGAGCCTTCACAGTTCACACACAAAAGCGTATGAAATTTATGCATTGACTCACAAAAGTAGTCCCTTCGCAAACGTCGCGAGTTCGAATCCCTAAAATGCCGCTGTAGCCGAATGGCAATGATCTATAAGATTGATCAGTAAAATGAAATTCGGAGGTTCCAAACCCTCGCACACGTGAGCTACTTCCCAAGCTTTATGTGCATAAAATTTGAGGATTTAGTTGAGACAGAGTGAGTTTATTTGCTGTGAATTTATGCTCTGGATTTATATTAAGTGGGATTTGGAGTCAATTTACAGTCGTGGAAGTTAATGGCGCTTCTTGCTTGGCTCTGTTTGGCTTCTCTTTGTGCTGTGGTTTACGGTCAATATCCATTCGGTAAGGATTTACTTGCATTTATATTTATTAATGTAAAATAAGTCCTCTTAAGTTAAATTTCAAGAATGTAAGTTGAATATGTGAAAATGACTGTGAATCGGAAACAGAAATGTATGTCAATTTAATAAATTTAAGCTGATTGAGGGAAAATGATTTAGAAAATAATGAATTGAAAATATGCTTTTAAAAAACAAATGTAGATTATACTTAATTTTAAGAATGCAGGTCGAATCTGTGGAAACGACTACGAAAACATTAAAGGAAAAGACATTTTGTTAACAGTAATGGATAATATACTCATAGATGCCAGGTGAATATGTGAAAATGACGAGAAATAGATGAATTCAAAGTGTTTTGTAAAAGGAAAGGTACTTTATCCTTCGATTCCCTGTTTAATGATTTACGTCCCTGGAAAGTTCTTGAGCCGTGTCCTTTTTAAATCCTTTGAAGTGAATTTTTTTTTGAGAATGTAATGGAATCTGTAAAAATGTCTAGGATATAAGAAATGCAGAGGAAATTCGCTTTTTGAAACCGTGTTTTAAATTATAGTCCCACCAAATCTGCGAAATGAAGAGGAAAATGAAGTGAAGGACATCGAGAAATTTGTTGTATACTATTAATCTCTGCGTTTAATTTACCTGTTCTTACTTGCAAGTTCTCTAATTGTGTGTTTATTTGTTTCAATCTGAAAATTAAAAGAAAATGCTGAATGGCTGTAGTAAGTTATTGAGGAAGAAGGAATTTTAATATAGACTAGGCTGATTTTCTATGCTGTTTTAATGTCCGTTTAATTTATAATATTTTGACCCCTGAAAATTTGTTTGATCTACGTTTATTTAAATTGACGGTGTAAAAATATAGAGGATCTGCCTTGATCTCTGCTTAATTTATAACTGTAGTACTCCGAATATTTTTTTTTATCTGTGTTTTAGTAAATTAAGAAGGTCAACCGATTCAAAATGGGGAGGATGTGCTTGAAGTCCACTACTTTCTGAATTTCTTAGTTTTGTTTTATTTTTCAATTGAAAAATGGAAGAAAATGCTGGAGAGCCCGTTGTCAGGACTCCAGGAAACAGAGCTTAAATATCAAGTAGGTGATTTTTTATGCTCGTTTTTATATTTTTAAGTTCAAAAATATGATTTATATGCCGTTTTTAAAATTTTTTGAGTCCAAAAATTTGATTGATTTATGCTTATATAAACTGAAAGAGTGAAAATGCAGAGGTGATGCTCTGCTCTATGTCCTTTCTACTGGAAAGTTATTAGTATTGTTGTCTTTTTCCAATTCAAAAGTAGAAGAAAATGCTGGAGAACATGTAGTTAGGAATGCAGTAAGCAGAGATTTGATACTGACTAGGTTGATTTGAATGTTTTTTTTTGGTTAACTTATAATTTTTTTGATCAGAGAATTTGCTTGATTTATGTTGAAACTGTGATGAAAATGCAAAGGAGCATAGCTTTAATGTCTGGTCAGGCCTAGAAATTTGCTGCAATGATTGGATCCAAGATTCAAGCTTTTTTAAAATGATATCACACTTATATTTGCAGGGGTATTGCCCATTGCCTCTGTTAGTTTCATCTGTGTCATCTCTAGAGACCTATAAATGTGTTTTGGAAGGCTTCATAGGAGCTGTTATGGTCGAAGTATATTTTGTAGGAACAATGCAACAGAGAGACAGAACAAGTTTTTAGTTAACTGCCCCAGTTTTTTAGATCACACCATGTTAGATTATGTTTCAGTAAGAGTACACATACTACTCATCATGTATGGTATGTATGCTTAGGTTATCTTTTCCTAGGATAATATTGCATGAGTCTTGAGAGTAGTTATTTGGCTTTCCTTCACCGAGTTATTAGTACTGGTACTTGAGCTGTGTCTGTTTGACTATATTAGGCAATGCTCCCATGGGGGGTGGATTCTGAAATTTGCTCAACATGTTTTGCAAATTTATGAGCCTTTTGTAGGAAAATAGCTTGCTGAAATGAGAGATTTTGAGACCTGCCACCCGCTACAAATTTTTAGGAGTTTGCCTTCAGAATTAACACCAACTTATTTGATGGGAAATTCTGGAAGCATTCCATCCCTAAATCCTCATGTATTCATCTCAGCAACCAGTCCCAAAATGTGTCAACACCATGAAAATCTTAAAAAAGCTTAACAGCATTGAAAGATTTAGACTACAAACTCTCTTAAATGGTCACTGCAAACATTCAGCCCCTTCCCCTTTCAGGAACTGCTAGAAATTTCTTTCCTAAGTAGTCGTTGCATCGGTTTTTTGGGACAAGATTCTACTTTTTTGCACTTCCTGGAATAATCACATTTCACAAGGCCACCTGCTGCATAAAAATTGGAACAGGTACTTGGTTGCAGTGTTAAACATTATTGAATGTGATTGCTTTCACCCCCTGTGGCACTGCACCCTCAATGCGGTGGCATTGTACCCTGAGGTGCTAATTGGTCGCATATTATAAATCAAGACATGCACCAAGTGGATTGCCTTTTCTAACTTATTTACAGCTAAATTTCAGTACGGAAAGTTTACCATTTTACATAGCTAGCTAAGAGTACACTGTAATTGAAAGTTTGTTGACACTTCATTTGCTGCGGAAAGCCACCTTGTGTGTATTTAAATTTTTAACAATTCCATCAGGAGAACTAGTACAGAAGCAGTCTTTAGATCTCAAATTATGGAAATCTCTGTGGCTCCATCTGCAATCTTGATACAGAAGTTTTTTTTCACTTTAAATGTCTATAAGAATTCATCTCTGCCAAAAGTAAATAAATAGAAATGTGCCAATATTAATGAGACAAAATTTTGCAAGTTTGTGTTTTGCTTGAAATAATGGAAGTGACGATTTAAAAGACTTCATGGCAGATTTTTATTGCTGGGTAAACTGATCCAACTATCGTAGTGCTGTCTGTAGGTAGGAAATTTCTTTAACTATTACTGATAGCCAAAGTAACTAGTGTTTGAAATCCAGTCATACTGAAATTGCTGCAATAGAGGTAAAAAATAAGAGCAGAGCTTTGAAATTGAGTTATTGCTTGGCATTCTTGTGGAACCCTGAAATTTGTGTCTTACTTGGAATTCTTGCAGATACTGTGCTACGGATTGATTGTGGTGGATATAATAATTTCACAAGCAAATTCAATCTGTCATGGATGTCAGACAGGTTCTATACTGGAGGGGCACCAGGATTAGTTTCAGAACCTCACAATTTTGATCAAGAGCAAGAGAGATCATTGCGGTTCTTTCCTATTGCAATGGGCAAAAAGAATTGCTATATAGTCAATGTTCCTGATGGTCGATATTACATACGGACATTCTTTGTATACGACAATTATGACAGTAGGAAACACAGCCCAAGCTTTGAAGTTTCAGTGGAGGGAACTCTTGTCTTCAGCTGGAGATCACCTTGGTTAAATGAAAATGCCAAGTACGGTGCTTACTCAGATCTTTTTGCTTTTGTAAAAGATGGTGAAGCTACAGTATGCCTGTATAGCATTGCTACAGATGCCCCTGTTATTGGGTCATTGGAAATCATTCAGGTTGATCCATTGTCTTATGCTTCACCCTCAATTGGTAAGGATGTCATCTTGGTGAATTACGGCCGCTTGACATGTGGCTCTGCCTCATTTGGTCCAGGCTTCAGTAATGATACAGATCGTTTTGGTCGTGCCTGGCAATCTGACAGTAATTTTGTTAATAACATTGAAGGAAGAAAGGTTTTGTCGACCCAGAATCTAATAAAGAGTACCGATCAAGCTCATGACTATTTCCCGGCTCATTTGTATCAAACTGCTCTTACATTGACTTCTAATGGACAATTGGAGTATCATTTACCTGTCGATACCAGGTTGGACTACATGCTTTGGTTTCACTTTGCAGAGATTGATCCAAGCATTAATGCTCCTGGGCTGCGAGTGTTTGACATTATAGTCAATGACAAGAATGTACACCGGATAGATATCTTCAAGGAAGTAGGAAGCTTCACTGCATTTCGTTGGCAGCACACTGCTCACAACTTAACCAAATCAACAATAAGCATAAAGTTAGTACCTGTTGTTGGAACTCCTATAATCAGTGGTCTTGAGAACTATGCGTTGATTCCAATGGATCTTGCAACTGAAACATCAGAAGGTAAGCTGGGATTTAAGTTTCTTGCACAGATAGCCAGATACAAATAAAGGAGAAAATGATACATTTCATACTACAAGTTGGATATGATTTTGGTAAATAGTCATTTCATAAAAAGTGCTAGATTTGATCTCAGCTTTTCCTTATATTAGTAGGTTTGTACAATTATGATAGGTTCAAGCAAGCATTATGCATGACATTGGTATCTCTATGGCATATATAGGAAGAGCCACACAAGATTCTATTAGTTTGTTTTTCTTTTATAGCCTCTTTCGTGTAGCTTAAGCAGTTAGAGTTCCTATTTGCAGTTGCAGCTATGAGAGCATTGAAAGAATCTTTTCAAATTCCTGATAGAATGGGATGGAATGGAGATCCATGTGCTCCTTCTACATGGGATGCATGGGAAGGTGTGACATGTAATTATAATAAAGATAGCTCAGCCCTTGTTATAACTCACTTGTAAGTTTCAATCTATTCTTTTTATTTGATTCTTTCTTATTTTCCACAATTTATTTGCAATAGAATATATGCTACTGAGAAAAGATTCAGTTTCAGGGTTGACATTGTTTCCAGCTATGGATGGGCCTTGTTTGAAGGATGTCAAGGTTAATAATATCAATAATGAATTGAAATGGGCTATAGTTTCAAGACTTAATCTGAGTTGAAATGGGCAGAATACTGTGTTTTATGGACAGCCTAAAACCCTATATTTGACATGCATTCTTAATAGTTTGACCAAAAACCATGCAGCAAACTCCTTTGGGAGCTAAATACAAAGGAATAATTTAGAAACTATGTGTTCAGAGGGGCCTTTTATACATTATAGGAATCTATGATTTTAGGAAACCTCAAAGTGCACCAATGAGTATTCATATAACAATAGTTTTGATGCAGAGAATATCACCTTACTAGGGGATGCCCACAAATAACTCAAAGACCTAATTGTACCAACAGCTAACCTGGGTGGAGAGCTGGTAGGTACCCTTGGAATAATTGAGGATCCAATTAGAAACATGGTTCAAGAAACAACCTACAAATATCTGCTAGGAAAGAATAATGGCTGGATTTTTCAGCAATGACAAAAGATAATAGAGTTGTGAATAAATTATTTTCTATAGACTTAGGCCTATATTCTTTCCTTTTAAGGTCGGACATTCTGGCACTAGCCCCAATATATGACTAAATTGCTGAAACTAATATCCTTATGACTACTATGTACGAACCAATTTATATGGGATAGGGGTACTATATGTTTAGCCTCAAGAACAGGGAAATGTCTGAATGATCTTAATTATTTTCTAAGTAAACTTCTGGCTAAATAGAATTTGTCATCTTTCTTGATGACGAAATTTGGTTAACTATAGACATCTTCAGGCAGTTTACCATATCATTCTAAGGGCTTAGCAAGTGAGGCTTACTGTGAGCTTATTATTATCAGTTTCATGTATGCAATACACCTTTTTGTCTATTGTTAACCTCTTACTTTATAGTCGATTTCTTGATGAAGATTTGTTTTTTTGACAATGACCAAACTTTTCATTCACTGACAGGGATCTTGGAAGTCAGGGTTTAAAGGGATTTATCAGTGAGAAAATCACCACTCTCTCGAATTTGGTAAGCCTGTAAGTATTCAACTTAACACCTGTTAATTGGGGAAGAATTTGCAGTTTTTTTTTCTTTCATTATTCTTCCTGAGTTATACCCATGTATGAGCAATTGGTCTGTATAATTTAAAACAGAATTGTCCGATTTGGTCTTGCTGTCATATGACTCATCTTGTAGCTAAAGAGTTAACAATCCATGGAATATAAAAGTGGTGTCACCCTCTAAATGTGATGCTTTTTTATGCTGCATTATTTGATATTTTCAATCCTTTTGCATGGTGTGTATAAACGTGTTTGAGGACAGGACACCATTCAGCCTACTATTAGTCACAATACAATTTAGCAGAGAGTTCCATCTAATGGCCATAATTCTGATCTGAAGTCTTAACTTTTAATAACATGTTGGGTGGTCTTAGTTTGGCCAAATGATAGGGGAGCAGAAAAAATACTCCATGTATTGGCTACAACCAATGAAAATAAGCACTTTTGTGATTGCCAATGGAATAGAGGTTACTGGAATTTGGTAAATATTTTGAAATGAAATACTCGTAGAAATAAATAATCTTTGTTTGTGTGGGTTTGAGTGTAAGTGCAATGCCCCAATCTTTCACCCAGGACATTAGCAGAACAAACACCGGATGAACAAATTTTTTGTGTTTGCAAGTGCGACATTTACATGTTGCATTGCACTCACACGTGCACAAGGTGTTGTAACAAGTACAACAACACCTAAGAAGACATCACCATTGCACTAAGCAAGGTGGCACAAGCTGAAGACTTCATTCATGAATGTGACAATTCACCATGATGACCAAGCAAGAAGTGGAGCTGACTCCATGACGAAAATCGGATACACATCCACTCCCTCGCTCCCTTGCGAACACATGGAGTAGGATGAGGGTGACAACTACCTCAATCCATTCCTTGACTACATAGGACATCCCAACACAAGGGAAACACTCACCCACGTGATGGTTCAACTAGGAGGTACAAGCCCTCAACCAATTGGAATGGTCACTAGTTGATTTCGTGCAAAGGCATGCTTCCCAATGCAAAGTGTGAATAACTTCCAAACCAAGACATGTATCAATGAAGTGCCAATATGGGAAGACTCAGAGGTCCAAGGGGAACAACTTCCGTGTAGAAAGTTTCATTGGGAAAAGTTGGGAAAAGTTCGCTATCCAAGACACAAGAGCTAGGCGCTGTAGTCCTGGACACTAGTGCTGGGCGTTGGGGAACTCTAGCGCTGGGCACTGTGGTCTAGGCAGCGTCCAAAAACTTGACAAAATAAAAAATATATTTAAACCCGAAATTTCCTTCAAGTCCCACCAAGGACTCTAGACATGATTTAGACACTCTAGAAACACTTGAAAACCCCCAGAAGGTCCTGAAGAGTGCAAACACTTAAGATTCAATAGGGAAATTTAATCCACCAATTGCATCTAACAACAAGAACCTCCAAAGAAACAACAAGGGATTCATAAACTGACATTTAACAAGATGCCAATGAAGCATCTAAGGCCATCTGCACTAAGGCACCTAGCCCAATTACCAAACATGAAATAAGGCATTAAGCTAACAATGTCCACATGACAAATAAGACAAAAGCATTACAAAATGCTATGCATGTTCAACACCAACATTGACACATGCCAAAAACAATGATAGGATCCTCACCGTCTATGTGGGTAGAATACGATCCAATACAACACATCCATAATCATCAATTAAAACATCGCATAATTGAGTCTAAACATGCTAACATAGCTAGATTGCAACATGTAAAACATACAAATCATGCCAACACCCTCACAAGCCGATGCATGGAAAAATACAAGATAATAAATAATTATTACATTTAAAGGGTATCATCCTAAACATGGATGCATCATAACTCACATCATAAAATACCTCATAACATCATTAAAAACTTATTACAAAGATCTCAAAGACCTACTTTACAAAGATTTACATTATACAATAATGAAATGCTACAAGTGCATAAAACACCATAAGTCTAGCATGCTCTCCAAGGTACTATAATAGGTACATAGCACGACATACTCAACCTACAAAAAGGACAAGGAAGCCATCCAACACCAGAAAGATCATCGTGATAGGACCAATGGGGAAATGTTGCTCGCCTCCCAACCATTCTACCATCGTCGAGCGCAATAGATAACTATGCCACTCTAGGCAACCCCCGAGCTACGGAGAAGACGATCATGGCAAACCTGCTATCAAATCATCTCACACAAATCCAGGGTATACATGGCAACACTCAAGCCAATCAAGCACACCACACATGCAGGTGGCACTCACAACATAACCAATACATAAGGCAACATATGGCATACATGCCAATCAATGCACACATCACACGTGGCACAACTGCCAATCCAATGCATGAAAGTAACACATGGCAAAACTACCAAACAATTACATACAAGTAATATGTGGCACAACCGCCAATAAAACACATACAAGTATGAATGGCTCACACAAGCCAACAACATAATAGAATGACATCATGACATTCAAGCATAAAAGAGATTCTCCCACCTTAAATGCACGCCAAACAAGGCATATATCATAGACCATCACACACGCATACAAGCATGAATCAAGCATCTCGATGCACATGCAAATTCTAGGGTCACATCCCGTCGAATATAGTTATGACAGTAAGCAAGGAAGAGAGACATAGCAGTCAAGACAAGGAGTGTCATTACGAGGGATTTACAACCTTGTAGAATGAGTAGCATTCATTGATTGTACAAATCGTGACACGCTCTAGCATTCACCGACTCTACAAGTTGTGACACGCTTTTTACCACCGAAACCGGATCTAGGAAAGCATTTGCGTTTGGCGTAGGAATCTTATTATTAAGTTTTATTTTACCCAATGAGATTATGGTTAATCTTAATTAGACCCCCCACTTGCTATTTCCTACGATCCCTTTGTATTGTGGTGCACGGTGGGAGCCACTCCTTTCTTACCCTATACCTCTTCTTACACATCCATCTCACCAATTTTACCAATTGGGCATGGTATGGAAAACAAGGCGATAAAAATCGCGACATGAAATAAAAAGATGCAATATTTAAATTCATAAGGGAGACTACTCATCCCACATTTCAATTCATTCAGATTGGGCTTAAAATGCAAAATCTACATTTTTCACAATGCATGAAAACCATAAAAACCCCCAATTTCACCATTAAAGGTTTGCTTTGCAACCTTGGATTTTTTTTTAACTTCCATATTACAAGTTTTATCAAAAAACAAACAACAACCCATTGTTCTAAATATGCACAACACTCCATTCATGCAATAAAATTAACTTGGGCATTTCTAATAAAATTTTGCCATAACTTTGTTTGTTTTTGCAAGTTTCCAAACTCCAAAACTCAAGCAAATGAAAATAAATTACTACATTTTCCTACAACTCAATTCCAATTCAAATGAAGCCATGAGCAAACCACATGAAGTGGCATGGCAAAGGAAGAGCAATTTAAATTTAAAACGAAGAAATTGGAAGAAAATACCTTTCCAAATTTTTTTGAATACAAGCACAATGGAGAGTTTGTTGAAGACAATCTTTTTGCCACACACTCCAAATCCTTCATCAAGCAATCTTCAACCCAATCCTCAAACCAAGCAAGCAAGAATCCTTTCATTCCAATCCATGAAAATTCTTTTTTTCCAAACAAGCAAGGAGAGGGTTTTTGGAGAAAAAGCCAACAAAAAATGCATGAGGTAAAAATAACTTTATTTTTCCTTTATTCCCAAAAGCCCTTTTTTTCATTTTCTTTTATTTCTTTTCTAATTCCCAAATGCCTTTCAAATAAATACTTTTGAATTAATAGGAAAACTAGCCAATTAAATTAATGCAGTTATGCCCACTAGGTAATTGCAACTTAATTTAATCGCATTCCGAAAAGTCCAGACACTCATATCAAAGAATTCAATCTTCCAAAGTAATGCAATTCTATCATTTTAGAAGGAAAAATATTAAATTTCAAGAAAGAATCGAAATCACTTTAAATTTATTCCTCTAGCATAAAATAATGCAATAAACATTTTCGCTAAGATAGAATTAATCATTTTCAACTAAATTATTAAAATATTTTGAAAACATGGAAAATACGTTTTTTGAGATAATTTAAAATATAGTGCAAAAAAGCTATAAGGAAACACAATAAGGGACTCAAACAGACATTATGGATTTCCACAACACAATGATAGGGGTGAGATGGATAAGTGTCCCATGTCAACCTTCTCCGCATTTCCCACATTAGTCAAACACCTGTAATTTGCTTGTACACTCAAGTCAAACACCAGGCGTACTTGCTCCACATATAATAGACGAAACAACATAATCCACTTCAACGTGGTGTAAATCATATATGATATAAAATCATCACATCTAATGTAATCATCTACAACTAGCATGATTCAAGAACATGATGCATAATCAACAACATTTCATAATGTTGAAATAATATAACAATCACAACTATAACATAGTGAAAACGGTGAAGCTGAAACACTGCAATGATCTATCATATACAATCACAACTTATGCAGCCCATAATGCATAGTTGGAAGTCAAACGTCAATGCAAAACCCCATTGGAAACACCTCGATGGTCATCCAGAATTCACCCTCAGAACCCCTTGATGGTACAATATGCCTCATCAACAAGTTTGGTGCGATGAATCAAAGCATGACAATCACATAATACACTGATAAACACTCAATACAACATATAACGTATGAATTAGAAAGCACACGAGGCAAATACTAGGGTGGGCATTATAGTAAGTGAAATGGGCATGGCCATTCAGTGCCCCTGAGCATAGACTATTGAAGAAATATATGGCCTTGTGAAGTTTTATCAGATCTCAACGTGTATTGCCTACATTATGAGGATGCTACCAAGTTGTGATGCAGTCCAGGATTGGGCACCTTTAGCAAATAGCGAATCCAGGTAGCCAAACACGACTAGTTAAGAATTCATGACATAACAAAGTATGGAATGAAATAATAGTGCATTACAATTTCTTCATTTAACTATTAGTTCTATACTTGCTACAACAACCCTTGAAACAACTTTAGATGATTTAACAACAAGATGAACCCTCTACATGATGACCAAATGGCAAAACTACCTTTGATTCTACCCAACAATCCATACTCAAAAAGTTCCTTAAAGACTTAATACAAAATATACAGGCATACAACCCTGAAGATCCTAACATGATACAAAGATAATGTCAACCTCAACTCAGTCTAAGACTCATTCTAAACATCTATAACACTAATTCAACCACAACCTTCACAGCTGATAGTCTGTGAGGTCTGTTAACAACAAACAGTTATATAATTCTTATCAATGACCTACCCCTTACATATGTAGACTTCACCACTCAGATACTACCTCACATACATCTCTCGAGGTATTTTCCTCAGCATACAGTGATCTTTGGACTTTATTCATCTTTCTTTTGCCATCCCATCCCCTTGAACCTCCTTCTTGAATGATTTCAAGACTTAAAAATAAAACTCCCTTTATGCATTGACCTCTATGGCTTCATAATAACCCACGATTTTAAGGTAACGCCCCTTCAAGGCCCATCCATGGGTAGGAGGCTGTGGCGGGTAGCTAAAAATAGAGGTTTTCAAAAATAAACTGCCACAGGCCTGAACAAATCGAATAATTGGTGACTGCCACCAACACCCAAGCAAGAGTAACCGCCAACCTTCACTAGCTGCATCACTAGGGAATAATGTTGCTATGGTAAATGCAATGATTAAGAGATAGAGAAACCACCACCTAGATTTTCCTTCAATCACAAAGCTAACGAGTTGCAACAACACCCAAAATTGAATAGACGAAAACCAAAAAGAAAGAAAATATTTTTTTGCTGTGCAGGATTATGTGAGTCCAATCAATTAAGGAAACACAATTTAGAAGATATGTTGGGTAATCAAACTCATAGGATGCACATTCAATGATTCATGGCTTATTTTGATATCTATTACTGTTAATCTCTTTTGTGCCTCCTTTTGCCCTAGAATGCCCCTTTAAGGATTTGAAAAACTTTCGCACTTCATCCATCTTCATATTTTGTTTTGGGTGCTATGAGAACGCTGGATCACTCCTTGATAAGTTGATAACAACTCAAATGAGAAGCTGATTAAACTTCTTAGGCTAAGTTGCTAATCCTGGTACAGGATTGGGTATGGGTACGAGGATCGGTATGCAGATACAACAATTTTTTTTTGCCTGGGTACGGAATGACAACATACATACATATATAATTTAAAAACTTTAAAACTCTAAAAAGACAAAGTTAAAACAATAATACTCATAATTGCCAATAAACAAAATAATAAAATATCTAAATACCTCATAACTTGCAATAAGGAAAATACTCATGAATTGAAATTCATAATTTAGTGATTTCTCAAATGTCAATACAAAATGAAAGTTACAACCAATATTCAATAATCTTCATATGGGTCTTCATCAAGAGCATCATAGTCAACATTTGGTTCAACTTCATTTGAACCACAATCAGTTGGAACACCACTCCCACTATAGTGATTTCTCAAATGTCAATACAAAATGAAAGTTACAACCAATATTCAATAATCTTCATATGGGTCTTCATCAAGAGCATCATAGTCAACATTTGGTTCAACTTCATAGTCATGTGTAGAAGTTGCCTAATGGCCCTCATCGAGAGAGACTTCGGTAAGCTATGTAATAGTAGCATCTAAATCGGCACACTCAGGAGTTAGATCCCAATTCCTTGTCACCCCTTGTAATCAGGTTTCTTATGTGACAAGAGACGCAAGTTGGAGTGCACAAAGACCAAATCCTCAGCTTTTTTGCACTCAATTGGTTCTGTTTAACTGAGTGGATAAAGGAGTATGTACTCCAATTTCGCTCAGATGAAGAACTTGCACCCTATTAAATTTGCATACCATACAAGTTACAAACTTACAACATTTACAATTATAAATTATAAAACATAAATTATTAAATTTAAATTATAAAATTATAAATTAATAAAATTATAATAAATAGTAGGGAATGAAAAATGAGGAAGTTAAACTTAAAAAATAAAAAGAATTTTGTTGCAAGAGGTTGAAGGTGAAAATAGTCTTGGCCATATAGGTACCACCATTTATGAGCATCTTTCTTGTACTTGTCTCGAAGAGCGAAAACATCTTGATTCTTTGAAGATATGAACTCGCCAAACTCACTTGAGACAATTCTATCTAAATCTCCATTTGGAAATGTTCTTTTGAATGTAGTTTTGTATCCAACAACAACCTCTTTACCTCTATATGGTGCCACCCTCCTCGATAGGGAAAGTATCTCTTTGCTATAACATTTTGGGAGACAAAGCAAATGCTAAGAGATGCAAGGGTGTGGTCATCTTGTTCCAATGCTCATTAATGATTCTTTGCACTCTTTTAAAAAATGTTTTTGTGGGGTCTTGCTCCTTGGCTTCTATTATGGTTCTTATTTTTTCAACCATGGAGTCCATGCCATCATAAATTTCACCCAAGCATGATTGATCCGTATCTGCATACCTAATCATACTCATGATGGGCTCAGTGAAATTCAATACATATTCCACACGAGCCCACCACTCATCATCTAGGATCAATGCTTTGATTTTTTGGGCTTTCTTTGACTATGATTGCCTCCATTCACTCCAAAGAGTGTTGATGACCATAGTGCTCAATGCCTCTTGCACCTTCACAAGTCGTCTCAAGACGATTGTGTGTGATGCAAAATGAGTTTCAACAACCTACCATGGTGCAAAAAAAACAAATAAAAAAGTAGCAACTTAAGGCAAAAATTTAAAAATAATAAATATGCTAAAAGTAAAAAATAAAAATAAATTTATCTTCAACAACTCCAATTTGGAGGTCCTGAAGATGGTTTGTGACATATGATGATTTGTCACAAACATTTCTCGGACTCCATTTAGATTTCCTTGATCCACTCGATTTGTGTGCCAATCTTTTGCAATATCAAGTTGAGAGAGTGGATGGCACATGGTGTCCATAAAATATGCCCATATGTACCCTCCACTATTGAACCAGCTACCTTACAATTTATAGCATTGTCCATTACAACTTGGACAATGTTTTCAGGGCCCACCATCTCAATGGTTTGTATGAGGATATTGGCAATGAAGCTTGCATCCTTCACTTGCCCCTCATAATCAACTGCTTTAAAAAACATAGCTCTTTTAAGGGACACTGCAATGACATTAATTAGTGGCCTATTTTTGCAATCCTTCCATCCATCAAAAATGATGGACACTCTTGTATTGGGCCATGTATCCTTGATTTCTCTCAATGACGCCTCTTTGGTAGCTTTTTCCTTGCCCAATAAGGTGGTGCGCACCTTTTCATACCCAAGACTAACATAATCAGTAGGTGCCTTGGCAATTGCGATCACCATATCCTGCCAATATGGTGATCTAACAATAAATGCAACAAACAATGCTTTCATCTGCAAGCTCCCTTGCCTCATTCTTGAAGGCTTTTTCTAATGGGCCTCTTTTACGGGAATGAGTAGTGTCTTCTTTAGAAGATGGTGTTGGCATGAAAGGATGTGGGCCAGCCAGTTCTGTTAAGCCACCAGGAGGTTTCTGTGATCCTCTCTTGGAAAGAGGATATACTCTTTCCTTTGCTTTACTACTTACCATGTCGGCATCCTCTTGTTCCTTGATATATCCCAGTATTTGTTGCTTTGGCAACCCTTTTTTATTCATCCTTGGACAAACTCTTATTCCTAGGCCGGGAATAGCACAAAAGTGAGCTTTCACTCGACTATATGAACTCTTATATTCTTTCAAACATTGGCTACAATGCCAACGATAACCCTCACCACCAGGTATTTGTTCGATCATGGTTGTATGTTGCCAAAGAGGTGACACTGCCTCAATTTTAAACGAGCTCTCTACAAGTGGACCAACTAAACTAGAACTATGAGCCATTCTGTATGAATACAACAAAACAAAACAAACATTACAAATTTACAACCCTACAATTTAAAAAACAAAAAAAAATTGTCATTATAACCCCTATATTATGTATATAAGATTTAAAATAATATTTAAAACATTTAAAAAAATTGAAAAATCTTCAAAAAATTCATGAAAACCTGAAAAAAATTACAAGATGCTAGAATTTTATTTCACACCTTTTGGTGGGAAAGCAAAACGGACAAATGTGCAATAGAACCACTCTTCGAATTTGTAGGGGAAGCTCCCTGTAAAATAAAACTTAACTAAAAACTATACAATACGAACAAGCTTTTTAGGGGTTTGTCATACTTGAACTGAATTAAAGGAAAATTTGTGATCTTTTTGGGTATGCAGCGTGCGGAAAGGCTGAGACGCACATTCGACAATGAAGCAAAGGTTTTGTGCTTTTTGACTGGAATGAACAACCTATTGCTAAATGCTTACACTATTTAGCTAAATACAAAGGCTGAATAAAACAAGTACACAATTATCCAAGGTGAAATATTATCCAAATCAAATATCATTATCTAACTGAAAGGAAATCCGCGTTCCCTTAGACAAATTTTAATATTACATGAACAATAAATATAAGAAAATATACAGTTTCTTATATTAACCATAGTATGATATAGTTTCCATTAACTTTATGAAAAAAAGATGTGGTATCACAGATCATCAATGCTATTTCCCAATTGTCTTGATACCCAATCTCCTTTCAAGTTGGACAAGAATATATGTATTCCTCATTTTGATGGCATACTCGATGGGGATAGATTAGATGCTTGGATTCACAATTTGGAGGTTATTTCAAGATAGCCGAATCTCATAGAGCCACAGAAATCTATGATAGATGAGGTCCATATGAACAATCAAGCTCTCATCTAGTGGTAGTCTTATGTGTGGCTTCTAGAAGCAACAGAGAATAAATATTAAGTTTGGTGATTTAGGCAGTGGCAGGACATTTTGAAGGGCTGCAAGGCCATATATTGGTACTTGAAAGTTAATGGTTAGATCTACCTTCCCTATTGCAAGTTGAGCCCTTCTGACTGATTTATATGTTATGTTAAATCTTTGACACCATGAGGTTTCATCGTGGCAGATTTCTGTTCGTGTCATTTTAAATATTAGCATCAAGGATCTGGTATTTGGATATGCCATCCTTCTGAGTTAAGAGATTTCGGGAAGTTTTTGGGAGTGGCCATTTTCTCTGATTGAATAGCATCCTAGGATATTTTTAACTAGAATCAACATTATTTTGAATGAAAATCCATAATTTTGGCAAGGCTGAGTATGATGTAGTATTCTATGAACAAGAGCTCAGAAGCTGACACTTTGGAAAACTTAGAAACAGTTCTAGTATATGATGTGCACAGTGATGAAACTTTGGACCCAATGCTTGGATCTGTCGAGATGGTCCGGATTATGTTGCCGGCATTCTTTCTGAGTTTGAACACACCCAAGCTCTTCTGATGCACTAATCTAATTGTACACTCTAGCATATTACCTTGCATATAGTTTTCTATTGGTGTAACCATTACACCTCCTTTCGGTGCAAGTGCTAGTTACATAACATTTTTAGCATTTTGGTTTTACCTGCATAGACGATCTGATCTTTGTTTGGAAGAGAAAAAGCTGTTGGCATGGGATAAAATCTTGTAGCAGGCAAATGGGAGATTTGGCTGATGATGATATGACACAGATGGACCTATTATCCTGCTCCTAATAATGAAATCATGATCTTTCTTGTACTCTGCAAGCATAGGAAGGTTGTTTCCAGTACACACTGTAGTTCATAAATTTACAATTATATCATGATTGTGCACTCAATCAGTTTCTTGTTCTATTTCATCATTTGTGAAGGTATTCTTCTATGCTACAAAAATCTCCCAATGCACAGCTGAGGATATTTTCCATGAAACTATTTTTCTTGTTTTCAAGCTAGAATTTTTTAAGTCTTAACTGAAAGTGTGTCTTGAGATATGCCTTTCCTCAGATTCCATTGGTGTGAGAAACAGCATAAGCACTATAGGTCAGTTCTCCCATGTGTAAATTATCACTAATCCAATTACTTTAGATTGCATATTCAAATCTTGGTCATGCTTTTATGATGCCTTGTTTTCTTCAACTGCTTTACTTGAGAACTATGCACTTTTTTTGTGCATTGCTTTTTTTTAAAATGACAGCTTGTTTATTTGTCCTAGGCATCTTTATGTGGATTATGATCCTGTATTTAATTTGTCTACAGATTCAGGAAGCCAAAGTAAACTTCCTTCCTGGTTTTATTGAAAAATCAGAAAGGATTAGATTAAGATATTCTGATATTATAATTGATGGGTTCTACTCTTGGAATTGAGTTCTTATGCTGCTTCCATCTTTGAATGAATCTACAGGAACTTGAGTTCTAACAGTTTGAGAGGTAGTATTCCATTGGCGCTTGGACATGCATCTCTTAGAAGAGTGTAAGTATCAAAGCAGTTTATGCATTCTAAGTTCTGTGATTTTGATGGTGAAAGTTCGTGGAAAACTACAGTCACAGTGAATTTATTTTAATTTCTACCACCATCAACATGATAGAAGTTGTTGGCAAACAGCATGGTCCCCATAGTGATTTTTTTGATGAAGGTAACACTATTATATATTAATCAAAAGAAGCACCAACTTAAACACGACTGTTTCATTTGATTTTTAATAGCGGTATTATTTTCAGCAAGCAAATAATACTTGCAGTGTAAATCTTGTATTATTTCTTATTCAAATGTTTCAAAATGACCAGCTCTTCTGAACAGCAATACCATATATATACCATTATTACTATATAGGCTATCACATTTGTTATCATCTTTTATTACATATCTCTGTTCTATTCAAGCTTCAAACATTAGAGAGAAATCTCACTTGAAAACTCTTTTAAATTTTAATATACATGACATTTTAGTTCATTAATCTATGTTTGGGAAAAAGGAGGCCACAAAAAGGCCTTTCAAAGACAAAGATATGGAGACAAAACTGAAGGCACCTAAAGATGGGCACAATAAGGACAAAATAGCAGGTGCCTCACCTTTGACTTTTGAAATGCATAGTAAGAACCCTAAAGCCTAAAATAATGTGGTTCTTTAGTGGGCTTGCACCATATTAAAGAATCACATCCATATTATTTAGTGCATTGGGTTGGAGTGATTTTCACACACACACAGACAGACAGACATATGCCTACAAAGTTACAAACACACACACACACACATATGTACATATACTGTCTTTTTTGTTTATCTCTTTCAATACTGAATGAGTGACAGCACCAGTGGCAATATACTTCTTACAGAAGATTCCAAAGCATCATTTGGGTCTATAAAGAGGTTAAGATGAGTAATTCAAAATTTGTTCGATCGTACTGTTTGTAACTATTTTCTTGTTGTAGGTACATTTCACATAATTGAAGAGCAATCAAGTAACAATGTTTGTACTATCTGGAGCTTATGAATCTTGAATGCTTTTTGTTTTATCTAATATGCTGTTTATTGGCTTTTTTTTCTGAATATTCCAGGGATTTGTCAAACAATCAGTTGTCTGGCATGATTCCAAACAGTCTGGGCTCTTCGCAACTTCAGCTGGTGTAAGTTCAGGATATGTCTTCATGTTACATTGAAAGTAAAAAATTTGAAATGAGAAAAATATTTTTTCTTTTGAGAGAAGGACAATTGAAATTTCAAGTGGAGAAGGGGATTAATGTCAAGAATCTCTTATTTTCTTTCATTTTGAAGAATTCCTATGTGGGAATCCACACATTTGTCTGAACAAAGTGACTCCTGTTACAGTTTGGAGGCAAGCTTTGGATCATTTTCCCTGGCAGACAACTTAACCATTTCCCAGTCATTCGATGTTGGATCAAATTAATTATTCTCTTGCTCTTGTAATATCTGCAGTATACATTTAGCTTCCAGAAGAAAATTGGAGTGACTAACTTTCAAGTTCTTATTATTACATTCTTCAGTAAACAATGACCTTTGATCTTAAAATAAAGGTTGTACAGTTGTTATCTTGTATCTGTATTCCCCATGCATGAAACCGAACTAACATGAGCCACACATGATGAAAAGTTGTGTCTAATGGATTATAATTATTGTGATATTAGAGAGGGAGGGAGAGAGGGAGAGGCAGAGGGAGAGGGATAGAATCCAATTTCTCGTGGTTCCATTCAACTATTTCATATAACAGGGTTTGATTTACTATTATTAAAATCTGCTCTTAATGAAATACAAAACAATAATGCAACCATTGGGTTTTGCTAAGACAACAATGTTGGAGCTCCAAGGGGAATAATTAATGGGGTCTAAAGGATCCAGCCTTTAGGAACTTTTGGACTTCTTGCTTGACTAGTAAAGCAACTTTAGGAAGGGGAAGAGGAGTGATGGAGAGTGAGGGCAAAGTGGTGGAAGGTGAAGGAGCGACAGGAGATGGAGTATTGGACTACAGACTATGTGTTAGATTTCCTTGACCAAAGGAGGATATGCGGCAATGGTGGGGTGGGGGTGTTACTAAGGGCAGATCCAAGAAAGCGAAACCCTTGGATAATTATAAGCATGGAATACTGATGAGGCTGGAGATATTTCACTGCTCAAGAGAGGAACTTGACCTCTTTTTTAGAAAGGTTTTCCAAAAGGTTAGTGTTTCGTCAATTAGACCAATTGTAATAACTCACTTACAGAAAAGAAACGTGCTAAACTTAACATATCTAATCAAGTAAATACATAAAAGTAAAAACATAAAAACAGCTAGGATTCAAAATTAACAAGTAAAGTACTTGAATTTATTTTATTGCTAACAAGAAATTTTTAAAACTGGTAATCAACTACTAGTTTTCTTCTACCCATTGTAATAACATAGGAAATATACAACTAATCAAGAGAAGGAAAAGAGTACTGTGTAAACAAGAGAGGGAAAAGAGTACCGTGTTCATTCGAGGGAAGGACTAGTTCATTACTCAAGCTTGTTGCTCCTGTTTCCTTCTATTTTTCCATTTAGGGATTCGGAGAGGAAAGATATCATCAGGGCGTTTATCCGCCCAACCACGGACTTTTCAGTCCCCCACATCATTTCGACTGAAATGACCCGGCCCGCCGCCAAGAAGTTTCATAAGAGAATCCAATACCATCTGAGACTGGTGGTTACCCTACTACTTCCTAGTCGATCATACACTATAGATAACCTTCTAACTAGTATGATCATTTGATTGGAAAAAGTATCCGGGTAAGAAACTGACTGACACCAATTCACATGCAAGCGTCACCTCGGCCAAGGTTTTGCAAATGTGCGCAACACGACTCAACTGGTCATGGAGTTCAGTTGTCACCCTACTCGGCTTGGTCTTGGCTATTTGGCATATTTCAGTTTAAGGCACTGGTGCTTCTGCACACAGCTGTATGACGTACACACTGGATTCTGTATGCACCATTACTGTTTTCAGAATAGGCAGAATTTGAATTCAACAGAAAGGTTTCTGATTTCTGATTATCAATGTTGTAGGACGTTGCTCTTATGACTGAGACTTTTTCGGTTTCACCTAAGCAGAAAGAATCCTGCTGAAGTATTGAAGTTTATAAGTTGAGGCATTGAGGAAGAAAACAGAAATGCAAATCTGGGTGAATTAGTTTACACTAGCATTTATATTTGAGGCGGCCTTAGATGCAACATTTTCTACTAGATGATGTAACTCTTCAGGTTTCATGACGGAAATAGGTCGAATGAAGGCCAGACAGAGGTCAAGTTCTTCTTAACAACAAGGAAAAACCAGTTACCCTCTCATGCTATTTAAAGTATTCCTACTGATATCATTGTTGATATTTACTAGAAGAAAAACCCAGCGTGATTCTTTTTCAGACAGCAGAAGAAGAAACTTTCTTTTTTTGTTATATATTTACCAGAAGAAATACCCAGTGTGGTTCCTTACCAGAACAGAAGAAGAAACTTTCTTTTTGTTTTATATATTTACTAGAAGAAAGAAGAACATTCATTGTTGTTAATTACCAGAGTTCTTGGAAAGGTGAAGGGACTTCTTTGAAGAACCACTAACTGGTAACGCAGGAAAGAAGGTTAAGACTTTTAAGAAAGTGGGTCACTTGCCTTCAAAGTTTCGGAGTTCTCTTGACTCTCCTCTCAGCTGGTTTGCTCCTCAAACTATTCACGAACTCCTTGCCACTCCCGCGGCTCCCGTCTACCCTTTCAATGCCAAAACTATCTAATCCTTCTCTTCCGTCACAGAACTGACGAGCAATTTCATGGCTTCTTTTTACTTCCAACCTCCCGTGTCTTCCATTCCTACTATCGGATTCGCACCTCAAAACGCCAAGAATGATCCCTTCCGAAAACGGTTTCCGCCCTTAAAAGAGCTCGCCTTCCATACCCGTCCGACGTGCCTCTTTTTCGGTGCTAAATTTAACCTTTCTTGCCACGCCCTCTTCCTGGTTGACGGATTAACAAATAAGGTGGTCATTTGGTTTTAAATACCACGAACTGTGGTCCGCTCAATATTCCCATTCGGAGTTGGGTTAGCTCGTCGACGGAGGAGGCCGCGTGAAGAAAAACCGACCCTCCAAGATTATTGCATTCTCCTTATGAAGTGAAAAGAATGTGGTTCGAATTAAATATGAGTATGAAATGAACAGAATATAGTTCGAAGTAATTTAAGAGTATGAAAGGAAAAGAACGTGGTTCGAAGTAACTAAGAGTTGCAAAAGTTTTAAACCGAAGTTTCTAATAGAAGAAAACTAGTGGTCTTATCTAGGACATATAACATATAACGTAGGAAGAACCCCCCCCCCCCTTTTCCTAAATGACTAACTCTACGAATGTGACCCCGATAAAAGTATGGGTCAAATGACTACAAAAGAAGGAGTTTCATTTATTTCAGTTTATTGTTTTTTTTTGTTTGATGCAGAAAGGAGGTAGGTTCAACTTGGACTTGGCGAGACTCACTAGGTATTCTTGCTCACATCCGAACGAAATCATTGTATCAATTCCGATTCACCACCACCCTCGGATGGTATGGGATTCTCTTTACTTACTTCTTATTCCTGATGATATCTTTCCCCCCTTTTCTTGGGGTCGACCGATCCTGCGTCTACTCAGACAAAATAATAGTTAGCCAATAACATAACTTTCTATATTTGACTTGAATCGAACATACATAATTAAATTTCCATTCCTGTGATCCATAAATTCTATCTAATCATATTGTAAAGAAATTGAAATCATTTCATAATCCAAACATGACATCATAGTTGAACACATTAAACATATTTACATCTCATGGCATAAACATATATCAAAATAATTACGTCACAAGCGGGATGTAACACCAATGGAGGTGCACAACAAAATTGGCTAGGAGAGGAGTTCGTAGAAGGAAGGTGATTTTTGGATTGTAAAATTTTTGCTAACCCATATCATGAATGCGGAGACTGGCTCTTAATCTTAAAGGAAAAAGGCATATTAGCCCAAGATCTGAAGCCTACGCCTACTGATGATGATAGGGATGAGTGTTGAGAAGGATATTTGCTTTGTAGAAGGATGTCTATCGGTAATTGAAGGGAACATATGAGATGGAGGCTTGATCTAGCCTCAGAAAGGCACGAATTCCTAAACCTCACCTTGATATGTTGGTGGAGGCGATTGAGAACAATAATAAGGTTTTTTTGGATTGCTTTAATGCATCCAATCCCTTTTGTTTATGTCATGATTTTTGCCTTCAATAGTTATTGTGGAAAGAGGGATGGGCAATATAAAAATAATCCTCTTGATAAGAGTGTGGGAACCTTGCCATAGATTTGCTTTGCGAAGGATATGTAGTGCATTTTCAATCGCACTCCCTTGTTGATCTCTTTGGGTTCGTCTTCCATTTTTGTTTAGATGGTCCATCTTTTCCCTAAATGGAATATCTCTTCTAAGTTTCCTTCAATGGGCCGCTTCTCTTTGCCATTGGAAAACCCTTGTTTGAATTGTTTTATTGGTGGAAGTATCTCTACAAAAATGCTTTGCTTTTGCTAGTGGAAAATTGTTTAGCCTCTTGTTGACTAAGCATCTTCATCTCCCACCAGCCATTGATTGTTGCATCTAATGACACAAAGATCTCAGTCTTGCCAAGCACTGATGTCATCATGGGCCCTGCTCTATGTTGTGTCTTTTCTATGTTCTCTTTGCTAGAGGAGAATTATTGAAGGCTATCCAAGTTAGCAATCTTTGTTCCCACCAAACACTTATCTTGAAGATTTGATGTCTTATAACTCTAAATTTAACTTTTCTTCTTGCTTCCTGATTTCTTTAACATGTGACTTTTCTTCTTCTTTTCTCGACCTCCTTACGTAGTTATATAGGCCTTTTTTATTTGGACATCTTTCTTCGAGTAAATACAAGTAATCATCAAAAGAAAATTCAAATACAGAGTTGATTTTATCAGATAGCCATTGATATTGGTCAAGGATTTTAAGGGCTTCAAACGACTACCTTTCCTGATCCTTATGTATTTTCAGCAACAACCTTTGAATAGGATCTGTCTTCTTTCTTTGGTAAGAATTTAGGTTGCCAATTCATGTTCTCTCTCCTAAGTTCCCTTTTCACTCATGTGTCCATTGTAGATCTAATCTCAAATGTTAGCATTCGACCATGTAGGACGGCAAGATCAAGGCTTTGATACCACTATAATTTCTCCAATCAGAAACATGCAATATATTTGTATTCTTTTATGAATTTATGAAATCAAATGAGCCAAACAACAAATAAAAACCCTTATTTGCTGATGTAAAATCAGATCTTGCTGATTTTAGTATAATCAAACCCCCTACAAACTGAAACAGCGAATTGAAAATTGAAAATAATGATGGAAAATACTTGATCAAACCCTCAAACACTTCATAAGCCAAATTTGAACCAAATTTTGATAAATTAATGGTTGATACAAACCCTAGGTCATTTCAAATGCCCAGATCAGATTCAAACATAAATTTGGAAACCCTCAAAGTCTGATTTTGTTGATGTTTGTAATGATTACAAACTAGAAATTGTTCTAAAACAAAATCAGATCTGAAATTACAATTTTGAACTCACATAGACCTTATTGGAGTGGTATGGCTGGTTGGAAATCTCAAGAAAAAATGCTGATGAAATTCAGATTTGCCTTGGAAACTTCTGCAATATGTCAACATCAGAAATTTTCTCCTTGCTATTTAATTCAAATTGCTGATTACTGATAAAAGATGACTGAAATAGCACAAAACAACTGATGTGACTGATTTAATGCTCAAATGCCTAATTTTCGTCCTCCAAAGATGGTGCTCAGCTAGGGTTGACTCAAACACCTGCACATAGATTCAAATCTGCCTTCACAATGATATTAAATGAGCCCAAAAATGCTGGTTTTATTGATAGGTTACTGTAGCAACACTGTAGCAGCAATATACAATCCTCAAAACGTTGAAATCTCACAAATGGTGGGGCACCCCACATGCTCAACTCACCTCTAGGCTTTCCGCTGGGTCGAAAACCTCACCCTTAACGCCTGTGGTGCTCGTCCTTACCACCAAGCTGGTCTTTTGGTGTAGTGGCACATCACATTGGTATCAGAGCCAAGGTCTTGAGGTCGAGTCTTCCGGAGTGTGGTGGGCTTAACCCTGGCGGACGTTCCTTCGTCGTATGTTCCTCTGGATCCAGATGGTGGGGCACCCTACGTGTCCATCTCACCTCTAGGCTTTCCAGTGGGACAAAAACCTCAGCCTTAACGCCTGTGGTGCTCGTCCTTACCACCAGGCCGGTCTTTTGGTGTAGTGGCACATCACAGAAGAAGATGATGAATTACTAACCACAAAAATTTTAACCGTCTCTCAATCGGAAAGTCAAGTAATTACAGACCCAAAGGAAAGTGTAATAAAAAATCTAGGAAGGAGAAAATGGATGATGCGATTTCTATTGGTAAACAGATAACTACTTGTAAGTTCATTTCTCAAGGGCATTCTAAGGCTTTCTTTGGGGCTGTGGAGATCTTGGAATGAGACTTTCCCAACCCCTCTAGTAGTGATGCTAAAAGGGAGGATGTAGAGGGTGGTTGGGTTTTTGGTCTGAAGAAGGAAGTGGAGGTGACAATTCTTCCAAGAAATTTTTCTTCAGATCATGAAGAAGAGGGTTTGTAGTTTCAGGATTATCTTTCTACTCAGGGCTTACATGAGTGCTTGCTTGGGTTTTTGGTTTGAAGAAGGAAGTGGAGGTGAGAATTCTTCCAAGAAATTTTTCTTCGGATCATGAAGAAGAGGGTTTGTAGTTTCAGGATCATCTTTCTACTCAGGGCTTACATGAGTGCTTGGGAGGGTTTTCTCTAGTGATTTAGGATGCTCTCACTTCCACTAAACCAAAGAAATGCAGAGGAAGGAAAATGGAAGTGGGGAGGCTTCAAATGGAACCCAAGGAAACAATTGGTGATGGTCTTGAGTGGACCATGGAGGCTATCCTTTCCTACAAGGGAAGGAGGTTGACTTCTGCACTTGCTTGATGTTGATTTGCTTCCTCTTCGAGGGCTTGTTGTGTTGTATGTGGGTTGGTAGATGTCTATTATGTGGGTTTATCCTCTTCATGTTGCTGAAGATGTAGGTGCTTTTGTCTTTAGTGTCCTCTTGTTGTGACAACTGGATTATTTCCTCTATACTTTGTGGTTCTTTCTTCTTGGGATAGACCGTATTTTGTTTGTTTTCTTTTGGCCATTAGATCCCTCTTTTTACATATCAAAATAAAATAAAATTTGTAGAGATAAGAATTCATTAACTACCAAGAATCATAATCGCCAATAAATATGTGTGCTGATTTCCTTATTCAATAAAATGACCAAACTACAAGTTCTGTAACATCTCATACTGCTGTCTATTTTTCAGCAGTTCTACATTTACATCATAGTTTCAAATGAAATATCAATACTAATTGTACCCCTCTCAATCAGTACTGGTAAAATGTTCTTCAATTACATTCATACTATCTATGGTATTCCTTGAGTGGACCATTTCATTGGTCAAATATAATATCACATTGTACCATAGTTACAAGACTAGGACTCGGGAGACTGATTTTTGACTCTGACTCAACAACCAAACTTGGCAAATTGAAAAACATGAAACATAGAGATTTTTTTAGGATTTAAAGCTTTTACTATGCACCCTTCAATAAATCAACTTTAAAGAAATAATAAACTTATCAATTAGAAGCTACTTTGATCACATACGTAAGTATACATTGATCAAATGAGTACATAAGCGGATTTGAGTTGAAGGAAACAACATTTTTAAATATATAGATATTCTCAATTCACAATTGTTTAAGGTGTACAAAACTCATTGATCATGATATCCATGGCATCAAAACAAAAATCACAACATGGAGTCATGAACTATGGTAGAGAGGAGCTTGTATCACTTGGCCTAGCATCACTAGTTTTATGTGGGATCTTGTGCTTGTATCTCGGACAGGTTTGCAATGCTACTGTAGCCTTAGGAGCATTACTCAGGATTAGGATTGATTCGGCAAACCAAAAATATAAATGTAATTCAATTACATGGGATTTAATTGGGAAAAAGTCTGTAATAAATAATGTTGCTTTTCCGTCTGGCATGGCCCAATATGATTTTAATTTATTGCATTTAAAAACTAGAGTGGGGGTTTGGGGGTGGCAGCTCCTAGTGGAGTTGAGGAGTAGTGCCCTTCGTGGGGGTTTGGGGCAGCACCCCAGGCACACTCCCTTTCGTGATATAGAGTATGGTCAAGGGACGGAGCCCTTGCCACCAAACCCAAATTAAGGCCTTTGAGATCACACAGACTTTCATGGTGCATGCCTTTTTTCATAATTTCATTGCTTTTAACCAAGCTCAAAGATTTCAAATGCCACACATACATCAGTTTCAGTTTTTTTGTATTCAAGATAGCATATTTTAGCCTTCCTTTATCCACATTACCTAGCTTATCTTGTGGATTATATAAATGTCATCACGTTACAAAAGTATGCTAAACTATTTCTTATATTTAGTAGTGTATGTGGAATTTCTCCATTATATTTTAAGTCCTTTTTTGAAGACGTGCAAAAACAAACAAACTTAAGATATACTTATTTAGCTCAAAGTGATAACTCCCATAACAAATGGAGAGTTTGTGTTTACTAGCACACAAGTATTGATACATTACTGACTTACTTCAATGAATAGGGTATGTGAGGACTTGATCTCTTGGCCATCCCTACCAACAGTTTCCTCCCCACATTCCACAAGTGTTTAAAAGTGTAGGTCTAAAAGCTGTGTTGCATAAGACGAGCCTGCTATTCATCTTCAAATTTTTGCTCATAAATAAAAAATAACTTTTACCAAGCAGCTGAGTCCGAGTCTAAGTCCTTTTTTTGGCTTTAGTTTTCTCATTTTTATGGCTTAGTGTGACAGACGGCCGAGTCTCAGTGATGGAACTCATTGGGTTTGGTGAGTCTGGTCCTGGGAAATGAGTCTGCTGGCCTCGTTTGGATGCAACCAGCATGGGACTTGCCAAGTCTAGGTGAGTCTTGTAATTATGCATTGTACATAATAACATCAAAATTTGCCACGACTGCTGATTTCATAACAAATAAAGAAAGTACATCAGGTACACATCAGAGATCCATGCTGAGGTAAAGATGCCTATTTGATCTGCCAATAGGATGAAGAGAGGGAGTCCATCATTGGAGTTTTACTGCCCAACCAATAGCCTACAGAACTCCCACACCTTCCCTACTTGGGAGTTGCCCTGCCCTTCATAAGAGCAGCAGATGAGGAGAGCCAGCAATACAAGGGAGAACTATGTGGAAGTGTTATCATAGTCAGCATGTAGAGTCATACAACCATGCAGAACAAGACAACACAATGAACGGGGAACATGACAATGAAATAATCATACACTTGGCCGATACTTAAATAACACGCAACTACTCAAACATATGTGTGTTTCACTCAAGAAGAGATATTGAGCTGAAGGAACCATTAATACACCCCAAGGACTCGAATTCCCATCTAGTTCATTTATGCACAACTATCTCCAAATTGAAGCATCCAAGAAGTTTATTACCTCCCCAACTCAAAATACATATAGCAGTTACAAGAGAGAAAAAGGGCCTAATCCATCCTACTCAACCAGGTGTAGAGAGGGGTGAGAGGGATCTTCTCAACAACGTGGGCTACAGACATATCTCTATTATGGTGAACCTCTACAATCCAGGTTGCTGAGAGGTATTCCCCTCTACTGCAATCTGGATCTGCATCAAGAAATTAAACCCTCTAAATGAGGTATAAATTTCGATCATCAGAAATGTGAAGGTTGTAATAACCACCCTAGTTTTTTCAAAATATTTTAACTGAAATTGAGTGCACAAACATATTCCGATACACCTTTTGATCACCCGGATCCTAGAGAGGGCAAGGTGAGAGCATATGGTGCCTTAGATACAAGCAACAATCTTACTAGTGCAGCAAATAACAAACATCCACTTGTTTAGTGGGCATCCACTTATTCAGTGGGAATGTGTGAAAGCCACTGGCAGAATTTCTAAGCTTGACTCAAACCCAAAGGGTTGATATGTCAGCTTGTTCATGCCAAACGGGCTGTGAGTATGAAAGCTATGAGACTGGCGATAAACCATCTAGTGTTACATTCATCATATTGCAACTAAAACCAGTAATGCAAAGGATTAGGGCACACCGCAACAATTATATTAACTCTGATTCTTACCAGTTGTCTCTACTATAACAACAAAATTAGACTTTGAGAGTGAAGAAGTCACCCCAGACAACACCCAAAAGTTTGCCCATGAAGCTCGGTTACTGGATATGGATGTAATGCCTCTCAACACTGACACCTCTGAATGCACTCAGACAACAGAAAAACACAGGTCTGATACATAAATCAGAATTCTGGAAATGTAAAGAAATCTATGAAAATGCCCACAACTCCCCATACACTGAAAATTCCACTCCAAAATCACCACCAAAGGACATCTTTGCTCTAGATGCCTCCCAACAGCCACAAAGGGCAGGGAAATATGAGGCGTTTGGCCTCCTGGAAGCTCATGTCCCCATTAACACATGTACGACCTGCATTATGGTACGACCATCCTGGTTTCCTTCTCCCAGTACAAAAACACTTCAAATCTCTTCCATAATGATCATTATGCAGTTTCGCCTAGAAGACAATGTAGTAGATTTCAAAACCACAATAGATTCACTCCTTCAATCGTCATGTCTGGATTGTACGGCTCCCAGAGAAGTACAGTTGCAAGGAAAATAGTATGGCTGGGATTTTCTTGGATCAATCACTCAACAATTTGCAGAAATCCTCCTCCAATCACACCAAAAATATTATTATCAAAGACACTATCAAAATACTTCAAAATATAATAACTCCATGATGGCGCACAGGTGATCCTCTGAATGAAAATCACTCCCAGCTAGCTAGGGCAGATGTTTCACTACCGAAACCGACAAAATAGATGGGTTAAATAACCCTAGAAGAATTAAGCTCAATAGCTTTGGTTAACAGAACAAATTTCATATTCAGATTGCATCCCCTCATGAGCGTTCAAAACTCTCTTTTATAACTCCCGTGCATGCCAAAGAGAAATAATATAAAATATTACATTATGGCTTCATGGGATATTAATAATATCTCCTCAAAGTGAGTGCCCAAGATGGTGGGGAATAAAATACTCTTTTTTCTATTTAAAATACTCCTTTGACTTCTAGAAGGGAACGCTCAAGTACTAACCTTAAAATTAAACGTTAAAATCACTTTATGAACTCAATCTTATAACTCCCAAGCGAGCACCACATTACGGGATGCATAGACATTATAACTTCAAACTTAGATCTCCATGCGCTCAATAAAACATTTATATACACCTTATAATTAATATTACACTAAGTTGCTAATACTTATTCCAAACCTTAGCCAACTTTAGTGAAATATTAATTAAACTGCCAGATAATAGTCCCAAGCTACGGAAAGCATAGAATGCACTGATTAAACAACTTTGATCATACCAAAGTGTAGTAGAAGGCTTGGGACGAAAATTGGAGGCTGTCGGGTGACTGTCTAAAGATAGCATGTTTCTCCAAGAAAGTTGGAGAGCACATGAGAGGTTAGAACTGAATTCCGAAAGCATCTATCAACTACAAATGACTAGCCAAGCTTAAAACCACAAACAACTGCTCTGCAAGACTGAGCCACAGCCATTCCAAAAACATTGGAGTTCTCCCGATCATGACGAATAGCCTCTGGAAGACTAGGAACAAGCATAATGTGCACAAAAGGTCTATGCGCCAAAAAGGGGACATTACAGTCCTCTCTCCCCATAATTGCTTGCCCTCAAGCAATTTGCGAATCCTAACCAATAGAACCATCTTGAATAATGTGACTCCAGGATCTCAAATTAGTCTAGGAGGTTTGTGAACCCCCAAATACAATTGTGCCATATTGTGTCACAACTACAATTGTAACCTTCTCCAAACTTCTTGCAAAAAGGGAAACAATCCTTTGCAAGAATTCAATGAACTCTTCATCATAACACTCCTTGGATCCAACTTGCCTGCCCTGAACCGTTCTAATATAATCGTGAAGACTTGTGAAAACTTCCATTGTTCCTACTCCAAGAGTCTCTGAATGATGAGCCCAAGCATGCGGAAGTTCGCTGTCCTGAATGAACTCCAAAGGTAAACTATCATTGTTTACATCACAAACCTTCGTAAGATAAGCTCTCAAGGTTTGGAAGGTTTGAAAAAACACATACTCGCTGTTGTCCATGACTGAAATCAACGATGAACAATCTGATTTTAACTCCCTACACAAGGAACAATAGCTGCACCAAAGGAATCTCCAAGTCTGATCATGAAAAGTGAGCATTGTATTGTTTAGAATCACCTCGGAAAAGGTTGGAGAAACTTCCAAACAACCTCCAGCTGTGAATAATTACTTTCCTTGACACCAATGTTTTGCCAACTCTCATGAATGTGAGCAGCCCAGAAAGTGAGGTGGCTGATCTGCAACCATACAACAGAGTTGTAGTTGATAACTTGACTAATTCCAATCCAAGGAATGCCTCTTTGGTCCCCATATCCCCCAAACATGCTTAGTTGGTGACCTCTATCAAGAATTTGATGGAATGAGGCAACTCCACCATGCTTGTGCTGCGCAACTCTGTTATTCATGTGGGCTTCATCTAACGAACTTCTAGTGGAATCAAAGACATCTTTTCCAAAAAGAATGTCTTTCCCACTTCCAATCCAAGTGCTATCAACAAATGGAACCTCCAAGGCACTAGGATTTTTGTAACCAGCATCAAACATTACATTCTCTTTGAATTCATCCTCCTGCTTCCAATGGAAATTTGAGACAACTTCATTTTCTTCTTTTCCCAACTTAGACATGTCAACATTAATATTCAAGGATCTATGAACTATTGATGTCTCCCAATTCCACTGAAAAAGAGGATTATCATATATCAAGTCTGCACCCATTTCATAGAGTGGATTATTAAATGTTTGAAAACCATGATTAGACCCTTGACTTACCCAGTCTCTATGCAAAACAAATTCTAAACTTGCATTTTTTGCTGCTGTACTGATTTTTCCCGCTAGCTCCACATCTCCGTTTGGAAGCTTCTCAAACCATTTACAGCTGAAATCTTTACTTTGCTCATTTGGCAAGGTTGCACAATTGTAAGGTATTCTTTTTTCTCTTCCATTCTTTTTGCAGTGGGAACACGTGATGTATCATTTGACATTCCCCTCAAAACCACTGTTTTGCCATCATTTTGAAACTTGAGTTCCATGGTTTGAAGGTTCCGAGAAATTTCTCTCAATGACTTAAGCCACTGAATGCCAAGGACAATATCAGAATCACCAATATTTACTGCATGAAAAACATCCTTAACCTCGTAGTTCCCCAAATGGAGACTTAAATTTTGAATCCTTCTTGTGCATTGGAGAATAAACCCATCTGCAACCTCCTTCGTTTGAAGGCCTCTTCGTGATACAACTCCTTCATCAATGAAGTTGTGAGTAGCACTAGTATCAATGAGAGCAACAATTCGCTGCATGCACAATACCCTAAAGACCCTAAAAGGATCATTCTTCTGCTGGCATGAAAGTTGGGCAAAGATACCATCATCAACTTTCTTATTGTTAGGCCCTTCTGGGACTTCTTCTTCCTCACTCATCTCTGAATCATCTTGCTGTTCTGATTTTTCAGATTCAGATTCAACAGTTATATATGCTTCTAAGTGACGAACTTGACCCTTCTCAAAGCATTTGTGGCCTGGGGCCCAAGGCTCTTTGCACGTGAAGCATAATTTTTTCCTTTTTAGCTAATTTCTAAGGTCATCATCCATCTTTGAAGGAAGGCTCTTGCGCTGATTTGGTTCTTTCTGAAATTGCTTCTTGTCATCTTTGTGAGGAAATGACTTAGACTGAAATTTGCTTTTTGGAGCTGAAAATCCATACTCCTAGCCTTTTTGATGGCCTTTTGTAAAGTTTGTGAGCCAATAGACTTGACCCACCCTCTAATTTGGCTCTGTTAGCCCTTCAACAAACAGGAAAATGAGTCTTCTTTATGAAACATTCGGAACCATAACACTTAGTCTTTGCAACTCAGTGATATAGGCATCAATGATGCTGGTTTGCTTCAGCTGTGCTAGGTCCTTGAAACATTGTTCCGGATCTTGTTTGTCAAACCTCTTGATGAGCCTATTGGTGAACTCATCGTAGGTTGTGATAAGATTGTGACCTTGTGTCACCAATCCGTGGTACCACCACTCTTGGGCTGCTCCATTCAAGTGCAATGTGGCAAAGTTTAAAGTTGCTTCCTTTGGCATAGGCTTGAAGGTAAGGTAGTTATCAAGCTTCTGAACCTAGGCTCTCACTAAACACTTCTCATTTCCATCAAAGTGGTCTAAGGAAACTTTGTTCAAAGCTTGCTTAGAGTCCTTGTTGTCTTTGGTGTCTTGCTTCCTTCCATTCCTCTTATTTTGGTTCATAAATTGCTTGAAGGTCAAGATCCGGCGGACTTGGTCAGGAAGCGTGCTATACTCATCATAGCAAGTCATCACCTCATCAGTGAATGTAGCTTGTTCATTCTGCACGGGAGGTGCTTCCTCCCTTCTAGTGAAAATAGGCTGAAGGGGCCTAGCAATTGATCCTATTGGTGTTTTGGCTACCCCTCCATTGTCATTTCTAAAGCCATTGCTCTGGGAGCTACTAGCATCGGCATTAGGTCTCGAAACATTGAATAAGTTTTGATCCATCTTGTTCATAAACCTTGTCATCATGTCAAACATTTGGTCAAACTTCTTCTCAATTCCGTTGCCCAGGCTACGTGGTGGACAAGCATTCTTGTCCCTTTCTGCCATGTTTGGAGTTTCTCTCACAGAACTCTTTGACCCCAAAGCTGATTTCAATTTTTTCTCCTCTCTGTTGATATCTCTTTTCTCTGTCACTTGTTTGTTGCATGCAGGGTTAGCAAATCACACAGGCTGGTAGGAGACCAGCTCTGATACCACTGTAATAACCACCCTAGTTTTTTCAAAATATTAACATTGAAATTGAGTGCACAAACATATTTCGATACACCTTTTGATCACCCAGATCCCAGAGAGGGCAAGGTGAGAGCATACGGTGCCTTAGATACAAGCAACAATCTTACTAGTGCAGCAAATAACAAACATCCACTTGTTCAATGGGCATCCACTTATTCAGTGGGAATATGTGAAGGCCACAGGCAAAATTTCTAAGCTTGACTCAAACCCAAAGGGTTGATATGCCAGCTTGTTCATGCCAAATGGGTTGTGAGTATGAAAGCTATGAGATTGGTGATAAACCATCCAGTGTTACATTCATCATATTGCAACTAAAAATAGTAATACAAAGGATTAGGGCACACTGCAACAATTATATTAACTTTGATTCTTACCAGTTGTCTCTACTGTAGCAACAAAATTAGACTTTGAGAGTGAAGAAGTCACCCCAGAGAACACCCAAAAGTTTGCCCATGAAGCTCGGTTGCTGGATATGGACGTAATGCCTCTCAACACTGATATTACACCTCTGAATGCACTCAGACAACAGAAAAACACAGGTCTGATATAGAAATCAGAATTTTGGAAATGCACAGAATCTATGAAAATGCCCACAACTTGCCATACACTGAAAATTCCACTCCAAAATTACCACCAAAGGACATCTCTGCTCTAGGCGCCTCCCAACAGCCACAAAGGGCAGGGAAATCTGAGGCATTTGGCCTCTTGGAAGCTCACGTCCCTCATTAACACCTGTACGGCCTGCATTATGGTACGACCATCCTGGTTTCCTTCTCCCAGTAGAAAAACACTTCAAATCTCTTCCATAATGATCATTATGCAGTTTTGCCTAGAAGACAAAGTAGTAGATTTCAAAACCACAATAGATTCACTCCTTCAATCATCACGTCTGGATTGTACGGCTCCTAGAGAAGTACAGTTGCAAGGAAAATAGTACGGTTGGGATTTTCTTGGATCAATCACTCAACAATTTGCAGAGATCCTCCTCCAATCACACCAAAAATATTATTATCAAAGACGCTATCAAAATACATCAAAATATAATAACTCCATGATGGCGCATAGGTGATCCTCTGAATGAAAATCACTCCCAGCTAGCTAGGATAGATGTTTCACTACCGAAACCAGCAAAATAGATGGGTTAAACAACCCTAGAAGAATCAAGCTCAATAGCTTTGGTTTATAGAAGAACAAATTTCATATTCAGATTGCATTCCCTCATGAGCGTTCAAAACTCTCTTTTATAACTCCCGTGCATGCCAAAGAGAAATAATATAAAATATTACATTATGGCTTCATGGGATATTAATAATATCTCCTCAAAGTGAGCGCCCAAGATGGTGGGGAATAAAATACTCTTTTTTCCATTTAAAATACTCCTTTGACTTCTAGAAAAGAACGCTCAAGTACTAACCTTAAAATTAAACATTAAAATCACTTTATGAACTCAATCTTATAACTCCCAAGCGAGCGCCACATTACGGGATGCATAGACATTATAACTTCAAACTTAGCTCTCTATGCGCTCAATAAAACATTTATATCCACCTTATAATTAATATTACACGAAGTTGCTAATACTTATTCCAAACCTTAGGCAACTTTAGTGAAATATTAATTAAACTGCCAGATAATAGTCGCAAGCTACGGAAAACATAGAAATGCATTGATCAAACAACTCTGATCATACCAAAGTGTAGTAGAAGACTTGGGACGAAAATTGGAGGTTGTCAGGTGACTATCTAAAAATAACATGTTTCTCTAAGAAAGTTGGAGAGCACTCGAGAGGTCGGAACTGAATTTCGAAAGCATCTATGAACTCCAAATGACTAGCCAAACTTAAAACCACGAACAACTTCTCTGCAAGACTGAGCCACGGCCATTCCAAGAACATTGGAGTTCTCCCGAACATGACGAATAGCCTCCGGAGGACTAGGAACAAGCATAATGCGCACAAAAGGTGTATGCGCCAAAAAGGGGACATTACAAAGGTTCTAAAAGAATAAAACTTTATAAATCACTTGATAGGAGTATCTCACATTAGGTTCACTAAGGCAGGTAACACAGGTCTATCAATCATTACATAACCAGCCCCTTAGAATAGGGTTTAATTGCTAAAGTTTGCTAAGCAGCAATTTACTAGAAAATTTCTTGCAGTCAAAACATCCGCTGGATTCTCCTCTAGACTGAATCGAGGATGATCATAATGCAAGAAAATGTTTTTTTTTTTTAATTATATCGTATGGAAAATGATTCTAGGTGGTAGTCATTGGCTTACTTTTGTATCTGCCCTGTACCTTTGAAAATAGATATTGAGTATCTAATCCAAGGCCTCAAGATAACATCCTTTTCCAAGTACTACTATGATAACCCTTAAGGAAAAGTCAACAGTATTCCTATTCCCACAACAAATTGTTGTCACAGAACAAAGAGACTTCCATTCTAGAACCCATAAAATATCATTGAGATCTGGTTTCATTGAAAGTATTGCAATACTGATTGACTTGTTAGCCTTCATTCTGACTTCGTTTAACAGTTTACAACCACCAAAAAGGAATTCTGTTCATGAATTTTTGAGAGTCTAAGAAAAGGGATATCCCAAATCATGAGTACAAACTATGCTATTTCATAGAAGTTCAACACATGAGTATATCCTATGCCTGACATCTTCATGGAACTAATCAGGTTTATTTGTTGGTTACATGTCCATCTGTTAAGATCTGGATGAGAATAAATTCTTAGAAACTAAAATGTGGAGTCTCAATCTAAGACACCCACTAATTTTGTAATGTGCTGGCCCAATTTGTTCTTTTAATTTATTATATTTTGTTATTTTTATTATATTTGTGGTCTTTCAGATTAGACAGAAGTTGCAGAAGGGGTTTTTTGTTTTGCATGTATTTGTTTTTGCAATATAACATAAAATATGAAGCATGCAATGAAACCTAGAAAAACTATGATAGATTGGCACAAAGTAATAGTGACCCAATTCGTAAATCACACAAAATGAATTATCAACACATACCCATTTCAAGATCTTGGACTTTATACATCTGCTGTATGTGAACCAGCAATATGGATGCCGGAAAACTCCTCCAAAATGCATACAATGAATATCCTCCACTCAAACAATTGTAGAACAGTGTTTAGAAACCCTAGGTGCCATGGTTGAAGGTGAGAAGCCATAAACTGAAAGAGAAACAGCTCCAAAATGACTCACCACTCCCTAGATGAGGTACCGCCCAGTTGGTGGTGTCTAACAACAATAAAACCACACAAAAAGTCCTTCAAACTGTATATATATATGTTGCAACTGATTTGCAGGTAGATGCAAGGGTTCTAATGCCGAAAACAAGTGAAGATTTCACTAAACAAAGCTCAAATGACTGCCATAAATGGTACGGCCCAGGTTTGCAATGGTACGGCCAGCAAGGAAAATAGAATGCAGTTTTAAACTCCCTCAATATCTGATCCAATTTGCAACTAAAAAATGTGACTCTGCTGTTCACCAAAAATCTGCATAAATGTATTCAATATCTCCCTCAAACTACCACCGAAATGTATCAAATGAAGCACAATGTAAACACTGAGTGTATTTGCCTCTTCGAGCACCCGAGGATGATCTTTCACACCTGCGGAATGCTGTTACTAATGGAGGTTTTCGTCTTCAAAAGCCATGGTTTTGAATTCAAAACCCTCAAACTCTTTGCAGAGCCAAAGCCAAAGCAAATGAAATAATCAACATACCAAATGAATTGCTTTTTCCCCTTTTTATAATTCCTCTAAGGGAGGTCAATTCACCTTTTTGGAGGCAATATTTAATTAAAGTCACTTTTTTATAATCTCAAGATGAGCACTAAACATAAAGGTTGTAGTGACTTGTTAATATTTCCATTTTTGACACTTAACCATTATAACCCAAAGTCCAATATTAAATAAACATTAATAATTTATAGACTTTAAAACGGAGGCCCAAATGATCTTGGAATCCAGTGATCTATAGACCTTTGGAAAGGTCTCACCAAGACGCTTCATCTCCAACACCGAAAATCCCGAAACGGACAGACACCCTAATTTGCCAAAAATAGTAAGTCTAGGCCTAAGCAATCAAATCCACCCCAGAAAGTGCCAGACTGAAGATCATACTGAAACCATGCCAATATCCACTCAAATACTGACAAACCCATCCAAGTCAATGCCAACAGTGGTTCCCTAACCAGGCTGGTTAGTCTACGAGAACTCAATAATAGACTAACTCTCCATCTATCTGCATGGGCTAAAAAAGGGACATTACAAATTTCCCCAGGTTTTGAGCAAATAAATATAAGTCTTGGATGATTAAGCATTGTAACAAATGCTTATGTTTCATCCAACCTTAATCATATCAAAAGTTAAGCACTATGGCATACCGTATAGTTACCCAAATTCAAACTTGAGGTCTAGTTAAGGTCATATACAAAACTACTCAAGAAGTTAATACAAATTTGGCATTTTGATTTGACATAATACCTACAGATTCAATACATAGAACATTTTCAAGCATTCAAATGTTAAGTTGCATATAGTAATTGAGACTATATCTAGGTTTTGTTATCACAACCACCATTGTTAGACAAGATCAACAAAAAAGGGAGTAATATAGATTTGTAAATAGAACAATATTTATGTTTTAAGTTTAAAGAAACACAAAATCGTATGTTTCTAGCTTTTATGATTTAAGATCTACTCTTTCCTCAATTATTGTGCACACTGCAGAGCATAGTTCAAAATCTCAGACTCGGCTAAAAGTTAAAACTCAACAGCCCAAAAATTTGACTTGGACTTGGACTTGGACACGGTGAAAAACTCGGCAAATAAATTAAATTACATATATAGACAAACTAAACCTAAATTCTGCATGAAAAGCATAGAGAATGAATTTAGAGAACACATAAGTCTATTTTGATCATAGTAGCATTACCCAGAATCAGTATTTGACTCGGTAAACCAAAAGAATAAATGGAATTCAATTATTCGGGAAACTAAAAACTGCTGAAAAATTTATAAAAATAGGGACAAGCCAAATAAAGGGAAAAACTCTGCTTTTCCATCTGGCAATGCAAAACAATTTGTATTTTTTGCTTTTTAAAACCAGGGTGGGGGTTTGGGGATGGCAACCCCCAGCAGAGTTGAGGGGCAGTGCTCCTCACATGATCCAGGGGCAGAGCCTTTGGCACGTTCCCTATAGCAATATAAGGTGAAGTCAAGAGGTAGAGCCCTTGCCACCAAACCCAAATTAAGTTCTTTGAGGCCACATGGACCTTCATAGTGCATGCTAGTTTTCATATTTTTATACCTTCTAACCAATTGTCAATAACTCCTTACAATCATTCGACAATCAATTCATGCTACTGAGATCCAAATTGCTGAAGACAAAAATGACAAAATGGACAAAAAATAAGGGTTTTATAACATGGCTAAGTTCCCTTGTTGGACTCACTGAGTCTAAGTGAGTCTTGGCAAAGACTCACTGAGTAACTCATGAAATACTTGTGAGTTTCTACAGCAGGCTTAGCTTGCAAGTTGCAGACGAGTTGCTCCTTGTTGTGACCTAATCACACATCGCCACATTGCAAATGGGGACCCCCTTTTTTTGAGCTCTGATGCTTTGCATTAAGTTTTTGATGATGTCTTAGGTTGGTTGCATGATGAAGTCAGTGGTTTATTTGAGTTCTCTGTTGAGTTTCTATTCAAGAGTCATTTGCTTTCGTTTTGAGACCAATCCTGATGTATGTTTGAGATCCTGAAAATGACTAAGTTTGGTAACCTGATATCCTGAAATCCTGAAAAATTGACTAGGTCTGAAATCTGGTGGATCCTCCAAATTCTATAATCTACATGTTAAATCCAGTGGATTCGAGACCTATCTCAAACATCCTGAAAGGTATATTGAAAAATATTTAAAGTATAAGATATATTTTTCAATAGACCTTACCCTGAAGGACACTGAAAAATGGCTAAGTACCCTAGAGGATTCAAAATCTTGAACCAATGCGCCAAGACATGAGGAAGGCGCAAAAGCTTGATGAAATGCGCCACATTCAACCGGAGCATGAAATCATCAACCAACGCGATTGGACCAATGCGCCACTTTCAAGATAGGGGTGAAACGCAAGATAAGATGGAATTTAAAGATTTTTCAAGAGGTATTCAACATGATGAACCAACGCGCCCCAACTGTTGCGCCAATATTGAGGAGGGAAGATAAGTTTTGAATGTCGTAAGATGAGGATTCAAAACCCTCAACCGGTGCGCCCAATCCCTTGCACCACTTTGGAGCAATTCGACCAATGTATACAAAGGTGAGATGAAGGTTTAATGAGTCTTAAGAAGAAGATTCAAAATGTGGAACTCATGCGCCACAAGTGATGCGCCCTTATCAAGAGAGATAAGGATGATTTTAGAAGGCATCAAGATGGTCATCCAATGTGCCATAGTGTGAAGTCATTGCATCTTTTCCAAGAGGATCCAAATTTCTTAACTGCTGCGCCTACTTAAAGAAGTGACCAAACTTGCCATCTAATGCACCATTGAGAAGGTAAGATCAAAATGTGGATGTGATGCGCCATTACTAGGAGAGTCTAATTCAACTTTGTGGTGATCATTCAACAAGAGTCCAAAATGCTCATCCAATGCGACTGAGGAGAGGGTTGTTTGAAGTAGCAATATGCAACTTTTATGAGATTTCAATGAGGATACAAAATCTCTATCTGCTGCGCCTGATGTTAAAGTGGTCTAAGTTCAAGTTTTTGACACACCTTCAAGAGGATACAAGATCATGAACTGCTGCGCTTGAACCAATGCGCCAGCCTCATCAAAGATTGAGCAATGAAGTTTTTCAAAATAAGTTTTATGAAGGATCCTAGACCCTCAACTGCTGTGCCTGATCTCATGCGCCACCTTGGTAAATATCTAATGAAGATCTAAAACACTTAACCAATGCTCCACCTCAGTGAATGTTAAAGGGAGATTGAAATTGCCATCTGCTGTGCCAAGAGTAAGAAGGTTTAAAATATCCATCTACTTCGCCAAAACTTTAAAGACAAAGTTTCAAGAAAAGATTAAAATTTCTGATCTGCTGTGCCAAGGTTAAGGAGGAGGCAGTTTTGTTTAAGCTTCCAAAAACTCTCATGTCCCAAGCACAAGATCAAGATCCCTTGCTCCAAGACTAAGAGGAGAGTGACATGCTGATCCAATGAGCCTGATCTAAGCAAAAGGTGAAACCTTAAGAAGAAATCAAAATCCTTGTCTAGTGCGCCTAGCAGGAGGTAGTTTAGCTTTAAAAATTGAAGTTGTCATGAACATCTTCTAACTAAACAGAAAAATTTTGATCTAAGGCACCTAAATCAAGAAGGATTCAAAACTCCTATCTGCTGCGCCATTGAGGAGCAAGAGGATTCAAAAGTCTGATCTAATGCGCTACTCGAAGAGGGATGAATTGCAAGCATTATGAAATCTTTCAAGTGGAGAACCAAATCCTTGTCTAGTGCGCCACTCCCATATGAGGTTGAATCTAAGTTTTATAAGTCTTTTATCCAAACAACTAAACCTCCATCCAATGCACTACTTTCAATGTGAGGCTTGGTTTGAATGTTATGATTGCTTTCATCCTCTCTAAAGCTTAAGCGAATGATTCTTATGTGTTATGAAATTATGTTATGTAGTCAAAGGATTGATATTGCTTCTTTGTTTGTGTTGCAGGAGCTAAGAAATCATCCTAGGAGCTAAGTCATTAGAGTCATCTTCAAGCGAGGGATGATGCTAAGAAAAGGAGCTAAGGGCTGGAATCACTTTCATGTAAGGAGGGAAGTCAACAAGTTGCTATGTTGGAGAAGACATCATATAGCTGCTCTAAGAGGACACTTCAAGTCTAACATGTTGACACTCTTCCTCAATAACATCATGTTAGATCACTTCAAGTTCAACATGCCGACACCCTTCATCTTCATCATCATCAAGCATCCCAAAGACATCTATAAAATTTCAAGTTCCTCCAGTACATTCAAGCCTCCTTGAGAAGTCATCTACTCCACATATAAGGAAGGTGTTATCATCAATATCTACACTCCAAAGGACCCTTTCAAGTTGGAGCATTTCATCATCTACATCAAGTTCAAGTATACATCATCATCTAGAAGGTATCCATCCATGGGATTATACTTCATCATCAAACATTCCAAGATACCTATCCATCAAGCTTCAAGACCCTTCAATCTTCAAGTCTCCAGAAGAAGTCTCTTACCTCAAGCTATGAAAGAAGAATCATTATCATATCTACTCTTCACTACTCTCCAAGAAGAATCATTCAAAGAAGATCATCATGTAACCTACCTACAAGAAGGAGAAGGATCACGAAGTTAGTCAAATGAAGCAACAAATATCATGTACATCTAGTTCACAAGTCAATGAACAAGGCAAGATCAACAAAGTATTCCTCAAGCATACAAGTTCAAGGCAATTACATCAAAGACATCACAAGAGGATGCAATTTGGGAATAAGCCAATCATATTTCGCCACATCATTCGACAAAGCAAGAAGACAAAAAGGAAGTCCATGTGGAAGATACTCCAAAGATTCCATCTTATCTTATCTTCTTGGAAGGCATGCCTTCATTGCCTCTCTCATATACTAAAAATAGCAAGTTGTTGTAACTACCTATTGAGGTGGCATGATCTAAGCCCTTGGCTATATGGATTGATCCTAGCCTTTCATTGTAACTCTGGACCTCTATATAAAGGCCTTGTTGCCTCATTTGTAAATGATTAGATTAGAGATTAGATAGATCATTAGATTGTAAACAAGTAGGAGTAGAATAGAAGAGACTCTCGAAATTCTCTGAGAGGACTTGAAATTGTTGTAAATATTTCTCAAGATTAATGCAAAAATATTAGAGTTCATTTGGTGTTAAGTGTTGTCTTGTGGAATGACATGGTTTTTGGTATCTTGAAGTGGAGAGATGTTTCAAGTAGATTAGAAGCTCTTTGATGTTATGTATGTATGTATTGGATATTTGATCAACTCCTAGCTCATGCTTTTAACATTCATCGCTGATGAAGTGTTGAGTAAAGCTAGTCTGAGCCTCATTTGCTTGAGTTCGATTGTGGATGCTTGTTTGAGTTGCGCCGTTTAATGGGTGCTTGTATAAGCTTTCATGATTTGAAAACCATTCGCGTACCTTAGGAGATTGCACCAACTTCATGTTGTTGTAGGCATCCTTGGCGAAGTGGAGTTAGGTTTATCAAGGAGTTTGTCTATTCTTGCATCATCATTGCCTCATTGACCTTAGATTAGCTCCCTAAACCTTATCTTTTTTCCTTTTTTTATCATTGATACATCGTGAATACTTCATCCACATTGAAAGTAGAAACAAGCTAAATGAAGTATGAAGAAGTCTAACGTAAGTCCCTTTGTGATTATCAGCAAGATCACATGTAATCACTGAGTTTATCCACCATAAGTTATAAGAAAGGAACCTTGGAGTTGTCTCGATTGATCACTTTGTTTAGCATTTGAGAGGCTTTATTCAAGAGAGAGTTGGATACTCAGTATTTTACTCTATTGTTGACTTGTCTAAAAACAATCATCAACACTCATCTGCTGCAGAAACTCATTGAGTACTCACGAGTTTGGCAAGTACTCACCAAGTTTGCGAACAATGCTTATAAACATCAGCGTGTTAAAAATATATCAACCAAAACACTTGAATAGTAGTACATGGGTCAAAATGCATCTAAACATATTCATTACTTTAGTGAACAGTCTATACACAAGCACCCTTAACACTTGACATGAAACAACATTTGTGCAAACCAATAAGTAAATGAAACATGAGTAATTCTAATTAAGATTCCCACAATCAAGCCAAATAATCACATTCATGCTATGATGCAGAACTGACAACAAAAATGTAAGTTGTGTGTGTGTGTGTGTGTGTGCACGCAGTCTCTCTCTTCTATGGTGGCTTCTGCATGACCTGTCACCCTCTCTCCGATGATACTCAGGTGATAGCCTTGTCAAGGGGTGGTGTCCTACATAACACTGAAGTAAGAAAACAGTAGTTAATCATCTAAAAACATTTCAAATGCTAATATACATGCTAATCATAAGAGACAATTAATCTCATCATTGATTACAACAAATTATCGCAAGAATTAATTGAACATGTTCATAATTAATTCGGCAATAAATAATAGCAGCTACTCCAATCATTATCTATCCAATAATAACAGTCATTACAAATTGGGATGTGACATTAAGCTAACACTCACATGTAAATGCCAAGGTGGAATTAGTCTAAGTATTTACCTGAGGAAGTTATTATATTTTTGATTCTCACTTTGTATGCCTTTTATACTGAATGCCATTACTTGTTAGATTCTTATGAATGTCTTATAAGTTCGGTATTCTACATATAATACTTTCACAGAAGCAATTTTTTTTTATTGTCTGGTTTTTCTAATAATCTTTAAGCTCATATTTTTTAATGCAGATTACTTAATGGTAATGAGATGGAAGGACGAGTCCCTGAGGCTTTGTACTCTATTGGTGTCCGCGGTGGAACTATCGAGTAATTTTTTCCATTGCTTTCTGTTTTCTTCACTAATAATTGTAATCATTTCTGTTTCTAATTTTGGAGAATGGACTTTGAAATCTTGTTCCCTGTATACATGTGAATGAATAGTTACAAATTGACTGTATTTGTTTATAATTACTAAACATACATAGACATCACCTGTTTTCTGTAGAAGTTCAAAGATAACTCACTGCTCTTTTATGTTAAAAATTCAAGTTAAACATGGGGTGAATTTCAGTCTTATTCACCGATAACCAATTTACAGTGTTACATTATAATTTCCTACCAATGATATGTTGGGATCCAGACCAACAACATGGCTGAACTCATGGGTCTAAATACAGGGATTTATTTGGTGGGGAAAAACAGTTTTTGAGGTATTCTCATTGGAGGTGTCTCAGAGATTGTAGTAAACATGCCAAGAAAAGATAAAGAAGTGGCTATGATAAACAACAGATGTAAATGAAAGCCATTGTACTTGCTATCGAAACCAGTTCAAAATTTTTCACAAATTACAGGATACAACATACAATCAGACAGTTTAATGGAGTAGGGACCTTTGAGCCATAACTGCTGTCAATGACAGAGCATGGTGAGTTTAAAAATTTATTGTTCTTCTTAAGAACTGCTTGGAGCAATCCAAAAAATGTATCCAAAGAACACAACTCTATTTTTTGCACATGACTAAGGAAATTCAAACCACAACCTGAATAACAGTGCTAAGTCTTGAATTGGTGACCTCTTGTTCTCAAAAGCTTTGTACTTTTTTTTTTGAGAAATTTGTAAAGTAAAATATTTAAAACATTAATGCCCTTTTAAAAAGGGTTCTTTTTATGGTGAAGACATAGCTACACCACTTTGAACACGGGGGATTTAACATTCCTCTCGCCACTCTTCCTTAATGTGACCCTCACCATACTCCCAACTCTCACTACATTTTTTGTAAACATCTCTATTGCCCATGTACTTCCCTAACACTAGTCTTCCATGGAGTTTTGAGATGGGGGGACCAGGGGCTTAGATTTGGGGATGGCATGGGGACGGCGTCTGGGTGGGGGTTTGGGGGCGGAGCCCCTAGCGGGGTCGAGGGGAAGCACCCCTCGCAGGGGTCCTGGCGCATGTCATTTTCACAATTTTATCACTATGTCTTCTGCATTACCAAGTCCTTACTTTTTTTATCCTAATACTCTCATTCTTGCAGCCTTTAGCTGTTCTCATTTTTTTCACTTTTGTGACTGCTTAGGGTGTGGGTGGGGCCCATAGACCATTAGGATTAGGGTTACTAGCATGAAGATCCATAAAAAAACTGAACTTTTTGCTTTAGTGGTTGTTGGGGACGTCTAGGAGTCCTGGGGATGGTTAGGAGATGTCTAGGAGTCCCTTGGGCATCTCAGGGATGTCACAGAGGCTCCAAGAAGAGCAAAAATAAAGGGGGCGTCTTGGAAACATCCTTGGGTCATGGGTGGCGGTGGTGGGACGACGGGGGGACATCCAAGTCCTTGCGTCCTGGAAAACATCCCCATCCCGTAAACACAAGGGTTTTTTTTTTTTTTTGGGAGGGGGGGGGGGGGGGGGGAGGCGCATCCCTGTGGAACACTGCCTAACACCTTGCCCCCTCAACACCTACCTCACTCTCCATGCTTCTTTCCTATTGACAAACACACCCCCATGAAGCACATGGGTTTTCCAATATTTTTACCCACAAAAGGAAATAGAACATAGACTATTCACTCTTCCATGGGAGCCACCACCTAACAACAGTTGTCCTCAAATATCCACCCAGCCCTCATAAAAGCAATAGAATCTACTTTCTCCTCATCAGATTTGGGGAAACTACTATCAGTTAACAGGTCTTGTATGATGACAGCCAACTCTAAAAAGGGGAAAAGTTCTTTCAAGTTTATTCAGAGCTTCACAGTATGCATTACAAAAAACACAATCACCAAGGAACACCGCTGACAGATTTGAGTTGATAAAAGCCATAATCGAGAATAACTATCAGCTAAATCAGAGAATGAGGACAAGAGTTGGCTTCAATTGTACAAGCTAAGTTTGAGTGGTTTCAAAGAGATGTGAACTCTTTGCTCATCGGGGCACAATTTCAGGTTCTTTATTTCTTTGCCTATATAGGGGAGAATCGTCTTTTTAAGCATTATACTCAGATGATGTAACTATTTAATGATGTAGCTTTCTGTTCCTTGGATGTTTTGTATGAAGCACTTTTTTCAATAAAAAAAATAAAAATTAGACAAGGTCCTGATTTATATGGTCAATGTAAGAAAGCCCTGTCAGCAAATTGGAATTGCCCCTCTACTTCTAATGCTCATTAGGTCTATGCTATTTTTCAGTGCCAACTCTGACTTGGAGAATGTTAGAAATTTTAATGACTTTGTGATGTCACGGCTTGGCCAGCCATCTGCACACACTCTATGCTCCACCTGCCATAATTTCAAAAGGTACTATCAAATTAATTTGCTCAAAATTGGGATTTTAATGGTTCCAGCAATGCACAACACAGAAGTATAAGACTCATTGATAGGTAAATAAAGGGGGAACTCTGATATTGCAACAGCTTCAATCAGAGAAGTCACTGCATACAAAGAGTCTCAACCCATCAGCATTGATGAAGAAGAACTAATCCAGACTATTCATGGGTCTCCAACAACATTCACTCGGCACTCAGACCAGAGTAGCAATCCTCAGGTTAGAGCTCTTTTTCAACACCCAGGTAACCCCCTCCCATCATTCACTGATATGTGTTCTGGTATTGCAATTTCTTTTCCATATCAGATTTTTAGAACTGAAGGGTAATTCACCAAACCAATCCAAATGCTCACAACAATGGAGCTCTTTCAGGCTTGCTAGTCTAAATGCACCCTTTTAACAATACCTTTCCACTGTCGGCCTCACTACGTCTCCAATTTCCAAAACTGATAGCCCTGCTATGGGGAAACATAGAATACCCCAAGTCTAGCAAAACTAATAGTGCTTGGCCCTGGATTCCTGCCTATCTCCTTTGGACCAGGAAAATCTCTCTCGGACTGAGTTTGGCTCATCACATTCCAACATTGGGAGCCACTTACAACTCAAAAGAACCAAAATATAAAAACTAGGGAGAGCAATTTGCAGGCTGTCCTGAAAAGTATCAATGACAGAATCCTTAAAGTCACACGAATAATAATAATAATAAAGAATCTGAGGGCTTGGAAAAGAAAATGCAGGACAAATAAATAGGGATTCTGGTAACATTTCCAAGAGCAATCTGACTGCCTACAACAGCTTCAAAATGGCCAAGATAAACTTGCTGCCTACAAACAAGTATGAGAAGTTGCAGACTTGAATAGAGACCATGGAGCAAATCTTAATCCCTAGAAGAAAAAATGCCACCTTGCTGAATTAATGCAGCAGAATGCACAACAGTAGCATGCCAAATGCCAGTTTGCTCATCCTAAAGCTCTGGGTTTGGACCCACAAACCAGCTAGGTGATTGACAAGAAAATCTTTTCTAATCCTTACCCAGACCAGCGGCTACACATTGGTTTACCATAGGGACATTGCTAACCAAGACAAAAAGAGAATTGACAATGCCATAAACTTACCTCCTTGTGGCAAGAAATCTGCATTTTAGGTAGCTGTGCTCAAAAGGTTCCTGTTTTTTGCTTTAATGGCTATGTAAATTGGATTCTATTTCTTTCGATAATCTGTTGTATGCTATCCTCAATGTTGATTGCTCACTTGTTATTGACCAGAAAGGGGTTCTTCCTCTGTTTTGTAATTAAGAAACCCTTGCTCAATGCCAACTCTTCTTTTTTTGCTGTTTAAAATGACTTGGCTTTTGTTACTGCCTTTCCTTTATTATATGAATCTTACTGTCTATCAAAAGAAGAAAGATAAATCTTAGTATCATGTCTTTTATGGTTCATTCTTTCTGAAATTCAGTTTTTTTAAACTTAGCATAAAAGTTAGGTACTGTCTTGTAGTTTTTCATCATTGGTAGATGTATTTAGATTTTACCAAAAATTATATTGTTTCTCAATACCTGGAAAGGTAGATGCGAAGAAATTGGTTTTTTCCGATAGATCTTGAACTCTGTACTTATTACCTGTAATAAACGTATTTTAATGCTGGAAAGCAAGTGGGTATTTCCTCATTGAGAGTAATTTTAATGTTATTAAGTGGTGTTCTTGACTGGACATGTCTCAAAAGCATTTTTATCACCGTATGTTCTACAAGGACAGGCAGCCTTACCTTTCGGTCAGTATGGAAGAAAAGATGATTATGTAACATACACTGTCGGAAAGGGTTTTTGGTGCCAAGTTTTTTGCCTTTTCTGAGTGATATGACTGTTGTTTCGTTTTAGGGTTTTATGTGTAGGTTTGCATGTTTGGTTTTTGCATTGGAAACATAGAATACAATGCATATAAACAAAACCCAGAAAATCTAAAACATATATGAACAAAATATCGAAGACCCAGATTGTATTATGCCAAAGTATGAATTATGAGTACATACCCATTTGCCAAATTACAACTTCAAACATTTGCCGTATCCAGGCCAGCAATACGGATGCCAATAAACACCTCCTAGACTCCACCAACAAAGAGATTCTTGCATACAATGAATGGAAGATGACACAAGAACCCTAGGCGTCCAATATGCAAGTAATAGCAGCTGTAAATAAAGTAGAAATCATTCCATCAATACCCATGACCCCCCTTGTGTTGTACGGCCAAGCTGGAGCATAAATCAGCATGAAACAAATAAATAGCAGCTACTTATAACTCTGTTTTTTATCAGCAAATATTTGTATCCTGATGGCGACCTCAAACAAGTGCAAAAACTCCACGAAACCCCCAAGAATCTGTGCTAATAGAGGGTACGGCTCCCTAGATGATGTACGACCAGCATGGGTTATGAATATCAGTCATCAACTCCAAAACTGCATGAATCTGCCCTTCAAATACAAAACTCTCAGCTGCACACAGAAATCTAAATATGATACGTCTATTTTATCTCCAAAACTCCACCAAAATGATCCAAACTAAAGCCCAAATGAAGCTCCTGAATGAAGCCTCCAATATTCCTTCCTGATGTGGTCTTTCACACACGAAGAAGGCGACTATGCAGAGGTTTTCATGTCAGCAAATCTGGTCCAAACCCTCAAAGCTCTTCAAGCTCCAAGAATGCACGACAATCACAAAAATCAAGTGAGTGAATAATGTTGAAATGAGCTCACACCTTTTTCTTTATTCTCCTTCACCTCCAACACCCAAGAAGATATTATTTTATCACCTTATGTCCCCAAGTCCCCACATGGGCGCCCATCTCCCTAGCAATACAACTTAAAGTTGTGACTTATACTTTATAAAATAAAGTCACTTTAAAACATTAGTCACTTAGGCCATATATATTATAAGTTAAATATTAAATTTAACTTATACATCGAGAACTGATACCTTGGCCCATCTCAAAACCCAAACCAACTGCTAAGAGCATCCAAACTTGCAGTGCTATAAATAGTAACCCGCTCCACACTGCCTTGCCTGACTTACTATAAATAGTAAGTCCTAGTGAAATGGTCCAATTTGGCTCCCTAACCAATGCCATTAGCCTATGGGAACCGGATGATAGGCTAATTCTCATCATCTAACCAACTGGGCTAAATGGGGGACATTACAGATTATGATGTCAAGTCTTTAAGAAGATTATATTATGCAGTTTTACTTGATATTGCAAATAGTACAGGCTGTGTAGGCTTGTCAATATGATCTCAAACCAAAATAAAACTGATAAAGAGATGACAAAAATGACCTTAGAGCTGTTTGCTATTATAGGGATGTAATGTTCTACCCCAAATTTTTTTCAGATTTTTACCAACACAATAGCAGCCTTAGAACATGAATTTGCAAATCAAGCAAATACATCCACACCTTCTGATCACCAAGTTCCCAAGATGGGCGAGGTTAGAGCATACCAATGCTTCAGCTCAATAGGAAATAAAGATTTGCAAGGAAATAAGTACAACTTCCGCTTATTCAGCGGGCATCCACTTATTCAGTGAGAATACACCACTTGTTCAGTGGGAGAATGAGCAATGAAACAAGGCACTTCCGCTTATTAAATCAGGAAACTTATAGTCCACACTGGTGGTCATACCATCTAGGGGTTACAATAATGATTTACAACAAAATAAATGTTAACAATTAAAGTAATAGGCTGCAAATTCATTCACTACCACTGATTTCCACTTGTGGGATCAGCTGCAACAAGTTAGCCCTTAGGAAATCACATGAATGTGGAATGGAGATACATGTTATCTGAGTAATAGGAATACCAATTTATACCATACATTGATCGATTGAAGAAGACTGATTGAAGCTCCCTTTTGATGCTGCTGTGACTTAGTTGCAGGTCTGGAAAACTGTGACAGCCATGAAGTAATCCCTCAAACAGTCCCAAAACATAGAACCTTCTCTTCAAAACTCACGCCAAGGATATTCCCTAGCAATGGTGACTCCATCCAAATGAGAGCATGCACTCAAAACTAGGCGAATCTCTTCCAAAACCTCATGCCATGAATGGAGCTGGTACAGCCCTGGCAGATGTACGGCCAATCTGGGCCCCAAGATACATGCTGAAACACACTAAAATCTCAATAAATGCTGGCGCCTAGAAGTGCAGATCATTATTCCAACAAGTTTGCAAAGAAATTTTAATCATTGCTGGTCCCAAACTTCCCACACCCAAGTTTGAAATGTACGACCTGTAGGTGAATGCACTGCATCATGCTCATCAAACTTCAAAGAACTAGCATCAAATCCAATACATTGATCGATTGAAGAAGACTGATTGAAGCTCCCTTTTGATGCTGCTGTGACTTAGTTGCAGGTCTGGAAAACTGTGACAGCCATGAAGTAATCCCTCAAACAGTCCCAAAACATAGAACCTTCTCTTCAAAACTCACGCCAAGGATATTCCCTAGCAATGGTGACTCCATCCAAATGAGAGCATGCACTCAAAACTAGGCGAATCTCTTCCAAAAACCTCATGCCATGAATGGAGCTGGTACAGCCCTGGCAGATGTACGGCCAATCTGGGCCCCAAGATACATGCTGAAACACACTAAAATCTCAATAAATGCTGGCGCCTAGAAGTGCAGATCATTATTCCAACAATTTTGCGAAGAAATTTCAATCATTGCTGGTCCCAAACTTCCCACAACCAAGTTTGAAATGTACGACCTGTAGGTGAATGCACTGCATCATGCTCATTAAACTTCAAAGAACTAGCATCAAATCCAATACATTGATCGATTGAAGAAGACTAATTGAAGCTCCCTTTTGATGCTGCTGTGACTTAGTTGCAGGTCTGGAAAACTGTGACAGCCATGAAGTAATCCCTCAAACAGTCCCAAAACATTACAAGGGATCAGTAAGTTTGTTGTCAAGAAACCCAGCTGGTTTGCACATGAAACTATTCTGACCAGTTAACTTGCAAAGCTACCCTGTTGAAGGCATTTAATAGTAGAAACTTAAGAAGGTAATCTGTATACTATGAAGGCTATTGAGACCATACGTACAATTGACGTGTGTATACATAAAGGTAAAGGTTTCAAAATTGTCAAAATTAGGTTTTCATTCCTCACTATACAATCTCTTGTTTCAGCAGGAGCAAAATTTGTTTTAGTTAGGGAAGTTTGATCTTGCTATGCAGCCTGCATTTTGATGTTTTTCATCAATAATGAGTCCTAGAGCACTAATATAAACTGATGGCAGATAAACAAGGTGCATTTATTGGAGGACTTTTTTATTTAGAAAAGAAAATAAAGAAAGCATTACAGCAAGTTATGCAGCAGATCAGGAAAGCTAAGACTGAAACATCCAAAAATTTAGAACTAATACTATAACCAGATCTAGGAAGCAGAAGAACCAAAGAAGAAGGGTAACCTAAACAGTTAAATCCTAGACTATATGAAGCTGTATAATATACAATAATCCTGTGAAGTTAAAGTCCCATGTTAAGAAAGATCTTCCCAAAGTGATGCCATTGATTTCTATAACTGCAAAGTCTGTCTCTATTAGTGTCCGTTTCAACTCATTTGGTTCTATGATTTTCAGATTTGGTCATTCAGTTTGAGTAGGAGCTTGGACAACTGAGTCAGATCCATGGTGATAGGTACAGCTATTAGAAGGTGAAGATTCATGTGGAAGCATAACCATTTCAATTTCCATAGCAGTTCTTTATCCTTCACAGCATTGTACCACTATCTGTAGAATTGTATCATCAAATAAGCATAAGCATAGTCATAGCATAAACGTAGCTACTGGAAGATAGAAAGACATACATCTCCCTCAAGAGTATGTCATGTACTTTTTGGGGCGGTCCCTGGATTGTGGACGTCCCAGGTGGGGTGGGGTGGGGATGAAACATTCCTATGCTGTCTCCGACGCCTAGGCTCCCATAAGGGGTCATCCCTAAGATGGCCTTGTAGAGTGGGGATGTTCCCCTCTAGTGGGAGAGTTTGGGGGCAACCTAGAGAGGTCCCTTGACTGTCCTGGGGATGACAGGATGCCCTCAATGTTGATAAAAAAAAATTAGTTTAACTTAAGAATATATTTGAAAATACAAAAAACTTAAAAAGGTTCTTTTCTCCTTATATGTCTAAACAATTTTTTGTTCAATTTTCCCTCATTTTTACACTACAGATTTAGATTTTCTCTAGCACAGGGGCACTACAAAGATTTGAACTTGTATTTGAGAAATTGTATTCAATTTTTTAGAAGACATTGATTGCAATTGTTAAATTCTAATTATTGCCCCTTTAAAAATTCATAAAATTATAAAAAAATGGCATGTGCCATGAAGGTCCCTGGCCTCAAAGGCCTTACTAACATCCCTGGGGTGTTGTCCCTAAACCGCTGCTCTATATTTAATAAATGAAATAAAAAATTGTTTTGGGCTGCACTGGATGGAAAAACAGCATTTATTCCCCGGTTTTTATGAATATTTCAGCATGATTTAGTTTCCTGATGTTTCCCCAATTAAGATTAGCATTCAATTTCCACTCAAGAAGTGGAAGATAGGGTTAAGACATATTAAGTTTCATGCTCTGATGCAAAATTTCACATGGCAATACAACTTTGTACAAATTTCTGTTTCTTTTACACATATTGTTTACATAAATGATAAATTACAACTTATTTTACTGTTTTTCGTTATTAGTTTTTCAAATATTAATTTACATATATTATTTTAATAGTCATACCTCAAATCTGGAAAAAGAATTGCTGTCCCCAAGATCTATCCCCCCGTCCTTAAAACACGGAGAAACACTGATATTTTTGTTCAAGTTCTAATATTTCTCCCATGTGTCTTTCTGTAATTAATGCTCATCTTTGATTTTTATTAATATTGCTTTGACATATATAATGCACCTAGAGTCTTAAAGTTTAGAGTGTTGTCCGCCAGATATCTCCTGGGATCAGAATTACCTAGTGGCCCCAAAAGCACAATACAAATTACATCTAGCCACGCAGGGTGTCTCTCAAGTAAACCTCATGGTTCAGTGCCTAGATGCATTCTCTTCCTGCTCTTCTTTAACTCAACCTAGATTCTTAATGCTGTTGACCTGTTGAAGGCTGTCCAAGCTAATCATCCCCTGATGGAAAATCCAGCTCACTTTAAAAGCCTGAAAGTATCCAGGCTTAAGGAACAAGCCCCCGAATAGATCATGAATGAAGATTGGAAAGGTTCCCTACAAAGCCAATGTAATGTCCCCTTTTGATAAATTCAGGTTGGAAAGGTCCAATCCTTAATTCCCCGATAAGGATAAGAAATATTATTTTGATTTTGGGGTTTTAAGACTTATATTATTATTTTAATGCAACAGTTATAAATAATATTAAAATAATAGCATAATGGGCATTGGATTTTGGGAAGGAGGAATTACAACTCATGGACACTTGGCAGCCTACTTAAGATTCCCTGGACAGAATTGATTGGGGAGTTACGAGATAGAATGGAGCTATATTTGGAGGGATCTCATTATTGCATTTTTAATTGTTATTTTGAGAGGGAAAATGGGGTATTGGAATTTGTGCCTCCAATTTGGGCCCTTTGTTACTATAGAATAATGTGCTTGCTTTACTGTGAGGATTATTGCAAGTCTATTCCAATTTTCTGTCATAGTTTGAGCCTTGTGTTCAACTATTGAATCTAATGATGAACACCCTCGGATTCTGGAGATTAGTGGACAGAACCCCATTAGTTTCTTGGAGTTTGGAGGACAAAAGCCCTTTTAATTCTTGAGGGAAGGTTGCCTTTGCACTTCAAGTTGGTTTCAGATTTCAGCATACATTTTGGTATGTTCAGCATTTTTGGTATTTTAGAATATATATGTATTTGCAGTAGACTTGCATTTTTCAGAAGTTTCAGCACATTTGGGAAGCATATGTATGTTAACATTTGAAGCAGCGATATATATTTTTGTGGAGGAAGCTTTCTTTAGATCTGTGTGTTGTTCTTTTGAAGCTTTGAGCATTTTAATAATATATGTGCTTTATATGCTATGTTACCGGTCCTCCTGGTTTTTCCCCTGGGTCCTGGTTCGGTCAGGCCTGGGTCTGGATCCTGGTCCAGTCCGGCCGGGGATACGGCCAGGGTTCGTGATTTTCATTGTGGGTCCGTCCGGGCCAAACCCGCTTCAGGACGGTGCTCTAAGTGGTTTTTATGACTTTTTTTTAATAAAATTTGACATTTTTTTATTATATTATATTTCATTATTTTTTTATTATATTTTTTTATTGGGTTCTTCTGTAGTATGATTTGTCCTTGGATTAATTTTAAATGAAGAGAGCAATTCGAACTATCTCACAGAAAATCTAAAACGAGTTTCAGATTCAATCAATGTCCAGTTCACAACAAATTTTACACAGAGTACAGAAATTTCAGAAATAACATTTTACTGATTTTAACTTGTCATGGTACAAATTCTAGATTTAGATAAGAGATAATCTCTCACAGTATTTGTAACAAACCCTAAACTCGTCTGTTAGCTCCTCTTTGTACCACAATTGTTCATGAAATCTGGAAATGGTTGTAATCGACTTGTGGTTAGTATTTCAGCACAGCACGTCTAGGACTAATCTTAGTATTCGACATTCGTGTTTGACTAATTGACATTGTAGTGTTTTTAATTTCTAATACTAGTGTGGTTTTGTTTATTATATGATCATATTCATGATGCTATGGTATTCTGAACTTAATTACTGCTGCAAATATGAATATATTTCTGATTTTTATATGTTTTTGTATGGACGAACCCAAAACGAACCCACACCCAAAAACAATTTGAACCGAACCCACGAACCCAAACCTGAACCCGTACCAAAACCGGTAACTTAGTAAATTATATGTTTTAAATTTTTTTGGATATTTTTATTTATTGAAAATCTCATAAAAGGTGCTGCATATTTTATAATAAAATTTGTTGAGGTCATCACAATGGTATCAGAGCAAGAATCTTGCTAGCTTGTGGAAATGGATAGGAGTGGAAGACCCATGACTGATGGAGAAAGATCAGAGTTCGTACAAGATAACATAATCAACATCTAGATGAGACAAGATTGCATGATTGAGTTATTTGTAGCGGGTCAAGAAAGAGTAGCAGCAAGTTAGGAGAGGGTCAAGAAAGAGTAGGAGCAAGTTAGGAGAGGATGAATGAACTATTGACAAGAATGTTGTAGATTCAGATGAATACATGTCATGTCCTCGTTTCCGGCTTGATCATCAAGTGAAGAATGGATTAGCCTATTTCTCATTCCCGGAGGCTAATTCTAAATGATAAGGGAATGAAATTGGTTTTTGACTAACTCAATTTTGTGTTTTTGCAGGAATAAATCAAAAACTACTTCAAGGGAACTATGACAAGACTAGCAAATTTGGCTAAGTCTGAGAGTCATTTTATCAGCTCAAGTGGTCACATTGTCAAGTGATGTTATCATGATGTTTGGGCGCATTTCTAGGCAACTCAGGCTCATTATGGCGCCTAGCTTTCAAGTTCATTTTTAGCTCTCAGTGAAGGGATCTAACTTGAGGCGCTCCATGTAATTAACCTCCTCCACCCTAGCGCCTAGTACTGAGATAAGTGGAATGGGTGTGGATGAAGTTTTCATGCTTGGGCGCCAATATCATGATGAACCTACCAAATGTGTGCCTTGGGTTTTGAAGGACATTATCAAGAGTATGGAATCAGTTGAGGGTATGATGGGAATCTATTGAACTTGCAGGATCATCCAGTGTCGAGTTTGGAATCAATGAAGTGGTCTAAGTGAGTTAGGCGCACTTCCTAGCCTTCACAACACTCAAAGTGCGCCTAGTTCTCATACTGCGCCTAGACTCCTTTGCAAGTGGTGAATTCCTTCAAGGATTGATCAAGTGAAACCTCACCTTCAAAGTGGAAATAATTGAATTGATCAAGTGATGACATATTTATCTCTAGGCGCATCTTTCCTCTGGCAACTTGTCAATGAGCGCCTAGTATGAAAAGGGTCTCTTCTGGCATTGGATAATGATTTTTGAGATGAGGCGCTCAACTTAGCTAAGCTTCTTCACTAGGGCACCTAGATGGATGATGAAGTTTGGGTGAGTATCTTGGGGTTTCAAGGCCTAGGCGCAGATACCAGTCAAAACTACTCCAAAAGTGTGCCTAAGGTAGATATAAGACCTCAAAACCAGTTGGGATACAAGGCGCTCCATCAGGGGGCAAGATCATATCCATTTGAAGTCAAGTTGCTTTCAAATTACCTTGAAAAGATGATAAGTTGGAACCTAGGCGCAAATTCCTAGCCAAACTGTCAATAAGTGCGCCTAGTTGAGAAAGAGACATCTTCAAAGGGAGGAATTGTTGGGCGCTCATTTCATAGGAGTCAATCTAACACTTGGAAGCTTCAATTTGTGGTCTAAACTTGTGGAAATGTGTCAAAACTATCCCTAGGCGCTAGATCTACTGCAAATCCTCCAGATGTGCGCCTAAGTGGGAAGGTAGCTTCCAATCACTTCAATTAGTCAGGGCGCTTGGTGAGTTAAGTGTCTTACTTCACCACAAAGACTTCAAGTGTAAACCACCACAAGCATGAAGATGAATCCAATGCAAGGCGCTAGTCTCCTCCTACACAGACTCAGAAGTGCGCCTCAAGTAGTTTGACTTGGTGTTGGAGCTAGTAGACTTCCCCGGAATGTGAAGACAACACAAGGGATCATTTCCTAGTTACATCATCTCCTGTTGGCACCTAGTCTTTAGTTGGGCGCAATCACCAGTTCAAAACCACCAAGGTGTGCGCCTAGAACCCATAAGGCGCCATTTCATGAGCAAATCCACTTCAAGTGGCGTCTAGAAGAAGATAAGGTAGTTACAACTACCTAAATTCTCATTGGCCAGAGAGATAACATTGGGATCCGTACCGATGCATTGGGTAAGGTTGCCACATCACACTGAGTTGTCAAGTGGAATATTCTCTTAAATATGCTTCTTGGGAAACATGCCTTGGTTCCTCTTTATGCCTTGAAATACGTGCCTTCATTGCCTTGGAAGGCCTATAAAAGGAGGAGCTCTCTCATTCATTTGACATCTGATCTTTTGGCGAATTTTCTCTTTGCAAAGCTTTATGCTTGTGATCTTGAGGCCTGCGAGTTTCAAGCGTTGGGGTGATGCTCCCTTGTTGCTTTGTGAGGTGTTGACATCCAGTTGACATCATTAAGTTCAATCGAAGTGATCTACATCAACTAGTAAGATAGAGCTAGTTGTGAAGAAGTTGAAAGCATTGTAACATCTAGGCTTCAAGGCCTTTTCTTGTAATCATTTGAATAAGATTGTATATTCATGCCATTGTGGGCAATCATCATTGTAATAAGACATTTGCATTGAGTTGAATCAAGTAATAATACAAGTACCCAACTTCAAGTTGATTCATTCAAGTTGCCTGTGTTATCTTTTCATATGTGATGGTAAGTAGACTAAGTAGTTGAAGAGATAAGTGCAAGTAAATCTGTCTAAGGAAAAAATTTAGTTAGTACTAGTTGGGTATCTTACAATACATCCTTTGCCATTCTATTTTTGAACCAAGATAATACCAGAACATTACAAAGAGGTGAAAGCTCACATGCAAATCACTGTCTAGTAAGTTCCATTCCAAAACCCACAAAACCCAATTTCTTATAGAGGAAAGAAAGAGCAGAATCAAAAACTTCTTCTACATAGGAGTTGGACAGGTTATTTGGAGAATACCAAGGAAAGACTGATGATTTCAAGGCAGCTATGCAATTTGACAAGTATTTAGTGTTAACCCACATTCGATGGCACAAACAAGATCTTATGCTAGGGTTTGGTTCCAAAAATTGCAAACATATTTTACACTCAACTCCATGATGGAAGAGGATGCGATTCAATTTGCTACCTTGCACTTGGAAGGCGTGGCATACGATTGGTGGCATCAGGGCCTCGTCACACAAGGACATGACCTTGTGCAAACATTTGAAGAGCTCAGCTAGAGGTTATTGGACAGATTTGAATAGAAGGATGAGGAAGTATAGTTCAAAGAGCTAGCTAGAGTAAAGCAACAAACCTTAGTGGAAATGTATGTGGCGGAGTTCTAAATAGTGGTAGTCATGGTACCAATATATCAGAAAAAAGGATCATTTTCCTCTTTGTTGAGGGCTTATTTGAGCCTCTTAGGGGCCTAGTTAAGGACTTGGCATCACCTTCATTGTAGGAAGCTATCAAGAGAGCCTTAACACTTGAGCCATCTGTGTTGAGGAACAATTTACATCACAGTCAAAACTGCTCACTATTGGATTTTAGAACGGAAACTTTCAAAAAGGTGGATCAAGCTTGCAACCACAAAAGATTACACAACAACCATTTGCAACGAAGATGGATGACAAAACTAGAAATGAACTCAGGAGAAAGAAGTTGTGTTTCACTTGTAGAGAGCCATGGGAACCTAGTCCTAGATGCCTTGGCAAGGGCCAAGTCCAATGCATATAAGTGGTGTCTAATGAGGAGAATGAGTTTGAAGAACTGGAGCCACAACTAGCCATAGAGGAGCAACTCATAGAAGATAGCAACAGTTCAAAGGACAACGACACTCTTGCAGCTCTATTGGGAACCCCACAGTATCACCCATTTAGAGTTTGTGGAGTGTTATTTGGGTAGTGGATTACTACGTCGATAGATAGTGGAGCCAACCACAATTTCATTAATGAGAGCTTGGTGTCCAAGGGGGTGTTGAAGACAAGATTTTGTGGGTTTCAATGTTATTGTTATAGACGGATTCACCACTCCATGCACAAAGATCATGCAACAACTCAAACTAACTATGGGTGACTATGAAGTATGTGATGATTTTTATGTTGTGGGGTTAGGAGAAACAAATATGGTTTTAGGAGTGCAATGGTTGCATTTCCTTTGAGAGTTCTCCCAGAACTATCAATTGATGGAGTTGAAGTTTAAATCACAAGGAAAATATGCAACTCTTAGAGGTATGCCTGAGGGGTCACCATAGGTAGTAACAACAAAAAGTATGGAAAAAACATTTTGAAATGGACAAGTTGCTTGGTGTTGAGGGGCATGCACACTACTTCATTTTCTGATAAGCAACATAGCTATCATATTGATATTCAAACTCTTTTGGATAAGCATAGTATGGTGTTTAGTAATATGCCTCCAAGATTGCCACTAGATAGAGGATTCAAAAATATTACAAAATTCGAACTAGGCTCAAAGCTTGTCATGATCACTCATTACCACTACTTGCAGACATATAAGGAGATGGACGAGGCTATTAAGGAATTGTTGAAAATGGGCCACATTAGACCCAACTCCAACCCTTTTGCTTCATTAGTGGTACTTGTGAAAAAGAAGGATGGCACCATAAGGATGTGTATAGACTATAGAGCCCTGAACAAAAAGACAATAAAAAATAGATATCTCATTCTCAGGATCGATGAGCTCATTGATGATTTACGTGAGGTGGTCTACTTCTTGAAGATTGATTTGAGATTGGGCTATCATCAGATCCGTGTCTGCGAGTAGGATGTGCACAAGACATTCATATGCCATTATGGACACTTTGATTTTCGAGTCATGCCATTTGGCTTGACTAATGCATCTGCTACTTTTCAATCCTTAATGTACCAAGTATTTAGTGTTCAATTGAGGAAGTTTGTTTTAGTATGTTTTGATGATATTTTGGTATACAACAAAACATGGGTGGATCATATAAGGCACCTGGATATGGTCCTTGCAATTCTAGAGCAACATGCTCTGTTTGCAAAAGAATCTAAGTGAGTTTGGGGCCACGAAGATTTTGTACTTGGGCCATGTCATTTACTCAAGGTGTGCAGGTAGGTTGATTAGTAGAAGATTCGGGCCATTCTGGATTAGCAACCCCCAACCACACTAACACAATTGAGAGGTTTCTTTCGCTTGTGCAGCTACTATTGAAGGTTCGTTAAGGGTTTTTCATAGCTAGCAACACCCTTAATAGATATGACAAATGAGCCTTTGCATGGATAGATGTAGCAGAAGAAGCTTTTGATAACCTTAAGAAGGTAATCAGCTCATGCCCTGTACTTGCCATTCTAGACTTCTCACAACCCTTTGTTGTAGAGTGTGATGCTTCAGGAGAGTGAGTTGGAGTAGTCCTAATGCAAAAGGGGCACCCCATAGCATTTGAGAGCCGGAAGTTGAAAGATTCAGAAAGGAGATTTTCCATTTATGACAAGGAGATGCTTGCCATTGTGCATGCTTTGGCAAAGCTTAGGCAACATCTGGTTTGTGGTAAAAACAAACCACAACAGCTTGAAGTTTTTCTTGGGCCAATGAGATTGGAATGACAAACAATGGGTATGTAAGCTCCAAGATTATGGTTTGATATTGAATATATGAAGGTTAAAAAGAATGTAATTGTTGATGCTCTTTCGAGAATGCCCTCTAATATACACCCCGTTTCTGTAGGTTTTTTGAAGCCAAGTTTTTGTCTGTTTGGTTTATGATTTCAGTGCTGTAGGTTTTGACTGTTTTTGTGTATTTACATATGATGTTTGAAATATAGAAATGAAATACGAGAAATGCAACAACACCCAGAAAAAAATATAGCAGAAATACATAAAACAATGAATGCCCAGATCATAAAATGGCTCAAATATTAATATGGCAACATACCCATTTCATTTCTTTCAATGTTGTAATTCTGATATACATGAACTAGCAAGGGTTTGATATGAAATATTCCCCGAATGCTCTAATCTCCAAGAAATTCCTCCGGTGTGATGTTATAAATCAATGGCAAGGCCTAAGATGCCTCAAATACAAGTGATAGGTGCCACAGAATTGGGGGCATTTACTCCCTAGAAACCCCACGCACTTCTGCTGTTGCTGTACGGCTTGATGTGAGGTCTGTCACAGCAGATAGCTGAAATCTCCATCAAACTGTTGTGGAAATGCAATACAACCCTATCAAAGCAGATATAAATGTTTGGCGCCCAATACTGAAGTTGAAAACTGCATATAACACCTTCCACAAATCAATGCAACATGGTACGACCCTGCTGAAGGAGTACGGCCAGCATGCAATGCAGAATCAGTCCCAAAAAAGTCCACAAATCTCTTCAATCTGCAATGCAATGGTCTTCAATGGCTGCTCACAAAGAGATTGGATATAACCCCATCAAAAATATCTCAAGTGAACACCAACGTAGTTTTTGAGTGAAACCACCGGCGTACCCTCCTGATGCTATCTTTCAAGCACGAAGAGAGTGATCTTATAGAGGTTTTCATCTATGCAAAACCCTTGATCAGCAACAAAGCTAAAGCTTCAAGCTTTCACGACAAAGTTGAAAAGAGTGAATGAATGTTCAAAACGAATTCTCTTTTTCCTTTTGTCTTCTCGCTCCCAACGCCCAAGAGGAATATTTTATTCATTATTATTTAATGACTTAAAGTACCCCTTATACCTCCATGAGATGGGTGCCCATATCACCTAGCACATTAACTTTTAAAAACAACTTAGTTCTCCCCTTTTAAGACATTACTTTATAATATAAATTAACATATATATATATTAAGCTTATAAGTTAAATCTATAATTTAACTTAATATTTGACATTAATATTTCATTCCTCGATCCACTCAAATGCCAAGTAAAGTGTGCTAGATACTCCAACCGGAAAAGCTAAATATGGAAAGTTGGTAAATTCCACCGGTGACCCCCCTGCCTGACTTACTATAAATAGTAAGTCCTAGAAAAATGTGACCAAAGAGGTTCCCTAACCAACCTCCATTAGCCTATGGAAACCCTGGAATAGGCTAACTGCTCCACATGTTGAGATGGCTAAGAAGGGGACATTACATGCCCACTCTCTGTTCTATCATGGTAGAATATGCTAAAACCACATTTGCTACTAACATCTTAGATGGGAGCATGAAGGATGATAGGTATGAGATAGTAGATGGTCTTATTTCGTATAAGGATAGAGTCTTTTAGTGTTCGAGTCCAAGATGAAAGAGAAAATTTTGAAGGCTTTGCATAATGCACCCATGGTGGGACACTTTGGATTCTATGAGACATACATGCAAATCAAGGAAAAGTTCTCTTGGAAGAGCCTTAAGGATGATGTACTTAGATACACCAAGGAGTGTATAATGTATCAACATAATAAGGTAGAACATGTCTTTCTTGTAGGTTACTACAACCATTACCTATTCCCTTCATATCCATATCCATGGACTTCATCACATGCCTTCCAAAGGTAAATGGTAGGGATTGTATTTATGTGGTTGTAGATAGATGAACCAAGTACACACACTTCTTTGCCATTCCTATAGAGTTTAGAGCACATCAGGTAGTTGACCTATTTTTTAGGTAGTGTTTAGGTTGCATGGACTACCTAAGAGTATTGTTAGTGACAGGGTTAGCCAATTTCTCAGGTCATTTTGGTAGGAGCTATTCCATTTGACAGTTATTGAGCTCACCCCTAATACAAGTTACCACCCACAAACATAGGGGCAAACAAAAATAGTAAATAAGTGGGTTGAAGGGTATTTGAGGAATTATGTCACATACCAGGAGGCAACATGGGTCAAATGGCTGCACCTTGGAGAGTACTACTACAACACCACCCACCACATGTCCATTGGTATGACACGTTTTATGGATTTATATGGATAAGTGCACTAACTTTTATAGATTTGGTGTTTACTAATAGCAAGATACCAACAAGTGACTTCGTTCAACATAGCCAAGACATTTTGAGAGCACTCAAAGATCACCTACAATGGGCTCAAAATCAACAAAAAATTTATGTGGACTAACACCGTATTGAGAGAAAATTTGAGGTCGGGGACATGGTTTTCTTGCGCTTGCAGTCTTATAGGCAGACTTACATCACGAGGAGTGGGTCTGAAAAGCTCAAACCTCACTTTTATGGGCCCTACAAGATTGTGAGAAGTAGCCTATGAATTGGAGTTGCCAACAAATAGCAAGATCCATAATGTTTTCTATGTATTATGCCTCAAAAGGGCACTTGGACAGCACATCACACCCTTAGTGGATTTGCCATCGTTAGATGATGAAGGGAGATTCATATTGGTGCTAGAGACAATTATTGATACTTGGGCGAAGAAGTTGAGGAGCAAGACAATTACAGAGTATTTGGTTTGTTGAAGGAACCTACTTGCAAAAGATGCCACATGGGACTAGAGATTTTGGAGCATCTTGCTTTGTAGTTACTTGTGGGCAAGCAACTTTGGGAAGGGCACACTTGTAATGCCTCCTTTTGATAAATTCAACTTTGGAAAGTCCAATCCTTAATTCCTTGATAAGGATAGGAAATATTATTTTGATTTTGGAGCCTTAGGACTTTTGTTATTATTATTTTAATGTAACAGTTGTAAATAATATTAAAATAATAGCATAATCGGGGTGTTGGATGTTGGGAAGGAATTATAACCCTTGGATACATGGCAGCCTCCTTATAACCCTTGTAACAGTTGTAAATAATATTAAAATAATAGCATAATCGGGGTGTTGGATTTTGGGAAGGAATTATAACCCTTGGATACATTCCCATGACAGAATTGATTGGGGACTCACAAGATAGAATGGAGATATTTTTGGAGGGATCTCATTATTGCATTTTTAATTGTTATTTTCAGAAGGAAAATGAGGCATTGGAATTTGTGCCTCCAATTTGGACCCTTTGCTCCTATAAAATAATGTGCTTGCTTTACCTTGAGGTTTATTGCAAGTTTATTCCAATGTTCTGTTATAGTTTGAACCTTGTGTTCAACCATTGAATTTGAGGTTGAAAACCATTGGATTCTTTAGATCAATGGACGGTACCCCATGGGTTTTTTGGATTTTGGAGGATGAAAATCCCTTGAATTCTTGAGGGTAGCTTCATTCAGAGGTTGCATTTGCACTTCAAATTGGTTTGGGATTTCAACATACATTTTGGTATTGTCAGCATTTTGGGTATTTCAAAATATATTTGTAGTTGCAATATATTTGTATTTTTCAGAAGTTTCAGCACATTTGGGAAGCATATCTTTGTAAATGTTTGAAGCAGCAATATATAACTTGTGGAGGAAGCTTTGCTTAGATCTTTGTGTTGTTCTTTTGAAGTTTTGAGCATTTTAATAATATTTGTGCTCTATATGTTTTAAATCTTTTTGGGTATTTTCTTTTATTGAGTATGTTCTTTTATTGCAAATCTCATAAAAGGTGCTGCATATTTTATAATAAAAATTATTGAGGTCATCACGGGCAAGTTGAAGTTGACTAGAGGAAACAAATGGATGTTACCATTCTACAAATACTAACCCAACATGCAACTCCTTGTTAGATCCTCCAAAATCAGCATAGGGAAGTGGGTGCCAATATCACAATTCTTATTGGCTTGGCACTTACTTGCCTGTCCACAAAGGGGTAGAGAACATCATGCTTGCACAAGTCCTTGGAGGACCTTATTTTGTACTGCACTAGACCTACCCTGATGGCACTTCCAGCCACCTAGTTGCTAATGTTGTGAACCTTGCCTAAAGAGTTACTTTTGTGGTGTGTATGAATTTATTTTTTCATTTTATTTGGATTATAGCCACTATGCAGTTCTTTGGTAAAATCTTCAGCTACAAGATGTCTTTTGTATCACTAATCTTTTTTCTCTTTTCAATGTATCTAGCTACATTTTCCGCCTATAATTGAGTTTTTGTATAATGTTCTCTCTATTAGTGTACTTTGTATTTTATCAAAAAAAAAAAAATCTCACTCAAATATATTTCATACCAAAAGAAGTTTTTATATAGTTCCAACATGCACCATGATAAAATATGTGGTGGATGGTAGTAACTGGGACTATGCAATATCGTCCTACAAGCATTACTTATAATCACACCTGACTTATGCAGCTTTCCAACTCTGCTACATCAGTCTCGAGTGCAAAGTTTAAATGGTAGTTTGAACATGATGCATTTCAAGGAGGGAAGATGTGTTACATACATACTTATAGTAATAACAACATACTAGACATAATAATGACAATTAGTAAATAAAAATAGAAGTGTGTTACTTTATATTTGACGTAACCTTGATTTTTTATAATTAATACCCTTGTGGATTGTAAATAATATTTATTGTCGCAACCATAGTTTGCAAACTCAGCAAGTTCTTGCTAAATTTGCAAGTTTTTTTCCTAGAAAGTAACTCTCTAGAGACTCTTGTGCCGAGTCTTGCAAAAAAAATCACAAGTTTCTTGGCGAGAGTCACTTGAAACTTGCAAGCTTTTCACGAGTTTTCTTTGTCGACTTGGCTGTGGAGAAAAAAATTGCAGACCCTTAATAAAATTCTTATTTTTTTGTGTTTTTTGTCATCAACAATTAGGATTTGTGGTGTGAATTGATTGTTGAGTAATCAAAAGGGATTTATTAACAGTTGGTTAAAAACTATAAAATTATGAAAAGTGGCATGCACCATGAAGGTCCACTTTGGTTTTAAAAATCCAAAAAATAAAAATTGTTTTGGGCTATGTGTTTTTCCCTTTATTTGGATTGAAATAACAAAAACAACGTTTCCCCCTATTTTTATGAAATTTTCAGCTGTTTTTACTATTTTAGTCTTCCGATTAAATCTTGTGTATAGTTGAATTCCATTTATAAATTTGGTGTGCTGAGTCAATCCTGTTTCAGAGCTAAGTTGCCGATCCTGGTACGGGTTCAGATACGGATACGGGGTTCGGGTACGCGGATACGGCAATTTTTTTTTTTGCCCGGGTACGGTACAGCAATATATATATATATATATATATTTAAAACGGTAAACTCTAAGACTAAAAAAACTTAAAAACAGTAATACTCAATATGATAATTGCCAATAAACAACAAAATAAAATATCAAAATACCTCATATTTCATAACTTGCAATAAGGAAAATCAAAATACTCAACTGGAATAGGGATAAATGTAAATTGCAACTTGGCTTTGCATTAGTTGAGTTTGACAAAGGAATTGTGACGTTCTAGAGTACTCATTGAAGGTAATGGTAGAAATTTTAGCATATTGATAAAAGTTATTATCAGACCTTGTAAGGTTGTACTTATGCTAATTCAGTTTATTTTATGGGTTATGTTGTGTATTGCTCATCTATGTTGTTGAACATTGCAAAAATGAAGTAATGAGGAATATAGTTGCTTGTTGCAGACTGATCTAAACTACATCTTATACTTAAGATCATTGGGATGTTGTTTAATGTTGTAAGGAAATAAGTTGTTTGCTAAACCATGATTACAAGTTAGTTAACGTTTATTGGAAAGTACTTGAAAGAGGATAGTTCTAGGTGATTATTAAATACTTTAGATGTTGGTTGAACAAATCAGATGTCAAGTATTATTATGTTCTATACTTACTAGGTATTATGAACCCCCTATTTACCTTGTTAAGTTGAAATCAGATTTATCAACAATAAACTGAGTTAAGATTAGATGTATGTGGACTTTGATAATTGTCGAGTTATGATTTAAAAACTTTATTTCACTTTTAGTCATACTTGGACAAATTTCACTTTTAGGGTGAAATAGACTCATTTGGATTTTTTTAAAGTTAAAAAAATGTTTAAAAAAGTTGATTTTGACATCATTTTGTGCATCCCTCCCCTGGGTTCTCCTGGGTTCCCCTGGGTTCTGCCCGGGTTCTCTGTGGGTTCTTCCCAGGCACCCTGGGAAGAACCCACAGAGAACCCACAGGCGAACTGTACCCGTACCCGTACCCGAGCAGAACCCATACGGGCACGTTGGGCATTTGAGAAGAACCCGGTAACTTAGTTTCAGAGTAATACTACTGTGATCAAAATAGACTTATGTGTTCTCTAAATTCATTTTTATGCATCTCATCACTATTTAAGTTTATTTTGTGTATTTATGTAATTTTGTTGTTTGCAAGTCAGATTCTGAGTCAAAATTTTGGGGTGCCAATTTTGAGTTTTCAAACTATGGTTGTAACACCCACATGTAGTCATTTTATGTTAATGTCTTCAATGGGTATTTCTGATTTTTTTCTTGGAGGTAATGGTGATGAGCACCTTGGGGTTAAGTGGTCATTGCATGTTTGCAGATATCAGGTTTAGTAGTTTTGTGTACTACTATGTTGTCTTTGTTTTATGTTCATTGTTTAATAGAATGTAATGTCCATCTAGGTGCCACTTGTTATTTGTAGTCTAGTGATTCCTTTGAGTTATGTAAATGTCATTTCTAAAGTGGATTTTTGCCTACAAAAGGCCTTCAATAACTTTGGGTCTGTGGTGAATATACATTTGCATGTTTTGCACCCCTTATAGAGTGTATATCCTGTCACAAATATGATGAAGTTTATTTTGCATTTTTTACACCCTTTATAAATTGTACACCCATTGTAGGTTGTCTTTTGGCTCATTTTTAAATATCTTATCGTATTGTGAATAGTTGAGTTAATATAGTAATTGAGTGTCGCTTTTGTTGGGTTTTTTCTCAAAGGGTTTTCCCATGGTAAATTCCCTTATTATATTGTGAGTGTGCCATTGTTTTCTTTCTATTGCATTTAGGATTTTGTTAGTATTGCTTCTCCTACATAGGTTTATTGGTACTTTTGTCTTCACAATGTGCATATGTTTCTTTCAAGTATATAGGCCTAGAGCTAATGAAAATACAACCTTAAGTGTTTTCAGGGGCAAGATTTTTGTTTATCCGACTTGGTTATTAAGATCCTTATGTTTAAATTTTCTCATTTTGCTCCATGTCTTGCATATTAGATGGCCTTAATCTAAACTCTAGTAGATCAAACTTACAACTATCCATTGGTATTTCATATTATCATGGAACAAGCATGAATTGGGGAACAAAGAGAGTTGTGGGACAATAGCCTAAAACAGATTCAAATGTGTTATGTGTGGAAATGATTATGAAGAGAGAGTGCAACAACAACAATAATTCTTGTGTTGAAGCAAAGAGAATACAAGAATAATAGAACAACATGGTAGACCGTAGAACTGTAATTGCAAGATTGCATTATGCAAAGTTGAATACCATAGTTCGCATGCTCAGGCTCTCGACTCGAACTCGACAGACCCAAAATTTTGGACTCGACAAAAACTTGGCAAAACTTGGCAACTTAAAAAATTACTTAAATTTCATAAAAAAACACATATTATGCAAAATTCAGTTACAAAATGCAATGAGTCTATGAAACGTTGAGGAAGTGTTTTCTATTAGATTTGAATACATATAGAGTACAAAATCTCATCATCATGCGGATACAATAGCTAGCCAATAACTATTATGAATGTCTGATCATTGTCTTTGAAAATTATCATCATAAATTGCATATATAGGCAAGTTACAAGTCACAACATTTTACAATTTCCGCTTCCCCGCTCTAGTGAAAAATTGAGGAGAGGGTCTAGTCCTCGCACTCTAACTCGGCTACGGTTCCTCGCTCGGCCTAGAAGGCTGCGCTTGTGGCTCCACCTTGCTACTAGATGGCAATGACTCCTCTTCAACCACATCAATATCATCCAATCCAATCTCTCCCGTTTCTACTGTAGCCACATCCTCCATAACCTACCTCTTGAAATCAACAATGTCGTCCTCTATAAACAAGGCAGGCTCCAATCACTATAGGGATCAATCTCATCCAAATCAATAAGCTCCTTTGGTTTCTCCTCCGCCTTTTTTGTGTGAAGTTGAAGGTTGTATTGCACAAAAACTAGGGCATTGAGACATTGTTGAGTTTACTTATTGTGCTTCTTTGTGTGAATGGTGTCAAACAAACTCCAATTATGCTCACAACCAGAAGCATTACAAGGTTGAGACAAAATTCAGAGGGCTAAGTTTTGAAGATTTGGGATATTTCCACACCAATCTTCCCACCAAGCACCTGCAAATAAGATATTCAAGAGTTTGTAAGCAAGCAATATTTTATTAATAAATGTAATTTGTAACTTGTAAGATATAAGACTTCAATTTTTATTACCTATGTCTGGTTGGATCTTCCTCAAATAGCTAGGGCAAAGAAATGAGCTTTCCCTTGCTTGCTTGTAATTCTACAACTTTGAAATAATGGGGTCCCTCACCTCAACCTTGGGTGCAATCCTCTCAATGCATGTTGAGAGGCCCTCCATAACCTCATCATTAGGATCTATGGAGCTATTGAAGAAAAACTTGGGGTTGCAGTAGTACCCCATTGCATGAATGGGTTGGTGGAGTTGATTGTTCCACCTCCGATCAGTGATCTCCCAAATGGGATCAAATCTATCTCTACCCCCCTTGTAGTAGTTTTGGATGGCCTCTTTGGCCCTGTCCATGGCCTCATAAATGTATCCCATTGAGTTTTGATCCCCATTCACCAAGCACAAAACTCTTACCAAGGGCTCTGACAACTACATATACAAACAAATTAAAGTTACAAATTTACAATGAAAGTAAATATTTTTAAAGTTTAAAAATAAATAATTCAATTTGAAATTTAAATTGAAGTTTGAGTCTGCAACTATATTCGCAAAGGCATCAAAAATTGTCTTTGCAGTCCTCTCTCCATCAACGTTCTTTGAATATGGTGAGTCTAGCCATGCTTGACTCACAAACATCTGCTTCAATGGTGTCAACAAACTATTAATGCTTTGCAATGTTAAGAAGTTAGTTGTAAACCTTGTGACACTTGGTCACACAAGCTCTTTACCCTTTGTGTGATCTCTCATCAAGTTAAGAACCCAAGGGTGATTATAAATATATTTCAGATGTTTCTTGCATCTTCTACAACTGATTTCACCCAATCAATTTTTCCTATGTCCTTCAAAAGAAGGTCAAGGCAATGTGCTACACAAGGGGTCAAAAAGAGTGACAGATGCCTCTCCTGAAACAATCTCCCAACTACCACATACATCGTTGCATTGTAAGTAATAGTTTGCACCACATTCTATATACCCACCTCTAAGACAACCTACTCCAACATTAGACTCACAGTTTCTGCATTTTTTACTTTGTTAAAGGCATTAATTGACTTCAAGAAAACCATCTCACCATTTGAAGCTATCAAAAAATTCATAAGGGTGCAATTCTTTCCATCCATCCAACCATCAAAAATAATAGTGCATCCAAATTTGTGCCAATGCCTCTTGTTCTTCCAAAATTAACTTTGCATCTTCAACAACATCTTTGTGTCTCCAAGATGGTATTTGAGGTGATTGATGTCTCCATTAAGCTTCTTTGTGCACTAGGTACAAATCACAGTCCTCGTTGACAGTCCCATTATGCCATGTTTCCAAGCGGGGTCATGGCTTCTAGGGGGTTTAGTTCCAATGGGACGACTTCCAATTGTTGAGTCCGAACTTGATGCAGAGCCGAATGCCAATGTATACTAACTTGCAAAATTAATAAAAACAAAAAAAATAGTGTTTAATAAAAATACAACAATCTCAACATGAATTTTTTAAAAAATCATGTAAAATTTAAATTCATTTGAAAAATTGAAACATAATATGATAATATGGTAATTAAATAGTAAACGAATTAATAAATTTGACAAAAATAATATGTTTTAGCCTTAAATGTAAGCCTTCTATTCAAAAAAAAATTTGATTCACATAAACTTATGTAACTGTAAATCAATAAAAAAATTCACATAAATTGAATTCAATGCATTAGAAATTTCCAAAATTTACATTCTTAGAAAATTAGAAATGATTTATAAATTAATATGGTTGAAAAAAAAGGAAAAAAAAAAGAACTAACCTTGTCCAAATTTGAAAGTGTCGAAAATTGTTCTTCAAATCCTCAAAAAAATCTTTCCAATTTGCTCTAAAATGCTCAAATAATGCTATTTTGTATTCAACATGCCCGAATAGGGTTTTTAAAGGCATGATCCTGCTGTTTTTCTGCATTTTTCGCTTTTTCCTGTGTTTTTCACGCGTTTTCTCGTGTCTGGGATGTGTTTGTTATGCAGGCAAGTTGGGAGCTCGGACTCACCGGAAAAAAACCGGGAAAAGCTCTACAAAACCCAACACTCTTGTTCCTATGAGTCTACTCGGGAAAAACTCATCGAGTCTTCTATTTATGTTCAATACAATGATTTGAGAGATCATGTATATCAACCAAAGACTTATATAATTTTTTTCATAGAAAAACTATATTATAGTAATATATAGGAGAGTTAGATGATAGATGGCATGATGGTTAAAAGAAACACAACGGCTCACCTTACAACAATTTGTATTTTTTTCTTTGTCTTTTGTGAACTAGAGAACAACTACGTTGAATAGGGCCAACACTTCTAGAGATGTGCAATATAGAATATGGAGAATTAAGACTTTGTAGTATGACCAATGTGTGCTTGGGATGATACTAAAGTTGGTGGTGAAGACGTGTACCAGGGAAAACCATTTTTGTGCCACAAGATGATCAAACTACCAGATCCTCCTAGATCAATCTATATCTCCTTGAGAAGCAATGGTCCCCATTGTGGCAAGTTAAACAAAATATGTGGAAAGTGTTGTGTAACTTGAGCATTGGTGAACCATTTTCATTGGGAAGGAACTTGACCCACTTTGATGATATGGTAGATAAGAATTCTCAATTCTTAGTGCATTTTGGTCTCGTATTAGTGACTTGATCCCCTTTCTGTTGGAATTCTTTGATCATGATTGATTTCTTTTGGCTGAAATTATTTTGCAACATCTAGTTTGTCTAACAAAGGTAGGAAGTAATGGCACAAGAATTCTGCATTGAAAACAGGATATAGACTAAGATAAGTTAGAAGATTAAGCTCAAAAGTGTTATCTCCAACCATCTTAGGAGTGTTATATGAGCCATATTGAAGAGCATGGATCTTGCGGTAAGGTCCTATTAAGTCTTTTTTTTTTGGTAAATATGCCACCAATTTTGAACTGGTGTGGTGTTCAATACTAATCATGGTACTGCTTATGTTTAGCATTAGTCATTTGCGCAATGATTTGCTCGTGTTGCTAAATGTGCTCAATGAAATCATCTGCTTTGGCATCTTTATTTTGAGTTGGGGTTCTTGTAGTTGATGGCTGCATGGAATAAGATAAATCAAAGGATGCCAATAGTTGTAAACACAAACAAACCTCAAAAGCATAGTTTCTGTAGAGCTATGAAGAGTTATATCGAAGCTTTGCTCAATGAAGAATAGAATTTCATTCCAAGTGCAACGATTCTTAGAAATGTAAATTTTGAGAAGATGCAGAGTCATTCTATTCATCACTTTTGTTTATTTATTGGTCTTAGGTATGGAATGTTGTGGACTTGATCAGTTTTGTGTCTGTCATTGAGCATAGTGCTTTTCATAAATGCTCAACAATTTAGTATCTCTTATCAGATACAATGGTGGGTGGTATTACAAAGTGAATTGATACATTTAGAAAGTCAGTCGTGAACTGTTCTAAGATGAGATAGCCTTTTTACAAGGTGAGAGAATTGCCATATCTGAGAATCTATCTACTACTACTACATACACACAATCATTGTCGTCCTTGGTAGTAGGTAAACGTGAGAGGAAATTCATAGAAATTGATTGCCAAGGTTTGTTTGGTATCGGTAAAGGAGTATACATTCCTCACTTCTTATTGGATTGGTTGACTATAGTACATGCAATACAATATCTGATGTGATTTGAACCATCTGATCTGAGACCGTCGTGAATAGAAATGCTTCTGCAGGATTGTGAGGGTCTTTTCAACTCCAAATGACTTTAATCTTGTTAAAATGAACTTCTCATATAATTGCTTTGTGCATTATAAACAAGTATCCCAAGTGATACAAAAGTCTATCCTTAAAGCAATAATCTGTATTTGATTTACTGTTATGTAATGCCTCAGATTTCTACAAATTCTGAATTTGCTTTGTACAGTTCTCTCCAATTGTTGGTCTCTTGCCTACATGTCGAGCACAAAGAGAAGAGCTTCGACTAGGGATTTATTTAGACACTTTATTATCGGATAGGCACTTCCTTTCTTATGTTTGATGTTCAAGTGGAATTGTTAGACCATTTTTGATGTCAGTCTTGCTGCAATTTTTAGTGTCTACAAGAACTACAACATTCCATGATTTGTGTGGAGAATAGTCTCCTTTCTTGATATGTAACTCTTCCAATGATTACGTTCTTGAACCGAGGCATAAATCTATTCTTCCTATGTGAAATACATTCTCAGCATAGTTTTGAATGTCTTACTGTTGTAAGCAATTGAGGGGCTAAATTGAGTGAAGACTGCATTAAGTATATGTTTAGATGCATTGATCTCAAAATCAAATGCTCAGTGAAGATCAAGCAACGAGGGCACTAGCTTGGAACATATTCTACATTTTGATTCTTCAAATACTTTCTATTGTCCAGTTACCTAGCTGAAAGTTGATTTAGCTCCTCCCTTGGTAACCTGGTTCAATCACCAAGTAATGTGTGAAAAAACAAGTACAAACTTACGTAGAAATTTGCTAAACCCCAAAAACTACGAAGTTCTACTGGAATGATGTGGATCCTGGCTGGAATCACATGTTCTCCTTGTGCATGCACAGTATACTGAAGATACTGTATCTGCTTGATGGTGAAAGACATTTCTTAAGAGTTGCATACAATTTGTTTTTCTACAAATTGAGAACTTGTTGAATTTGATGTAGATGCTTTTCCCCATTTTATTAAACATGAGTATATTATCAAGATAGGCAATGATGAATGAAGTAGTGAATGGTCAAAGGATGTCATTCATTATCTATATGTATATTGCAGAGCATTGGTCAAGCTGAAAGGCATAAAATACCCTTCAAACAAACCTTTCTTGGCTTTGAAGGCTGTCCTCTAGACCATTGAGGTTCAAAAGTAATCTGATGATATCCTAACTTGAGATCTATTTTAGTGAAATTCTTAGCAGCATGAAGTTGGTCCAATAGGTATTCTATCTTATGCAATGCATAACAGTTCTTCATAATGATCTTATTCAAGGCTTTGTAGTTGATATACAGGCTCCATGTGACATCAGCTTGTACTGTAATGATATGTTTCTTGCATTTAGGTCTCAAGATCAAGAACACAATTTCTCATTATAATTAACTAGTTTGTTGCATTATTTAGCCCCGATGAGTGAAATCTCATGGACTACTTCGTATGTGTGGTATCTCTTCTCATAAACATCTATGACAACATTCTTGGGATTTGCATTGTAGGTTGCATGGCATTCAAAAAGATATGGCTGCCTGATTACACTACATCACAAATGATTGCATCTTTAAAAGGTTTGATTTTGTACACCATGTCACCAAGTGACTTTGATGAGCTTTGAACCTAAGCTTAACCATCCAATGGTGTGAGGTTGTGGATGAGGCATCAATAGAAGGTGTGAATTGTTTTAGGAAAAATCAGGTTCTCCTCACTCCCATTTTCAACTATGAATTGTACAAGTTGTCCATTAACTCACATTTATGAACGAAGCAATTGTTATCATGGCACTTGACTCATAGTCCATGATTTGTTTCCCTTTGTCTTGTGTTGCTAAGGTAGAACTCAATGTTTCTGACTATGCAAGCCAGGCTTTCTAAGTGTGACATTCCTCACTAGAGTCTCCAATGTAATCATTTATTGTGCACCACTTGGTATTCTTGGATTACTTATTTTGCGACTGATGTGGAGGTCCGTTTTCTCATTGAGTGAGATTTCACTTTTCTTTAGACTTGGGATTCTGATTTTTCCACTTGTCTTACTCTTGGGACATGGATTCATCATTCTTGGACTCATGCTTGGATTTTGCTTAAATTTGCAATCATACCTGTCTACTTCTCAAAAGGAAGAGGTAAAACAGAAGTTCATGTCGGTTTGGATATATGGTCTCAATCTTGACCTATACTTCAAAATAAGATTTTGCTGTGTTTCTTGGATATTTAACTTGAAAGTTAAGGTATGAAAATATCAATATATTCTTTCAGAGATTGGTCATGACCTTGATAAAGTCGGGAGAACTTGATATATCGGTCATCATAGTTTAAAATAGGGTAATAGGTTTTCTCAAGACTTTTACAAAACCATTCCAAGTATTTACAAGCATAAAATCTTCTTCATGGACGGTGCACTAATTATTCACATTTATGATTTTTTAACAAACAAGGAAACACTTATAACTGCAAAGGGAATGTTTCCTTGATGACAAAATGCATTGACTACGAGCATACTGGATTTAGCAAATTATCTATGATATCAATATCTATTTTTCCTTAAAATAAAGGAATATCCACATTTACTTGTACGGTGTTTGGCCTTAAAGCAGCTTGTTGGCTGATGAAGTTGATGGATCTGAAGGGGATTGTACTCCTTGCAAGAGTTGAGAAAAGTGATTAGTTGTCCTAGTCTCTTTTCTGTGTGTAGTGTTACTCTTAGTCATCTCTTTGTCATTGCAAACCATTCTCCATCCTCTGAAGTGTATTTGAACTCGATTTTTCTGGCATGGATTTGTCTTCCATCTGCTGGAATCATGAGAGCCAAATACGAAGGTATAATGGATGGTCATGGGTTTTGAGAGCAAGCTTCTTGTATTTGGACGTCATGTGAGCGGGATAACACTATGTAGAGAAGACTTTGTTGGCGTAGCGACTATATCCATGATGAGATCCCTCTCCACCACAAGTACGTGTTTTTGGTGTGACGGCAAAAATCTACATGGTATCAGAGCGCAGGTCATCGGTTCGAGTCCCTCGAGCCCTCGACCCTTCGTCCGCGTAAGCTCGGCTTATCGATGTGGTACATAGTGGGTACAAATACCACATGGTACGTGGTTATATCCGGCTCCATCGTGTGGGGGGGTGTTGGCGTAGCGACTATATCCACGATGAGATCCCTTTCCACCACAAGTATGTGCTTTTGGTGTGACGGCAAAATTCTACAGAATTTAGATAAGAAACTCATTTCAATACACAAGATTGGTGACCGAAAATGTGCTCTGAAACCAATAATTCGGGGCCTAGGGAGACCTAAGGACAACACATTGAAACACATTCTAATTAGCTTTGTGAAAAAATGATTTGGAAGAGATAAATTGTAACAACCATAATAGTCGAAGTGTGGAGGCAAAGGGAATACAAGAACAAGTGAATACGGTGCTAGAAGTGTAATTGTAAAATTGCACTATGCAAACCTCTATACAATCAAAGATTTTTTTTTTCTTATGCCTATTCGAAGAATAGCTAATATTACTTTAATATGCAGGAGAGGGAGATGAAGAGACTTCGTGAAAGTTACAAGAAACACAATCGGTTGCCTTTTGTCAGTTTGCATTCTCTATTTTGCCATTTTCCAGCATGAGTTGAAGAACAGCTGTGTTGAACAAGGTCGAAACTGTTGCAGTTGTCTGGTGTAGATTATGTAGAGCTTGATGGTGAATACAGCATGTGGTGCAGACTACTGCCTTTGTACCACAAGATGATCAAAGTGTTAGATACTCTTGGATTAAAACATGCCATAGAACTGCAGGGAATGTATACCTTATTAACCAAAATGAATTTATACCTTAACAATTGAGAAAATATGGGGGTGACTTCCAATGTGCAATTGGTAGTTGCCACAGCACAGAAGTTATCCTAAGGGTTAAAGATGGAAGATGAAATACTTTGCATTGCACTATAGTTATGTTGGATGATTAAACAGTGGCGACTAAGGCTCTCCCTAAGTTTAATTAGGAATATCAATACACCTTTGGTTATTATCTCCATCTTAGAAGGATTGGAAGAATTCTTGCAGATGAATATTGTCAATTCTTTCTGTTTAGTTCTTAGATTTTACATGCATTAATGTATTCTAACTTCTTCCCAAATAATTGAATTGGTAAGTAGTTTATTAGGTAGAGTATCATATGGCATAATAGATCTTTGTGCAACTCAATCTAGATTTTCAACAATTATCTCTATGTTAATGTAAATGCTTATTTGTATTCAACTCATCTTTATTACAATTTTGTTTTATTTTCTGTGTCCATGTGTTAAAACTCTTCATTTATTGCTCCATTAAGGGAAATTCTTATTTGCACAAACTCGTCTTTAGCTATCAATTTTGTTTTAAATTTCTTCTTGTTAAATCCGAAATCATCAACTGACATTAATTGTTTCTTTTTTACAGTTTGTCTGGAAATCTGGACCTTTGTGGAGTGCCTTCTTTACCTGATTGTCCATACTTTTGGGAAAAGGGTGGCTTGACTGTTGGTGCAAAAATTGGTATAGCTTTGTCTTCTGTGCTGTTTATTATAATGGTAATTTCAATCATCTACATCTGCTTCATTCGCAAAGGGAATCAGGACTATGACTTCGGCCTTGGTCTGTCGCATGATCTTATCTGTAAGTTCATTTTTCCTGACTGGAAATTCGATTTCACAATCATAGTCTGGATTAATCTTTATCTTTATAACTTCTCTATAAGCAGAGAAATATTTGAGAATCATGATTCCATACTGTTTCCCTTTGCAATGTCATGCTTATCAGATCATTGCTTGTGCTTAATATAAACACAATTCCATTTTACTTGCATTCTTAGTCAGGGTTGTGTGCATTTAAGAAGGCAAAGAAGTGTCAATAGGGGCAAAATGTTTAAACATCCTGAATCAAATCTTTAAATTTTAAAAAGGGAAGATGGAATTAAGCAATTTGTTTTACTATTGATACCACTATCATCCTTGTTAGAAAAATCAGTTGAAAGGGAAAATCAAATATCACTAAAATATGAACTAGCTTCTTACCACCCATACTGTGAGATAGACAGATTGATCATAGAAGAATACAAAACTTGTTGGAAAACTTGACCATGTAATTTATGTAATAAAAATGAGGTCAAGGATGAAAGGGATCTATGTTCAAATGTATAATCAACACAAATATGTCCTATATACAATATAATGGCCCCTTCACAAACTTTTGAAAACTGAAGAATGCAAGTAATTGATCAAATGTTGCAACAGAGATCTGTGATTATTAAATGTCAAGACAAAAGTCTAACAAAATTGTGATGAGTCTGATGGACAACATTGGTCTAAGTGAATGTTGAGGAAAATAGAAAATTGAGATATTAAAAAGTAAAGGTTAATGACAAACGTCCTTAAGGGACTTCCTTTATCATGGTTGTTCGTAATGTTTGTAATGCAATGCATTGTCACGTCTTTACGTGTAGGGTATACCTGCCTTGGTTTCACCCATCCTAGTGAGCTATACTCTATTATTATTTACGTTATTGTTTGGTTTTAGCTTTCAGCCTTTTCTTTGGAGCTTCTTTTTCAGTCCCTCATATATCCTGCTGTTGTGCTTTCAAGTTCCATTGACCTGTTTTATTATTATATTGATGTAGAATGTCCAAAGTGGACATCAAAATTTTAACAAAGTATTATGTCACCATATTGAAGCCCAAGCTCAAAATAAAGCAATACAAGATTTTAAGCCTTTTGTAGATTACTAGTTTCAAGAAAAAATAGAGAAATTTAAGCAGTTTGGCTAGAAAAAGATTAACAACAGTCAAGATGTAGGCTTAGAGAAATACTTGTTGACAACAGTATTAGTATTTGCAGCATTTTTACTAAGTTGCCGATCCTGGTACGAATACGGGGTTCGGGTATGCGGATACAGCAATTTTTTTTTGTTTGCCCGGGTACGGTACGGCAATATATATATATATATATATATATATATATATATATATATATATATATATATATATATATATATATATATATATATATATATATATAATACTCATAATTGCCAATAAACAACATAATAAATTATCAAAATACCTCATATTTCATAACTTGCAATAAGGAAAATCAAAATACTCGTGAAATGAAATTTATGAGTCTATGACATAATTTAGTGATTTCTCAAAGAGTCAAATGTCACTACAAAATGAAAATTCAAAATTACATTCAATAACCATTGTTCAATAAGCATCATATGAGTCTTCTTCATCATAAGCATTATCGTCAACGTGTGGTTCAACATCATTTGAAGCACAATCAATTGGAACGCCACTCCCACTAGCTAGGGCTGTGTCATGTGTAGCCTCATAGTCCTCATGGACCTCATCGATAGAGACTACTGCATGTTGTGTAGCAGTAGCATCTAAATCAGCACACTCAGGAGTTAGATCCCGATTTCTTGTCACTCCCTCATTGTAATCAGGTTTCTTATGTGACAAGAGACGCAAGTTGGAGTGCACAAAGACCAGATCCTCGGCCTTTTTTGCACCCAATCGGTTCCATTTAACTGAGTGCATAAAGGAGTATGTACTCCAATTCCGCTCAGCTGAAGATGAACTTGCAACCTGTTAAATTTGCATACCATACAAGTTACAAAGTTTTAACATTTACAATTATAAAATTTAAAAATTATAAAACATAAAATTTAAATTATAAAAAATAAATTAATAAAATTAATATATATTAGGGAAAGAAAAATGAGGAAGTTAATTTAAAAAAATAAAAAGATACATACTTGAGGTAGAATTTTTATTGCAAGAGGTTGAAGGTGAAAATAGTCTTGGCCATGTAGGTACCACCATTCTTGAGCATCTTTCTTGTACTTGTCTCAAAGAGAGAAAATATCTTGATTCTTTGAAGATATGAACTCGCCAAATTCACCTGAGACAATTCTCTCTAAATCTCCATCTGGACATAGTCTTTTGAATGCAGTTTTGTACCCAACAACAACCTCTTTATCTCTATATGGTGCCACCCTCCTCAGTAGGGGAAGTATCTCTTTGCTATAATACTTTGGAGACAAAGCAAATGCTAAGAGATGCAAGGGTGTGGTCAGCTTGTTCCAACGCTCAACAATGATCCTTTGTACTCTTTTAAAAAATGCTTCTGTGGGGTCTTGCTCCTTGGCTTCTATTATCGTCCTTATTTTTTCAACCATGAAGTCCACGCCATCATAAATCTCACCCAAGCATAGTTGATCCGTATCTGCATACCTAATCATACTCATGATGGGCTCGGTCAAATCCAAAACATATTGCACACGAACCCACCACTCATCATCAAGGATCAATGCTTTGATTTTTTAGGCTTTCTCTGTCTGTGATTGCCTCCATACACTCCAAAGAGTGTCGATGACCATGGCACCCAATGCTGCTTTCACCTTCACAAGTCGTCTCAAGACGATTGTGTGTGATGCGAAACGAGTTTCAGCAACCTAACATCATATAAAAAAAATAAATTAAAATTTAAATAATAAAAAGTAGCAAGTAGCAACTTAACAAAAATTTAAAAATATAAATATGCTAAAAGTAAAAAATAAATATAAAATTACTTTCAACAACTCCAATTTGGAGGTCCTGAAGATGGCTTGTGACATATGATGATTTGTCACCAACATTTGAATCTCCTCGGCCTCTTTGTAGATTTTCTTGACCCACTCAATTTGTGTGCCAATCTTTTGCATCATCAAGTTGAGAGAGTGAACGACACATGGTGTCCAAAAAATATGCCCATATCTACCCTCCACTATTGAACCAACTACCCTACAATTTTTATCATTATCCATTACAACTTGGACAACATTTTTAGGGCCACCATGTCAATGGCTTGTATGAGGATATCGGCAATGAAGCTTGCATCCTTCACTTGCCCCTCACAATCAACTGCTTTCAAAAACATAACCTTTTTAGGGGACACTGCAATGACATTAATTAGTGGCCTATTTTTGCAATCCTTCCATCCATCAGAAATGGACACTCCTGTTTCAGGCCATGTATCCTTGATTGCTTTCAATGACAACTGTACAAAAGTTTTTTACTTGGCCAATAAGGTGGTGCACACCTTTTCATATCTAGGACTAACATAATCATTAGGTGCCTTGGCAATTGCAGTCACCATATCCCGCCAATATGGTGATCTAAGAAGGTTGAAAGGAAGCCCATTGGCATAAATGCAACAAGCAATGCTTTCATCTGCAATGTCCCTTGACTCATTCTTGAAGGCTTTTTCCAATGGGCCTCTTTTACGTGATTGAGATTGAGTAGTGTCTTCTCCAGAAGATGGTGGTGGCATGAAAGGATGTCGGCCAGCTGGTTGTGTGAAGCAAACAAGAGATTTTTGTGGTCCTTTCTTGGAAAGAGGATGTCCTCTTTCCTTTGCTCTGTTACTTAGCATGTCGGCATCCTCTTGTTCCTTGATATAATCCAATATTTGTTGCTTTGGCAACCCTTTTTTATTCGGCCCTAGACAAACTCTTATACCTGTGTCGGGAATAACACATAAGTGAGCTTTCACTCGACTATATGAGCTCTTATATTCTTTCAAACATTGGCTACAACGCCAAAGATAATCCCCACCACCAGGTAATTGTTCGATCATGGTTGTATGTAACCAAAGAGGTGATGATGCATCAATTTTAAACGACTTCTCTATAGGACCAATTGAACTAGAACTACAAGCCATTCTGTATGAAATTATACAACAAAACAAAACAAACATTATAAATTTAGAACCCTACAAGTTAGAAAAACTAAAAAAAATGGGCATTATAACCCCTTTATTATGCATATAAGGTTTACAAAAAAAATCTAAAACTTAAAAAAAAAACCAAAAAAAATTTGAAAAATCCTAAAAAATTCATGAAAACTTGAAAAAAATTACAAGAATCAGTCACCTTTGTAGCTAAATCTTCCTTGAGCAGCTTTTCCTTCCTTTTTGGTGTAGTTCTTTCACTCTCCTAGCCTTCACCTTTGAAGAAAGAGGCAGCAACCTTCAACGACCAACAATGGCAGCTTGGAGACAAAAAATGAAGTTTCTCCTTTTTGTTTGCATGAATGGAATGAAAAGAACTTATGTTGTGTTTTATAAGTTGCAAATGTGTTGTTTAGGGTTGGGGAGGCGTTTGAGATGTTTTAAGTAATTTAAAAATGCTTAAAATTTAAAAAAAAAATGAAATTGAGCGCTTTTTAGCACTGTAACCTTGCAGGTTCGCCCAGGTAGGCCCAGGTTCTCCCCGAGTTTGCCCAGGGTCCTACCCAGGCCCCACAGGTACCCTGTGGGTTCTTCAAAGTCCTGGCCCCGGATGCGGACCCAGACGTCTCAGTCCGGGCACTCCAGCCTGCAGGAGAGGACCTGACAACATACCATTTTTATCACCCATGTTACTTGGACCAGGTCCCATTGCACAACCTTAGGTCCCTCTGCAAGATCGATTTGATTCAAATGTTTTCTTGGCTGCCTTTCATCCAAAAACATTTGATTCTAGTGACAGTTGTAATTATGTCATGAAGTATGCTCTCAAGTCTCTCCTCTAAGAAATTAGAAAGCACGTCATTCACATCCTTAATTGTCCTTGATTGTTGTGTTGTTTCCAATCTGTTTACAATCATCTTTGAGGGTCAAGGGACAATAGGGGGACATTTTTGAGGTATTCATGTGTCCTTGGAACATCCTTGGTATGGGTACACATCAAAAGGCAGGGGATGCGTCCCTAGGAAACATAGGATATTTCACTTTAGGTGAATTTCCATAGCTCACATGCATAAAAACCATAACAACAATGTGACAAGGTAACATTCAACCAAGCTTAACTCTGTTAACACGAGCCAATTAAAACTCCCATCCAATAGTGAATTCAAATTACTCTAACATCAATATAGAGCATAAACTACATCTATAAACCACTTTCCAACATAAGTACATATTAGGCCTATATGTTGCATAATAAGGACTTAGGCCTATATGTAGCATAATTAGGACTTACAAATAATGATATTTCCATTACCAATCAAAGTGCGATTCCAAATCAAATGGCAATCATTAAAAGATTTCAAAGCAGTGATCACATCCCAAACATGGATGAAACACACTACAATACAATGATGAGATAAATATACAATTCTAGCCTTTCCATGCCTTTACAAAAGATCTCCAATAGCCACAAGTTACAGCTGAACAAATTATGATAATACAAAGCCATGAAGAGCTACATGGTCGTTGCAAACTCCATAATGCACTGCCATGATCCACTGCACAATTCTAATGGTGATCAACGCCACCCAACCCTGTGGGATCCTAAGGCCCACCTCTCTATACCAAGAGATGGTCTCCATGGTTATCAATCACACACATGCCAAACTCACAACTTGGCCATAAATAAAAACACATCACACAAAGGTTGCTCATTCACAAGGTGGACTACACAAGTCCAAACAAATGAGGAAGACAAGGCTATTCTAGGACAAGGAGTGGTGTTCCCTTAGTTTTCCATGACAAAGCTAGAACTAATTAGACCCTTGCTCTCAATAGTAAGCACTCTAATGGTGACACTTGTCCCATGCAATACATCCTATTTCAGATGCCTTTTCCAGAAATTGCATGCTTAAGTTTAATTCTTTATTAAAATACATGACATCCTATTTCAAATGTTGCATTAGATTAATCTTGTGTTTTTCATTATTATGTGATTCACCCTATTTCATATGTAGCATAATTGAATCTGAATTATTTATTACGATAACATACATCCTATTTCAAATGTTGCATTCCACAATTAAATCCATCCACTCCAGGTCTTAACTTCCTAATCATTCCTACCACATGTTGTAAGATGACTAACTTATGCATTTAGCCCTTAGAAAGAAAATGCACAATTGACAGACAACATGCATCCCAAGGAAAGTATGTTTCTATGGCAAAAATCATGTTTCCCCAAAATAATTTCAATCCAAAAGTTTCAAATTCCAAAAATTAATAATTTAAGATATTCTGAAATTCCTCAAATATCTAGGTTACTCCATTGATGAATCTTCAATTTTTTCACAAAATTAAAACAGCCAAATTTAGAAATTCTAAAAATACTCTCTTGCTCTAAATCTACCCAACAACACGAATATGCATTCAATTTTTTTCTAGGATTTTTTTTTGCAAGAGTTTGTCTACAAATTTGTATTTTCCATTATTTTTTTTTTGAAGTACAAACTAAAATCTACCCAATTCAAAGGATTGCTTTCTAATCCCAAATTCAAGCAACCCAAAGCACAAGCAAAACAACAACAATTACCATATATCAAGATCTTCATTCTATTTCATTTAAATTCCTATCAATTTGCAAATAAAATAACAAGATGAATACCACCAAGAGTAGTGACAAATAAGAAGACTGTAAATCTTCACTCTACAAGCAAAACTAAGTAAATCTTAACTTCAGCAAATCCCTCCCAATCCTCCAAGCAAACAAGGGTTTCAAAAAGCATTCTCTTTTTTCTATTTTGCTATCCCAGTTTCTTTATTTTTTCCCAAAGGAAGAGTGCATAATGAAAGAATAGTGTAAGATTTGGCCGAAAATCCACCCAAGAATGCAAATGAATGAAGAAAAACAAAATAGAAATCAAATATGAGCTAAATAAACTGTATTCAACTCAAGAGATTGCAAAGCATACAATGGAATGAGATGCTCATATGAGAGCGATGGGTGAGTAAATAAAGGACTTACCACCCAAGAGACTAAAAACACTACCAATGTGGGATAAATGAAAAAGTTTCTAAGTAAACTTAACATAGTGTGAAAAGAGCTAAGTGGAGATCTAGCTAGGAAATGAACTAGTTAGGAAATATACCATGTTCACTCTAACACCCCCCTTAAGTGCAACTTAGGGAGAAGTAGACAAATGCAAAGATGCAAAGATGGGTCCCGACAACTAGGCCTGATGAGATACCCATGTACAAAAGTCTCATAAACGGAGAAAAGGAGAAAACCATGTGGGAAAAAACTCCTCCCCAAAAGAGAGAAAACACAAGAAAGATGATCTCTATAGTATGAGAAGAACAAAACCCCATGTGAGGGAAAAGTCCTCCCCATAAGAGAGAAGAAGAGAGACCAAGTAGCCCCCCCTCAATGTAGAATCTCCTACACTGATGGTAGATGCTCGACAATGAATGCCGAAGATGATCCAAGACCGCCGAACAACATTCCTTCCCTTATGAAAAAACAAGACCAAGGATGTATGCAAGATTTCTTCCCATTCCTAAAAGGAATATGAAGGAAGAAAAATCAAGATAAATGATGTCTCTAAATCCTATTCACGTGTTGCCATGTTGATGCCGAAAGAAGCCACAATCCAATCAGGAGTCCCGGGCCTAACTGATGAAAGAGACAATCCAGAACCAAGTGGAAACTGAAATAGAACAGGATACAAAGATAAAGATATATCCTTTGAAGACAAAGATGCCTCCAAATGCTGCTCAAAGATCTCTAAGCCAATGCCAAACTGTGACAAACACTGATAAGATGAATCAGGTACCATGCAAGATTCTGGTGCAGTAACCATGGATGTATGGTGCTCACCATAGGTAAGACAACTAGACCAATGAGAATCTGGTACTTCTGTAGAAGGTGTCAACATGAATGGTGACTGAGTTGAAACTATCAACTCATGAATATGTGCAGAATCTGTCATTGTAGAAGCTGATGTAGGCAAAGAAAGAACAAGAGGGTCTGAATGTGCCCTCATGTCATCTAAAGAAGAATCAACTTCATCAAAGAGAAGATGAATGCAATCAATAGTGTCTCCTAGATGCAAAATGTGGGACTCTACAAACAAGAATGAAATGGTTGGTAGAAATGTGTCCCAAGGAACTGTCTCTGGAAGACCAATGTGAACTTGCTGCACTGAATCACTGGAAGTCATGGAAGAAGCAACACTGGACTCAGATGGAGGAGATGAGATCTCAATGCATGTCATCGGACTACACTGCTCATTCCTGAATGATGTGTCAACACAAGATGGCTTAGTATGAACATGTGAAATAGTTGCTAATGCTGGATTGCATGAAGTCTCTGAAGGAGTATCGAGAGAAGTCTCTATGTCATCTGGACATTCAACTTCTTTCCATTCATCAAGCTTCATAGTTGTTTGAAAATCACATGGTAGAAAACATCAAGAGGTTTTAAACAATCTGCAACATGATCCTCTGGGACTCATCCAAGTCACCATACATCTCCCATAGTTTGGTCCAACGAGTACGAGGGGAAGAAATCCATGTCAATGTACTCATTGTGTCAAAGTTGACATTTAAACCAATTAATGCTGCTACATAAGCATTTTTTTGATACCATACGATGCTTTTATGAAATGATTCAAATTGAGGAACAAGTTCATGGAGATAGGGCAGAAGATTTAGCCATCTGAAATGTTTAGCATACCATCTCGCCAAGACTTAGAGTTCCCTTGTTTTAATTCAATTACAGTTGGTTGCTTTGTGATACCCATGATTACTCCTTAAATTTAGTCACACACAAGACCAATTAAGAGACCGAATCCATCAAAAGCAAGAACACCAAGAGACCCCCCCAAAATCACTCAATTGTAGTCAATGTATATTGTCGATTCTTATATTTGATAATATGGGTTATCCGACTATGTAACATGACTATGTAATCTGACTATGTAATCCAATTGTTTCTCGGTTCTCAGGTAGTTATACGAGTCAGTTAATTGGAGTCGGTCAGTTGACGGTTGTGTTCCTCTTGGCAACCGTTGGGTCCTTTAAATAGTCTTTGTATTGTCAAGGAAAGTAGTATGATGTAGTCAGATTGACTTTGATCCTTGGGCGACCATCTTTGGTCTACTTTTGTAATACTTTCATGTGCTAATAGCGATATACTTTTACTCTTCTGTCTGGTATGCATTATTCATTCTGTCATTATTGCAAGTATTCAATTATCAAATAGGTGAGCAAACATCAATCAAGAACACCCCAACAAAATATGATTTGGCACTTTATAGATCGGTGCGTTTACAATGCTGGAGTTGTGTTTTCCAAAGTTTTACAATTGTCCAAGAAGGACCAAATACTGAAAGCATAAAATTATCTTAGAATGAGAACCTCAAACTAGCACCCATGTGTAGTGCTCGGAAAAAATATCCACTTTCAAAAAAAGAATGACCTCAATCCAAGATCATATGTGAAAGTTATAGCTATTTGAAGTTACAAAAACTGAAACTGCCTATCAGATCTGATGAGAAAACTAATTTTCTGAAAAAATGGGATCACTTGAGCAAAAACGGATCACACCATTGTGACGAACACGAAATTCTTCCCCATTTCAAAAAAAAAAATTGCTCGAAAAATAGAGGTCGTGAGCCCAAGATATGAGCCTTCGAAGTTTGACTGCCAAAACGAAAATGCAAATGAGAGGGGGGGAAGATTAGGGCCAAATGCCCGATGACATCACGCTAATGCTATGTTGACGTCAGCAAGTCGGCAAACAAAATATGCCCTCTTTGCTCAAAATATGCCTCTGGTCACAAAACCACCATCAATTCTGCACGAAACCGCTTGGGAAATGCAAAACCATTTGGAAGATCAAAACCATCGTTCTCTATGCGAGAAGCCGCTTTCTGACGCTTAAGGTGGTATTCGGTGATATCTTGACGGAATATGTTGTTATGTCGGAATATTCGGCTTTGGTTGCCATCAGAAAGTTTGCATTGCTGGTCGGCGATTAGACAAGGCCCCCGCCACACAACTGGGGCCGAAGGTGCCACGTGGCGCCTACGCGAGGGTCCCGTACCCTGGGGTACCCGCTAACACAAGCATTGTCCTACAAATAAATTTGTGTCCACAGAACAAAATCTATACCTAGAAAATAAAGAAATTAACCAGCGATCAACACCTTTACCTGCCAGATTAAACTCTGACACTCAATATGCATGCGTCAACGGTTATGCAGTGCTTGTGTCAACAAATTCTATAGAAGATTCCGTACGGATGGCAAAGGAGGACAATTTTTCCTTGATGGCCCTAGGCAAAAGTGTCCGATTTTGACGATTTGACAGTCAATCTGTAGGTGTTTTAGCCTTTTGGACATGATGACAAGGTCAAATTTAGCCCAAAATGCTTCGAAAGATCGGGTACCCTCCGAATTTGGCATGCACCTCCCAACTTCAAACCCTTGTAGATCTTTCCTCCAATGTCCAACTGGGACAAAACGAAAGGCAAATCTGACTATCTCAGCTACTTTGGACTCGATGGTGAGCTCAAAATATCTCCAGGAAGCTCCGAAAAAACCTGCAACTGGCAATTCAAAAAGAGAACCCCCTCAGAAACTAATGTTTTCTCCACAATTTTCTGATTCTCCAAATCATCCGAAGATGCAAGAGAAGAGCATAGTCATGTGCTTTGAAAAACAACAGCTCTACACTCTCAAATTTCTAAAAAAATGTTAACCCACAACTCACAACCGCTCTAATACCATGTAAGATTTGGCTGAAAAGCCACCCAAGGATGCAAATGAATGAAGGAAAGCAAAATAGAAATCAGATATGAGCTAAATACTATGTTACCGGATTCACCAGAGCTCCAGCCGGATCCAGGTCTGGGTCCGGGTCGAATCCGGTTCGCAATCCGTTGCGGTTCACGATCTGATGTGGACAGGACAATCGACGAGTTCAAAAAATATTCCAGCGTGAATTTTTTTATAGCGTGAGACAATTTTCCCAGCACAATCGGCTAATTATTATAATCTATATTACTAATATTTATATATTTTTATAATTTATAATTTATATATATTATAATATTTAATATTTATAAGATATATTATATATTTATGTATTATATTATTAATATATTATAATATGATTTATTATTATATAATTATAAATATATCATATTATAATATATTAATAATATTTATCATATATATATTATTAATATATTATATAACACAATATATAATTATAATAATACAATAATATAACAACCGAAACCGAACCCGAACCAAAACTAGAACCGGCAACTTAGGCTAAATAAACTATTCAACTCAAGAGAATGCAAAGCATACAATGGAATGAGATGCTCATATGAGAGCGATGGGTGAGTAAATAAAGGACTTACCACCCAAGAGACTAAAAACACTACCAATGTGGGATAAATGAAAAAGTTTCTAAGTAAACTTAAGCTAGTGTGAAAAGAGCTAAGTGGAGAACTAGCTAGGAAATGAACTAGTTAGGAAATATACCTTATTCACACTAACATATAGAAACCCCTTTTGCATATAGCCAAAACCTAACACAAAACTACATTTCCATTTCCCATTCAAACTAGACTTTTTCCAAAGGAGATATTTTATAACTTTAGAATGTAATATTTCCCAAAATTCCTTTTAACGTGCATGATACAATTATTTGCCTTTTCAAATAATACAAAAGCATAACATTATTAAGGAAGCTATTTAATCATTTGCACATATCAAGCAAAATAGAAACAAACAAATTAAAATCACCTAAGAGAAACACATTTATAGGTCTAACACATAGGGGATCGAAAATTGTGATCAATTTGGATATTGGTTTCACAAGTTTCACATGAGACACATCATTTATTCTACAGGAATATGCAGGTTAATAGAAACAAACGAGCCATGTGAATGTCTCCGATAACCACCATTGGGATTTTACTTGTGCTTGCACACTCAAGTCAAACACGACACACATTTGCCCAATTCGTAACAATAGCTGAAGCACAATAAAATCAACCAATCAACATATAATTCACATTTCCATAATAATATTTCAATTACAACATCATCATGATAATATGAGCAATACACAACTAAATACGATTTAATCATTTAACAAAACAATACTACAAAACCATGGAATCAACTCGACTAACATATCATTTAAAATGAAAACAGTGAAGTTGGAATAACTACACACATTAAATATTAATATAATAACAGGCGTGCGCACGCGCACGCGCACCATGAGAATCGAAGTAGCAATACAAAACATCATTGAATATCATATAATATCTGATACAAAAACTTCACATGTATTAGGCCCAGATACCTGTGGGCCTTACATCCAATATATGTGCACCTTCCACAAGCCTAATTTGAGTAACTGAAACAATCTTACAAAGGACTTTGCTATATTTATTAGCTAAGACCTTATAGGAGACATTCAACATTGTAGTAGGCCTCCAATTTTTAATTTGGCTATAGTCCCCATCTTTTGGGATCAATTTGATGACCCCCCAATAATATAAGGAGCTAGAGTTCCATAGACATTAGCCTCTTAATACACTCCCAAGTTACCAACAACTCTCTAGCCACCTTGTATTTATTATGCTTTGTAGAATTCTACATAGAACTATTTGTGTCCTGGGGATTGTTCCTCTCAGAGATAATCAATAACATAGTTGATTTCTTCTAAAGTTAAGGCAAATATAGCTCTTTGGGAAACATAATTCGTTTGAATTCTAATAGAGTGCTTTAATCTGACAACAGATTCTTGCAAAGTGTAGTCCTGTAGCCACTGGCAGACACTCTTTAGTCTTAATCAAATCTTCTTGGACTTCCGTAGCAATCTTTTTTCTAGCTTTAACCTTAGTTCTACAATGGGTTCTCATATGTTTTTGAGCAGCCTCAACACAACATTGCCAAGACTGAAATGTGAGATCGCAACCTTGCAAAGTGCTTAGATTCTAGACAGTGTTCAAACCATCCATGCAATCCCTATGTCTAAGATGAGAAACATCAAATTTATCTAAGGCTTCAAAATTAGACCAAGGTCATGGGGGGTAGGAAGCAAATTGGAAGGTCATCTCAGTAGGGTGGTGACAAGTTCTAGTGTAAAGTACACAACCACAGCATTACCTTGCAGGATTGCTTCATTGGAGGAATGAGAATGTGTTCCCATAGGAACAAATAATCTATCTAGTCCTGATTACAACATACCTTTTCCCTTTCTGTTATTACACCATGTATACTAGATCCCGTTACAATCATTTTAACCACCCAAAGAGGATCAGTGGCTTTTAGCAACCGTCTCATATTACACTTAAAAACAATTCATTCTGCTTCCACTCAAAATTAGAACCACCTAGTTTATGCTCCATATCTTCAACCATATTAAAATCCCTTCCAATCAAACATGGAACATGTTTAGGATTAGAGTCCAACCAATTCCACAAATTGGTTGTCTCTGTAAGCATTAGGAGCATAAATGAAGCACACTCCAAATATAACCCCATCTTGCTTCAAGATGGCACAAGCAAACCTTGCACGAGGAGAGGATCCAACTGCAACAACCTTATCAGCCTAAGCTTTGTCAATTAAGATCATTGCCCCTCTTTACCTTTCAGCTTCTCGTGATTAGCACAAATACAAATGGCATCCAACCAAATAGACTTGGAAGCACCACTCCATACTACTCAAATTAGCCTGAACTTGTTGTAGAAGAAGGAAATCTACCCTTCCTTAGTCCTATACATTCTGACTGCTGCTTTCCTATCACAAGCTTCTAACACCCTAATTTTCCAACAAACAATTTTCAGTAATTCTTGATCGAAGTGGGTTTAGGATATGAAATCCTTTGAAAACAACTAGGAATCTTTTCTTCCTTTTCTCTCTGGCCTCCTCTTGCATCAGGGTAGGGGAATATTTAATCTTTCTTTTAATTTTAGGATCAACAATCGGAGCATTCTCACTTATTTCACCAGAGACATTGACTTCCATACTCTCATAGCGAACCATTGGCCTGAGTTCCTGGCTTCATTGGATTCTTCTTTTGGGTTGGGGATAGGTAAATCTGCCATTTCCCTCAGCTCAACTTGCTTGGCACTATTTCTTGGGAGGGAAGGGTTAGCAAATCCCTTTTCAGTGATACTACATGCTAGTTCAAGCATCTTAATCCTCTGAGGGGCCCACTATTTCCCTTAACTTAACTTGCTTGGCACTATTTCTTTGGAGGGAAAGGTTAGCAAATCCCTTTTCAGTGATACTACCTGCTAGTTCAAGCATCATAATCCTCTCTGAGGGGGCCCCTATCCATCAACAAACTGCTGTAGCAACCTTGGTGTTCTCAAACTTGTGAATTTTCTCAAATAACCTTCTTTCAAACAACACAAATGTGTTCATAGATTCACTAATTAGCAGCTAACTGAGAGGTAGCCTCTATCAATGTGGATTGTGGTTCCTTAGAAAAAATGACCACATATTCATCAGACACACATCTAACAGAATTTTTATGAACAACAGCGAAAGAGGCAATAGGAGGGTCAGGATCTAGGCAAGGAGCAACAAGACTTTCTATTATAGATTCAATAGCCACCTCTTTTGGAGGGCCCTAACTGACCTCGATTTCATTTACATGATACTACCTGCTAGTTCAAGCATCATAATCCTCTCTGAGGGGGCCCCTATCCATCAACAAACTGCTGTAGCAACCTTGGTGTTCTCAAACTTGTGAATTTTCTCAAATAACCTTCTTTCAAACAACACAAATGTGTTCATAGATTCACTAATTAGCAGCTAACTGAGAGGTAGCCTCTATCAATATGGATTGTGGTTCCTTAGAAAAAAATGACCACATATTCATCAGACACACATCTAACAGAATTTTTATGAACAACAGCGAAAGAGGCAATAGGAGGGTCAGGATCTAGGCAAGGAGCAACAAGACTTTCTATTATAGATTCAATAGCCACCTCTTTTGGAGGGCCCTAACTGACCTCGATTTCATTTACATGATACTACCTGCTAGTTCAAGCATCATAATCCTCTCTGAGGGGGCCCCTATCCATCAACAAACTGCTGTAGCAACCTTGGTGTTCTCAAACTTGTGAATTTTCTCAAATAACCTTCTTTCAAACAACACAAATGTGTTCATAGATTCACTAATTAGCAGCTAACTGAGAGGTAGCCTCTATCAATGTGGATTGTGGTTCCTTAGAAACAAATGACCACATATTCATCAGACACACATCTAACAGAATTTTTATGAACAACAGCGAAAGAGGCAATAGGAGGGTAAGGATCTAGGCAAGGAGCAACAAGACTTCCTATTATAGATTCAATAGCCACCTCTTTTGGAGGGCCCTAACTGACCTCGATTTCATTTACATGATTTTTAATTTTTACTACTAGGACTGAGTAATACTGGAAATATTTTCCTGATGTAGCAATAAACCGTCCTAAGCCAAAAACCTCACACAGATGCTCTCATTTTTTAAAACAAAATTTTAGTATATCTGGCAAATACCAGATGACCATTGGGATATAAGGACGTAAGCATTCATATGAGGAAGTGTAACTTTGGCCATTTCTACCTTCAAAACTTCCCCCGAGGATTTCAAGGCTTGAGGATGGAAACCCCACAACGGGACATGCACATGGCAAATTTGGATCTATTGGGGATGGTTTACTTTCAGATACTTTCAAGGTCCAAATTTGGGTACCAATGCAAAGCTGAAAATAGAGAATTATCCATGTTCCAAAACTATCCATTTATAACTCTCTTGGCCATACCAGAGCTTTTAAAAAACACCACAAAACACTCTTTTGTATCATCCTACAAAAGGCCGCATAAAGCCCTGATTTCTTCCCCCTAACAGAATTATCCTATTCATCAAAGAATCCATGGGAAGGTAAGCTTCTAAATTCAAGAAGACAAAATGATCCCTACTTTCTGAGTTTAAGCTTCCAAGTCTAATCTCCTTTTAGTTAAATGCTTTCTGCATTTCTTGATTTACACACAGAGAAGATGAAACCTATCATTTTCTCCAAAGTCACTACTTACTTCTATCCCCTTTTGCTGCCACTCCTCACATGATTGCAAATCTCAAATTCCACTCCTAGTGAGAGTCTGACCCTTTCTTCCTGCACAACTTCGTTGAATGATTTTTTTCCCTCGCAAAATTTCCTTGCCTTCAACAATACAAGAACACACTGAGATAAAACCCATTTCAGATTCAAATTGGAGAGTCCCTTTTCCAAGTTCCTTGTATGCATTGTTATCAATTTGGGGCCTTGGCTCTTCCCTGATTACTGTAGTAGCATCTGCTCCTGTCAACCTAGAATATAAGTTTTATCATAAGGTTGCTTTTGCATCCTCTTCCCTTCCCTTTACCTTCCACCTTACCACTTACACACAATCCAATACACCTACCAAAAAACCAAAAAAAGCTATACAGTTTAAAAAATTGCGCATACTTCTTATAAAAAGAAACAAAATGAACAAAATCAAATAACAAAAAAAAAAAAAGTAACGTGTATTCTAACATGCAGGAGCTACAAGAGAAACTAGGAGATGCTCTCATGGAGGATGACTCTTGGTCTTCTTTGACAACCAGGTCTCTCAATCACAATTGAACTATTTGGTTATCTGTTGACAATAGCGTAACTTCTTTCTTCTTCCCCTAGAACCAGGCAGAATTACTTCTTAGCATTGGCCATTGTCCTTTCTGATGACTTCATTTGCTTTCATAATGACATTCAATGTTAAATACAATATGTAGAGTGATCACGATAGATTTTGAATAAGAGTAACAGATTTTTTTGTCTAATATTGCACTTCACATTGCATCCTTCTACTTAAAGTATGGTCAAATGATCCTCACAGCCTTAAATTTCATGGTTTTCCCTCCATTCTAAAGTCATCGGGTTAAATTCAAGGTTCTGTTTTTCATGAGCATTTTAAACGTTCTTTAATAAGATGTAGGTTCTCTCCTCACATTGAGAGCTATCATAAACATGTTTTCCATTTTTTTGTATTGTCAAATAATTTGCTTTCGTTGTTGCAGTAAGGAGTAATCGATATCAAAAACAGAAGAACAAGATGGTTTTCGACTCTGAAACTCACAACATGAACTCTGTTCCCGCTGCCTATGGATTTTCATCAAATTTAAATCCCCTATAGGATTGCTCAAAGTTGCATTCACAATTATTTAGAATGTTGGGTGTCCTAACTTTGGAAGGGTCTCCAAAATTTATGGGGCTTATTTTATGTTCTTGGGTAATGCTTCCAAAGCAACCCAATGCTATTGTAATTCATTTTACCATGACAAATAATGCAGGTGACCAAGGTACATACGATCGTAAAATTGTAATGTAAAGCAAAGGGTTGAATGTACATTTCACAGGAAGGTGTAACTTATATGCAAAGTGGAAAATATTTCTTCAGAAATTCTTATTTTGAGAGAATAAGAGAAGTACAATAGACCCTTTTGCAAATGGAAGGAATCAAATTTTAAATCACAAAGTACTATCTCTTAGGAGACTGCAAGGTGTGTAACATTCAATGTCTGAGCCCTGAAGTGATTATCGACTATTTAAGCAATTGTTTTCCTACACTCTGGAAAAAGCAAATGGATATAAGGTGTATCAATATAGAGAAATTCTTGTCTTGGAGTTTAAAGAGTTTCCAAGAGGATGAAGTTCCTGAACTCTTATCATTGGGAAATGTTGAATCAGTTGTAAATTAGATGAGCAAAGATGCATTTTGATTATTGTTGCACTGTTCTCTCTTTCTTATCCCTATTTTCCTTTTGTTTGTAAACTTTCTTCTTCTATCAACAATGCAAATTTATTATCAAAACAACAGTAATTGCAGCTGAAGATGACATGACCACCTATCTTAAGACAAGCATAAACTGATAAGTTCTCTCATAAATACTAGATTTTATTACACTTTCATCTACTTTTTCATGACAGTTGTTACAGCATACACTACTATCTTTTTTAACAAATGGGAAAACAGTTATAGTAGAGGACTTCGATTCATCTCTCACAAAAGATTTCCATTTTGGAGTGGAAGTCAGTCTTACCTTGGCTTTTCAACGGTGTTATGGTATTCCATAGAAAGAAAAATCTGAAGGACAGAGTAACGAAAGAAGTAAATACAAAGATAAAATTGGTAAAAGAAAAACCAAGTATTATAAAAATAGGAAGAGTTATAATGGAGGACTTGGATTCATTCATGCACAAATCATGGACAAGGTTATAATATAAAAATAAGAGTGGTAAAATATAAAACCAAGTACAAAGAAAAATAAAAGTGTTAGGAAAAAATAAAGAAATATAGAAGTGGGAAGAAAGGACTCTGTCCTAGTTGGAACTTATGCAGGTCAAAGCATGCCATTATCTCTCTCGGGGGAGGAGGATGAGTGACCTGACCGATGAAGGTGATTTATGCTCTCGACCACCTATCCCAGCTTCTAAGCCTTCTAATCTAATAGTTGGGTTGGGTTAAGGAGGACCTCACTCCTCCAATGAAGGAAGGGGATCTGTGTAAATGTCCTAAAGGCTGGCCATTGAGTGCCTCAAGTGGATCTCGTTGTGAAGTGATGCACCCTCTCCATAATCCTACCTTTAAGCCCATCAAGTTTTGAATGCTATGACTGACTCCTAATATTGGAATCTAAGGCATCAAACCCTTCTAAGACCTTTCCAAACTTGGGATTGAACCTACTTGTTTAACCAATCCTATAGCTATTGTCTTATATTTAGATAATTAATAACCTCCTCCCTCCACCCCGTCCATCAGGGGAGTCCTCTTATGTTGGTCAAGCTGGCCCATATATTAGGAGGGGGGAGTTGGACAAGAAGGGGGGAGTCCTCTCCCCTCTCTTGTTGATCAAGTGAGGGAGTCATCCTTGCTTTCTTGTTGGTTGAGCGTGGGAGTCTTAAAGGCCAGCCATTGGGTGCCTCAAATGGGTCTCGTTGGTGAAGCTACACACCCTTTCCAAAATCCTACCTTAAAGTCCAATCAAGTTTTAAATCCTATGATTGACTCCTAATATTGGAACCTAAGGTATCAAAACCTTCTAAGACCTTTCCAAACCTAAGGCATTGAACCTACTTGTTGAATCGATCTTATGGACTATTTGTCTTATATTTAGATAAGTAATAACCTACTCCCTCCACCCCCTCCGTTGGGGTAGTCCTCTTATGTTGGTCAAGTTGGACCAGATATTAGGAGAGAGGCATTGGTTGAAGAGGGGAGTTGGTCTAGGAGGGGAGTTCTCTACCCTCGCTTGTTGATCAAGTGAGGGAGTCATCCTTGCTTCCCTGTTGGTGGAGCATTGGAGCCCTCTCTTATATGTGTGCATGCTTTGTTAAAAAGATGTTTTCCTTTATTTTCAAAATAATTACCTCATTTGTTCTTTAAATTTTTCTTTGAAGTTCACTACCATAAATTAGAAAGAGGTTATTCTTATATTTTCAAAATTATTACGTTCTAATTTTCTAGTTGAACACGACTATAAATAAAAAAAGAAAAGAACATATTTTTTTTACATTTACTAGTTTTTTATTTTTATTTTTGTGCATATAAGTGGCCCCAATGTGGCCACACCCTTTTGATATATATGTTCAGAAAAACCTTTGATTCCTGAAGAGGGCAACAATACATATACCAAAAGATCAAATGAAGAACCCAACTATGAGCTACCACCGTCTACGAGTTGCCACAAGAGCTCTCATTTCCACCACTGTTGCCATCACCTCTCCCACATATCACCCATTTCGGATAAAAAAAGGATATGGTGTGGACGACCTGCTTCACTTACCCCACTGTCCCTCATCAAAGTTGTTGCTAGTGTTGGACACAATTTTGAATTCGACTAGAGATTCCATTAGAGCCCCTCCTTGACTACCTGAAGATTATTGTTCGCCTTAGCGGAGAATGCAATCTCATCCATTGTAAAGAGCACCTCCAACATCTGTTTCACTGGCAAAGAGATCCTATTCTTCAATGGCGTTGCTTGGCTTAGGGAAATATACATCCTGAATACGTGTGGACCAACGCCTCCACGATGCCGACATCCGTAATGATGTTCATCACATTGGACATGAAAATGGAGGTCACAGTATTGTTGAGTCCGCGTCGAGGGAATTGCATTAACAGTTCATCTCCAATCACCTTTTGAATCACACTCTTCACAAGTGGAGAGCCGATTCCAAAGACCTCCCTGAGTTGAACCAAATCAAATTGAGCCACATTTTGCTTTTTCCACTTGTCGAGCTCAATTTAGATCCTCAAATTTAATTTTAGACTTTGTTGCACTTGCTGAAATGGACACTTTGTTCTTGCTCTTGCGCCTTGAATACCTCCCGTTCCACCTGAATATAGTAGCCAAGTCTTCCAGAGAATCCTCACAGATCCTGGGCCTTATGTTGGGATTGAAGGCTCAAACCCAAGTGTAGTGCAATTTTTTTTTCACTCGATCCCAAAATATTGCAGTCCATTATGTGCTGGGTCAGATTGCAGGAGGATACCACTACCGCTTACCAATCAAGCACCGTCCAAAGAGGCTACCGTTGCATTTGTCATACACCCATTCACATTTTCTTGTATGCCTCGTGTGACATCCCAGACTTGGCTAAGAAACCAAGCTTCTATTAATATAAACTAGTAACATAAGAGTACCTACAAGAAATCTTACAATTCACTATCCCATGCCTCTAATATATAGGAAGTTGGAAATAAAAGACCACCCAGTGGTTTCCAAAGTCTTAGCAAAAATCTAACACCTCTATAGTCCTGCTCAAGCAACTCAAAATAGTAACTCCTCTTACATCTTTTACCTATCTTACACCTCTCTTATGTGTCATAAACTCCATCTTAATGATCAAAACCATAACTTAATAAATGATTAAAATAGTAAACTCTAGAAACATGACCATTTGGTCTTTGTTGTTGATGGCCTAGTTGGCAAGGAAATCTGCCATACCATTGGCTTCCTTGAGTAATAGTCACATTCATACATAATGAATAAGCCTAGTATCTCCCAAGTTCCACTCAAAATGTTGTTCAATAGCCAATTCTAGGTTCCCTTCTTTTTTTATTGTGTTTATCATTATCATCGAGTCACCTTCAATGACTAGATGAGTGATGTCATATTCCCTACCCAAGGCAATGTTGTGTGCCAAACCCTGTGCCTCGGCTTCATTGAGGTAGCCTTGATCAAAGAGACCCATGAGTCCTTTGTAACACAACTTACTCTTTATAGTTTTGAGTTGCCTCTTGAGGCGCAATTGAAGTTGAGTTTGAAGAAGCCCTCCTAAGGTGGTGTCCACTTGATCTATGATCATTGTTTGTGGTATTATCACCTACAAGCCCATGATCGGGGTTGAGTGAGATGATTCCAAGCTTCTAGGATGTATTGATCTCATTTGTTAAATTTTTTGTTCTTATTTGAATGCTGCATCACCTTGTTCATAACAACTTCCAAAATGGCAATCTCTAGTTTTTGAAATTATTGCCAACATCCATTGTCGTGTCCCTGAATGCCTGCACATTCCTCTCACGCCATAGGTGCCAAATGACTAATGGTGGGGACATAGTCTAGATGCATGAAAAAATGGCTTTGCTATGGCATTGTGGCTAGCTATGGAACAATTGAAGGAGAGTTTGTGGGAGGGCTCCAATCCATCTTACTTGCATGCATAGCCAAGACTAGGATTTGCTCGTGAAGGGGTGATGGATCAAAAAATGATTGGTTGATTCATCTACATTCACACAGTACACATATATTTGTTAACCAATGCAAGTCTTACCAATTGGTCCCCACTTTGAAATATGTTGTGCAAAGCAAGCCATGCAAAGGTGCCAACTTTTGAGACACACACCTTATTCTAGTAAAGAGACACTGGCCAGTCCACATTGTCATCCAAACATTGGGATGTTAGGTAACCTAATTTGTTAGAGTATTCCCTAGTTTTTTCTCTAGCCCAATGGATGATGTCCTCACTATTAATGAAGAAGATTCTTCTATGTAGAAACATCCTGCACAATTTCCCCTTTGATTTGGCTAATATGTTGCAATCAAAGAAGTCCTTCCAGATTGTCTTAAGAAAGCTATTTCTTGTTTCCACCTTAAAGTAATCTTTGATGCAAACTCCCTATTTAGCTTCCAACCAAGCTTTGGCATTGACAAGGCCCTAGCAACCTACCAAGGGAGGGTGTCCATTCTAGGAGCCTTGCCAAAACTTTGCTTTCTCCTTATTCCAAACCTAATAAGTGAGGTGACCTAGGATTAGTAGTTTGTAATAAAGCAAGAAATTCTATATATGTGAGCCTAAAGGCAAATTTGCAATAGTGAATATCTAATCCTTGTCCTTAGTATCCAAATATATTTTCTGCAAGAGATTGCACCACTTCACCTTTGACCTTGAAAAAGGCCCCAAATCAATTTTGTCTGCAAGGGTTTTATGCATTCTCAAGTCACCATTCTTTTTCTAGCTTGCACACCACACCCCATGCCAGTGGCGGGAGCTTCTTCTAGTCCTCAAGGCCTTACTAGAGAAAAAATTTGAACTTCTCTCAATGTTAGCAACCACCTTTGTTGGCATCTCTAGAACTAGGAGGAAGATAAGAATGGTTGCTAAAACATACTTGGCCATAAGCAACCACCCTACCATTGCCATCCATTTTTCTTTTTGGTTTGATAGCTTTGAGTAGAGGGGGTCCTCTAAATTACACTAGTGGGAGACTTTGCAGGGACCAAAAAAACAAGAGGACTCTAAGGTACTTTCTTGGAAGCATAAGGATACTAAAATTTAGTAGTTTGGCAATTCTTCCCTGCAAAGTTGGTGGTGTGTTAAGGAAACAAAATTCAAATTTGTTTTCCTTTACAAATTGACTTGAAGTAGAGTAATACGTGGATAGGATGTGCTTGATGATGTTTGCCTCCCTAATGCTAGGTGTCCTAAAAAGCATAGTGTCATCAACAAAATATTGATGAGTGAAAGAGTCCACACCATCCGTTGCAAAGAACGACCGTTGCAAAGATATCGTTCTAGAGACCAATCACATGCATTGCTTGGATGTTTTTGCCAAACAATTTAGTCATAATCACAAAGAGGAGTGTGAAGATTGAATCACCTTGTTAGAGCCCCTAAGATGCTACAAAGAAGCCTATTGTGTTGCCATTCACTAACACAAAATACTTGGGCTTGGAGATTCATCCAAGAACTCATTCCCTCCAATCACTATTGAAGTTGAATCTATTAACAATGTTGTTCAAGAAAGATTGGTTTACTCTATCATATACCTTGCTCATGTTGATTTTGATCAACATTGCGCTTCTTTTTTGAATCAAGACCAAGTGGAGCACCTCATGGGTAATAAGTATACCTTTAGACATCTCTTTTTGGGCACATAACCCCCTTGTTCCAAGGAAACAATGTTCAGAAGCAATGACTTGAATTTGAATGCCATGGCCTCGGCGATTGATTTGTAGATAGTGTTATGGAGTGAGATAGGTTTGGAGTCCATGAACGATGAAGGAAAGTGACTTTTGGGGATGAGTGCAATGAAGGTACAATTAAAGTCCTTTAGGACTTTTGGGGATATTTTGCACTCTTACGCTGCTAGAAACACATCTCTACCAACAAATTCCTAACATTTATGAAAGAAATAAGCCAAGAATCCATTTGGCCCTAGGGCTTTATCTCATTGCATTGATTGAACCGTTTAGTGAAGCTCATCCAAAGTGAACGGTGCCAACAAGTCTCTATTTTGATCATCGGTGATGAGTTAAGGAATATGTTCTAGCACATTGTGTTAGGCGTAAGGCTCCAATTGTCTACTTGCTCAACAACTCTTCAAAGAACCCAATCACATCAACTCGAATATCCTTCACATCCTCTAGAGAACTCCCATCCCTAGCCTTGATCAATGTTATTTTGTTTGCAAATCTTCGAGCCCTAGTGGATTTGTAAAAAAAAATTGTATTGTGATCTCCTTCACTTAGTCATGTGTCTCTCAACTTCTACCTCCAATATATTTTCTCCCTTAATAGTATTTCTTGTACGAATCCACAATCAGTACCTTTTTTTTGCAAGTATGATTCATGAGTGGTGTAGGAGCACCTAGATGTCTAAATTGTGGTTAAAGTTCAAGATGTTTTGTTTTGTTTAATGAGGTCTTGGAGACCATTTACATGTTATAATAAGGCTTAATGCCATTCTTGTAGTGGACTTAGTCCAAATGTCTAAATGAATCTAGTTTTTTTTGTTGTAGTCCTAGTTCGGACAGTCTTGTTGTCATAGGTAGTGCAATAGTCATTTAAGTTTAAATGTTTGTTTAGGGAGTCATTTAAATGTTGTAAGCCTTTAAAAGGCATGTCTTAGGTTAGTAAGTGTGATATAACCATACCAAAGGTTAATCCAAGTGTTTAAAGGCATTTAAACCTCAAAAATTGAAAAGGCAGTCCAAAATAGACAAGTTTCTAAAACAGTTTTTAAAAGCTGCAGTTATAAAACAAGAAAGGATTCGATGGTTGAGGAGTTTTTTGGAATCCCAAACGACCCCAAGCTTGGTGGAAGGCTGTTTGAAGCCAAATATAACTCATTGTATTGTTTCCATTCGGAGGATGAGGAGAAATGATAAAAAGAAGACTGTTTTTTGTTGTTTTACTGTTTTTTCCTTCACTGTTTCTCAGAAATCCATACCTGTATGGAAGAGCCTTGGCATGAATCTGGAATGGGATGAAAGGAGACTGAATTATCTTTGATTCAAAGCTTATTGGAGGTCTTAATATTGAATTTGAAGGGAGGAATCTCTGTTTTACCAAAAACTATTTTTTTCTGCTTTTTTCTATTTTTTTCACTGTTTTTGCAGCTGTACCCGCGATTGTAAGGATTTTTTATTGCCCAAACTTGTGATGGATGGAAAGTACTTTGAAGTACCTTTGATTTGAGACTAGTTTGGGATCTTTATGATGATCTAGGTGGGAGATATCTGTGATTTCCCAAAAACTATTTTTTTTTAGAATTGCTGTTCACTTCTTTAAATTTGTTGTTTCCCTGCGAAATCTGTACTTGTACGGCCTGTGGGTGAAGGGTGTTTGTGATGGTTGGATAGGTTGTTGAATCACCTATCATTTAAACTTTATTTGGGCTTTTGACACTGCTCTAGAAGAGAGTAATCAGGGTTTGTCTACAAACTATCCTAAAATTTGATCTAGAGTTTCTTCTGAGTAACTTGATGAGTTTATCCTCATTCCTTTGATCCTTCTTGCCCTGGTCAGAGGAATGAGTTGTATGTTAATGAGGGCAAGGCCTTGTGAGGAATGTGGAGGCAAGGTAATGGTGTAGATGAGTGTGGGCTTGTGAGAAATCTCTGCAGAACCATGTGTTAGGAGAGGACAACAGTCATACCAAGAATGTAGTGAGTTTTATTCATCATGTTGTTGTTTGGTCATTGAAGGCATTAAGAGTTTGGTAGGTTATTGAGTTGGTATGCTACAATGAAGATGGATAGTGTGATTGTCCTACTCTTGGAGCTATGAGATTGTGACTAAGGGATATGGTAGATGTTGCTGTCCTGCACAGTCTGCATAATGGAGATGGTGGAATATTAGTTGGTGTTAGGTATCCTGAGGCGATTGTCTTGAAGTTTACCCTCCTTTTATATCATGAACATGAGAAGGTTGTGGTGTCAAGGCCTTCCACTGAAGTTTTGTATACTGCTGTCCTGCTGTCCTTGATGCTCTACATCAATGAGTCATGCCATTCACCACCACTTATTTATTGGGCTCTATGAGGCACTCTTTAGTTTTTTAATTTTTCTTCAAAGTTGTTCTTGAAAATCTTACAATTCCACTCCTTTATACATCATTTCGCATGAATGTTTTTCAACCAATTTGAACATTTTGAACCCCCTAACTCATGGGACATTGCACCACCGTCCTTTTAAAAGGTCTATAAAGGAGGGATTCTTGAAACACATTAGTTCAAAGGGGCCAAATTAGGTGCCTTATCTTTGGAAATATCCATTAGGATGGGGTAATGGTTGGATCTTGATGCTAGCAAAATGTGGTTGTCCATCACATAGTCCTAAATCAACCATGTGGGCGAAAGGAGAAATATATCCAATCTTTTGGCTATTTGAGAGAAGTCCAATTTGTGGTTGGTCTAGGTGAAGGTGCCATTTTTGGGGAGCACATCAACAAGGTTGTGATTGTTTGAGGATCCCAAAGTCCACCTAGGACTATGTGGTATGAGCAATATTGTTTTGCTTCTCAAGGCAAGAAGGGAATCATTGAAATCCCCACCTAGGATTGCTAGTGAGTACTGTAGGTTTTGCAATTCCACTCTAAAGTATCTTAGAGGTGCTTATTAAGAAGGCACTTGGTCATGCCATATGTGTTAAATAAAGCAAAAGTAAAGATTTGAAGAGAAGCTTCGTACCTTGCAAATTTTCTAGTTAGGGCTAGACCTAATAATCTCCACACTCAATCATGGGTGACCAAAGAATCCCTAGTCCATCCACCTAAGGTAAATCTCCTTTCCATTTGTGCCACTTTTTCAACAGTATCAAAGCCTCATTCATATTCAGTTTTGTTTCCTGCAACAAGATGACTTCTGCCTCTTACAGGTCTAATAGATGTTTAACCAAGAATCTTTCGTTAGGGGCATTAATGCCCCTGACATTCCAAGATAAGATCTCCATTGCTCCTAAGGGGGGATTTGGCCCTCCTTAACATTAGATATGGAGTAGATTGCACACCACACTTGATATCATCCCTAGGTTTGTCTTTGTTAGACTTCCTACTCTATCTCCATGAGCTATAATTTGCCCTGGTATTGAGGGAAGGAGTTTGTGAGATGGTCAATTTCTCATGAGTAGCCAAGTCCTTGTCTTCCTCTAAACAGTCCTCATCATTCTTAGCTTCTTCCTTCTCATTTAGACCTAGGATGCTTTCAACAATTGAGTTCAATAGACCATCCTCAATGTTAAATCATCTAGGACAATGTTGGAGGGGCCAAGAGCAACAAGAAGATTTTTTTTTGCACCATTAGTCTCTACCATCGCACATTGATCCATAATCATGGGAGTGTCTTGCACACCCCTAGTCGTGTGAGAAACAACCCCTGTTGTGTCCTTTGCCTAAGGTGGAGTCATATTGGCATTTGCCACAATGGGATTCATAACCTCTCAATCTTGCTTAAATTTTTTAAGGGTGGGGCAGAGTTTCTTGACATGCCCCAATTTCCTGTAGTGAAAATAGACCAATTTTGAATCCTTAGATTTGCTAACAATGTACTCTTTACTTTTTATTGTGATGATTGCTTGCTTGATTTGAATTATTCTTTATCAGTTGTTTGGTTTTACCAACTATTTTGATGTATGTCATTTTGTTTTTTGTTTTAATAACTATAGGACCAACTAAAGTGGATAGATGAATAAATTTGACTCTAGTTTTGTTGTTCAAGTTATTATTAACATTATTTCTATTTCTTTTCAACTTTCTTGTCTCTTTAGATGCAGTTATCAATAATAATAAAATTGAAAGAAAAATATTTGATCTTTTTAGGCTAAACTTAGTTTGTAAGACCTAATAAGGTTTTTTGGTCAGTTTCCACAGTTGTTTCCATGAGTTCCAATATTTAAAATAAAATATCCAAGCTTGGAATAAATTCAACTCTACTTTTGTTGTCAATATTGTTAGCATTATTTTTCTTTCTTGTCGAATTTCTCCTTATTACTTCACAAGTACTAATAATAAAATTGGGAGAAAAAACATTTAAACTTTTAAGGAAAAAATTGGTTTGTAAGACTTAACAAGGTTGTTTGGTCAATTTAAGAGTTGCTTTCATGAGTTCTAATACTTCAAAATAAAATATTTAGGTTTTGTTTGATTGTTTGCTTTATGATTTTATAAAGTTGATTATGGTTGTAAATGTTTATGTAGTTATGTCTATTTTGTAATAGTAAAAATTGCATACGCATGCCCTTTTCCCTTATGTTTTGGACTCACTTTGATTATAGTGTCTTAAATGCAATAATTAGTTTACACATGTGGTACAATTGTGCATGAAACTCACCGATGGCATCCCATATCTTGATCTCTTCCATCATGATCCCTAGATTCACATTCCTAATTCCTAAAGCTATTTTTACCGCCTGGATTAGATCCACAGGTGTTGACTTGACCTAGGTCACTTTTGCACTTGTGTATCTAAATGCTTCACTCTTAAAATTCAAAATTTAGAATTATTTGTTTTTTATTATGGTAAGCAACTAGTTCATAATTATTTGTTGTCAACCACTCCACTAGCAATTGTGAGCCAACTTAATGTGCATAATATTGATTTGAGTGCTTTGTTGTTATAGTTAAGAACATTTATTCAGTTATTTCAAAGGAGGAAGGAATCATTGGGACATTTGAGGCCATTCGCTAATGAGCACTTATATTTGGAGAATAAAAGAAATATAGTTGCATTTACACCAAAGATCACTTCATCTTAGGCCCACTACATGATTGTTTGTTGTCCTTGATCCTTTTGCTTACAATCGTAAAGTTGGTCCATCCAAAGGTGTTTATAAACATTGTTTGTCTTGACATCAATCAAATATCAAGATCAAGGCAAGTGAATTAAATTAGGCCATATTGTGTTAGATTAGATCCACTCACATTATATTAGGTTTGTGCAAAAGATTAGGTCTGCACTCATGGAGATCAAGTCCACATGCACGAAGGTGAACTAGAGTGATGGATGTATAATCTTCAAAATTTGAGATCTTCATTAGTGAGAAGCTTAAAAATTTGGAACCAAGGTGAATTTGTTACAACATTAGAAATTTCTCCCTAATTAATTGTCGAGCTAACTATTGTTTTCAATTCGTTTAATTTTCATAATTACTTTTAGTTTTGTCAATTATCAATTCCAACTCCTTTATCTAAATTAATTGTGTTTAATTGATTACATTTAATTAATTAACATAAATAAAATTAGGGTGATAAAACCCATACACCATTATTGTTGGTAATTTGATCATAGAAGGATATATAGAATCAAAGGTACAAGACAATTATTTGATTCATAGGAGAGTCTTACATTTTCAAGTTCACAAACTGTCTATATAAAAAGCTTTGTAGCCAACTAATATACCTAATCACATTATTATTAAAGAAATTAAAGTTTACATTATTAATTTATTTTATTCTTAGACATAAGAATGTTGGATAAAAAAGTTAACAAACCTCTTTAGGACCAAAAATTATCTTACTTTTTTGTTCAATTTCACAATTTCTTTTAATTTTGATGATGGATCATTGAGTCCAATCCAAAACGTTGATGTAAAAAAGTTATACATTTTAATTTAAAAATACTCATCATATCTCAACATAATATAATCATACTACCATATCTGTAGTCTTTTGACATTGCTTAACACAACCTTCTAATGTGTGTATACCTCATTTAGCATCAGTCTCTTATATCTATACCTGTACTTATAGCATGTAATAACTACATTATTGTCACAACCCTTTATTTTCTAATATTTAATTACGATATTAAATAATATTATTGGGAATTTAATTGATTTATTTCATGTGAAATTGTAGGACGACAGTCTCTCGACGGAGAGAGAGTATCATCGAGGAGAGGGTGTCTAGTCGACTAAAGGTTAATTGTTAATTTTTATGTAGCTTGGACAGGTGTTCTAGTCTCGGGTGGTGATTACGAGGCTGGAAACACAGCTGGAATAATTATCTCCATACCTAGATAATTGATTTCTCGAGAGACTTCTAGATATTAGGGTTTAGAGTCTAATTAATCCTAGCCGTTGATTAAGATTAAATCATGGCCATTGGTTTTCAATGAGGGGATTATAAAAGAGGATCAATGGGCATTTGGAGAACACAGATCCGAGAAGTATTTGCAGCGATAGCAAATAAATAAATTTGCAGCAATAGCAAATTGATTTGCAGTGAGAGCAAAGGGCGCAGTGATAGCGTTGGAGAGCAGTGGAATTGCCGGAGCAATTTCAGCAGGAACAATTGAGGGAAGGGAATTTACAGGAAAGAAATTTCCAGAGCTCTGCCAGTAAGAGGCAAGCAATTTTGTATCTCTTGATTTTCTGCAGTCGAATAAAATTCTTATCTGCTGACTGGTTTTCCCTTCGGGGTTTTTCCAGGGACAATTTGTCCAAAACATTGTGTTCATTTTATTTTTCTGTCTCCGTGATTTTTTCGTGAAATTGCAGCTGTGTTATTAATTAATATTTGCTGTAAATTAATTAATTTTTTCGGCAGCCAAATAATCTTATAAGATAGGAAATTAATAATCAGTAGCTGCAATAGATTTTTCACATGGTATCAGAGCGGATCTGAGGGCAGAACAGGCACAAAGAGAAAGGAAAAATAATAAATAAAAAATCTAGGGTTTATAAAACCTAGTTTGACCTCTTCAAATTATTATTTTCTTTTGAGATGGCCTCAGCAGGTTTAAGAGATCAGGACAGATTGGATGGAGCCTCAAATTTTGGTGTCTGGAAAGCCAGAATTTCTTTATTGCTGGAAGAGAATGGTATCAAGGATTATGTGACCACTGTTGTACCTGTACCTACAGATGCAACACAGCTCTTAGCATATAAGAAGGAAGATGCCAAGGCAAGGAGGCTGATTCTTGACGGTGTTAAGGATCATATTGTTCTGCATATTGCAGAGTTAGATACAGCAAAGACGATGTGGGACGCCATTATGAATCTGTACCAGAATGCTACCCTTAACCGAAAGCTGATTCTCAGAGAAAAGTTAAGGAATACCCGGATGAATAAGGGAGAAGACGTCACAAGTTACCTCACCAGACTTAGACTTGTCAAGGATGAATTGGCAGCTGTTGGAGACAAACCAAAGGATGATGAGCTAGTACGAATAGCCCTGAATGGGTTTACTAAGCAGTGGGATGTCTTTGTTCAAGTTATTAATGGATGAGACACCTTACCGAGTTGGGATCGACTATGGAGTGACTTCACTCAGGAGGAGCTTAGACTAAGTCTTGTCAATGGAACCAGTAGTAATAGTCAGAAAAGTGAGGTGGAACAGGAAAACGTTGCCCTAGCAAGAAAAGGGAAAGCGAAGAAGGGGTCTGGCAAAGGATCAAATCCAAAAAGTGAGAAGAAGAAGGACTTATCTAAGATCAAATGCTATGGCTGTCAAGAGTTCGGCCACTATGTCAGCGATTGCCCACAAAGGAAGAAAAATGAAAAGAAAGGCAAGAAGCAGACGGCAGCTTCAGCAAGTGTAGATGAGCTTTCTAGTAGAATGGAGGATGAGTTTGCACTCATAGCTTGCCTGACTAGCTCAACCTCACAGGGTGTTTGGTAAATAGACAGTGGGGTGTCATTTCATATGACAGGAGTTAGGGAGTACTTCTCCAGTTACAAGGAGGAGGACATCAGATTCCAGATTCAGATGGGGAACAAGTCCAAGTGTGATCCAGTTGGGAGAGGGACTGTTCTATTTCAGAGGGAGAATGGCAAGCCTATTTCCATTCCTGATGTGTTGTGTATGCCAAGCTTGGGCATGAATCTAATTTCCGTATCTGTCCTTCAGGATAAAGGCTACAATGTACTCTTTAGAGGGGCGCATGTTTTAATCAAGCATAAGGATTGGAAATCACCCATAGCTATTGGAGTTAGGAGCGGCTGACTTTATAGGTTGCAATTTGATTCTCCTAAGGCACTAGTGAGCAGCAGTAATCCTAGAGATCAAGGAGAGCTATGGCATAGGAGGATGGGCCATATACATCATGGAGCACTTAAATTGCTTCGTGAGACAGTGACAGGTGTTCCAGACGTGAGCACAGAGCATGATGATGTATGTAAGGGATGTGTATTAGGGAAGTTTGTGAAAGCAGTTTTTCCAAGGAGTGACACCAAATCCAAGGGGGTTCTTGATCTAGTACATTCAAATATATGTGGACCAATGTCAACGAAGTCTCTCAGAGGATATGAGTACTTTGTTACTTTTATTGATGATTTCTCCAGGAAGACCTGGATATACTTCTTGAGACCAAGGATGAGGTCTTCAGTCACTTCCAGGAGTTTAAAGCTCTTGTGGAGAATTCGACAGGCAGGAGGGTAAAGGTTCTTCGGTCAGACAATGGAGGCGAGTACAAAGGGAAAGAGTTCCAAGAGTTCTGTACCAGGGAAGGAATCAAGAGAGAGTGGACTATTCCTTACAACCCACAGCAGAATGGGGTTGCTGAGAGGAAGAATCGTTCTATATCAGAGGCAGCAAGGGCTATGTTGTATGACCAAGATATGCCACGTTACTTATGGGCAGAGGCATGCAGTACAGCAGTATACATACAGAACAAGGTTCCACATAAGGTATTGGGCAAGATGACACCAGAGGAGGCATTCTCAGGGAAGAAGCCAGATGTCAGTCACTTCAGGATATTTGGGAGTTTGGCGTTTTGTCACATTCCAGGGGCTACACGTTCCAAGTTAGATCAAACTGCAGAGAGAGGGTACTTTGTGGGGTACAGCGAGACCTCAAAGGCATATCGGATATTTATTCCAGGGACTAGGAGGATTATAGTCAGGCGTGATGTCAAATTCATGAAGGACAAGGCATATAGGAGGTCCAGAGATTTGCCAGCAGATGATCAGAATGAGCAGCCAACAGAAGCTCCAAGGATTGTTCAACCAGAACAGGGGTAGCGAAGCACGAGTACAGTTACTAGTACAAGCACAGGCTCAGGTGCTGAGAGTTCGCAGAGTATGGAGCAACAGATACAGCAAATCCAAGAGATGCATCAAGAAGATATGGAGTTTGATATTTCATCCTCTATAGTTGACAGGAGGAACCGTGAGGTTCAACAGACACATAAGGATACTCAGGAGTTTGTGGGAGCTCCTAGGATGAGTAATAGACAGCGGAAACAACCAGCTAGGTATAATGACTATGTGGCATTGGTTAGTCAGTTGGTAGATAGTGAACCTTCTAGCTATCAGGAGGTTGCACGGCAACAGGTGTGGCAAGATGCGATGGTTGAGGAATATACCTCAATAATGCAGAACAATGTGTGGGAGGTTGTGCCTAGACCGACAAATAGGGCAGTGGTTGGATCACGCTAGATCTATAAGATTAAGCATGGTGCAGATGGTAGCATTGAGAAATACAAGGCAAGGTTCGTGGCCAAGGGGTTCTCTCAGAAGGAGGGAATAGACTATGAAGAGACATTTGCTCCAGTGGCCAGGTATACTTCTATACGAGCCGTAATCTCACTTGCAGCACATATGGGATGGCAAATCCATCAAATGGATGTCAAGACGGCATTTCTTAATGGTGAATTGTTAGAGGAGGTATACATAGAACAACCAGAGGGCTTTGTAGCACACAGCAGTGAAACCCACGTGTGCAGATTGAAGAAAGCTTTGTATGGACTCAAGCAGGCTCCCAGGGCATGGTATGAGCGCATTGATAGGTACTTGCAGGGAATAGGCTTTGTGAAGAGTGAGGCAGATGCTAACCTCTACTACTTGGTGGTTGGGGGTGAAATTCTCATTCTTGTTCTATATGTGGGACCTTGCAGCAGAGTTCGAGATGAAGGATTTGGGGCTTATGCACTACTTTCTAGGCATGGAAGTGTGGCAGACAGATGGAGAGATTTTCCTTGGACAAGGGAAATATTGCATTGAAATCTTGAAGAGGTTTGAGATGCAAGATTGCAGAGCCATGTCTACACCTATGATCACGAATTGGAAGAAGGTAGATGTATCCAAGGAAAAGGATGTAGACCCCACCATATACAGGATGTTGATTGGATCTCTCATGTATTTGGTCAACACTAGGCCAGATATATCCTTTGCAGTAAACTCTCTTAGCCAGTTCATGGTTGAGTCGAAGAGAGTGCATTGGATAGCAGCAAAGCATGTGTTGCGGTATTTGCGTGGTACAATCGAGTATGGGATCAGATATGCTCGAGGTGATGGTATCAAGTTGATAGGCTATACTGATGCAGATTGGGCAAGTAGTACAGTGGACAGGAAAAGCACTTCAGGGTGCTGCTTTAGTTTGGGATCAGGAGTTGTCTCTTGGTACAGCAGGAAGCAAAAGTTCGTTGCTCTGAGTTCTGCAGAAGCAGAATACATAGCAGCTAGCATGGCAACATGTGAGGCTATATGGCTTTGGAAGTTGCTGGTAGCCTTGTTTGGTCAGAGGGTTGAGACTACCGTGATACACTGTGATAATCAGAGTTGCATCAGATTATCAGAGAATCCAATGTTTCATGATAGGTCTAAGCATATAGACATCAGATATCATTTCATCAGGGATTGTGTACAACGGAGGATTGTTCGGCTACAGTATATACCTACAGATCAGCAGGTAGCATACATTTTGACAAAGGCATTGGGGAAGGCGAAATTCATCTTCTTCAGAGGTAAGTTGGGTGTTATGAAGAACACCTTCCTCGCTAAGAGGGAGTGTTAATTTTTATGTAGCTTGGACAGGTGTTCTAGTCTCGGGTGGTGATTACGAGGCTAGAAACACAGCTGGAATAATTATCTCCATACCTAGATAATTGATTTCTCGAGAGACTTCTAGATATTAGGGTTTAAAGTCTAATTAATCCTAGCCGTTGATTAAGATTAAATCGTGGCCATTGGTTTTCAATGAGGGGATTATAAAAGAGGATCAATGGGCATTTGGAGAACACAGATCCGAGAAGTATTTGCAGCGATAGCAAATAAATAAATTTGCAGCAATAGCAACTTGATTTGCAGTGAGAGCAAAGGGCGCAGTGATAGCGTTGGAGAGCAGTGGAATTGCCGGAGAAGGAAAATATTGCCGGAGCAATTTCAGCAGGAACAATTGAGGGAAGGGAATTTACAGGAAAGAAATTTCCAGAGCTCTGCCAGTAAGAGGCAAGCAATTTTGTATCTCTTGATTTTCTGCAGTCGAATAAAATTCTTATCTGCTGACTGGTTTTCCCTTCGGGGTTTTTCCAGGGACAATTTGTCCAAAACATTGTGTTCATTTTATCTTTCTATCTCCGTGATTTTTCCGTGAAATTGCAGCTGTGTTATTAATTAATATTTGCTGTAAATTAATTAATTTTTTCGGCAGCCAAATAATCTTATAAGATAGGAAATTAATAATCAGTAGCTGCAATAGATTTTTCACATTAATTGCGCTGAAGTGAATCTGCACACACCACTTAGATTAAATTGCATTGCATTTATTTTATCGCATTTTAAAATGAATATTTTCAATAAATAAATTTTAGTCGCAAATAGATTTTTATTTATTATCTTTTGCATAATAGATTTAGTCAAATATTTAATTACAATAAATATATTCATTGCAATATGCTCAATTAATTATTTTAGATATCTTTCAAAAGATTATTTTATGCTTGTCATTATCAACTTTAGTAAATGATTTCTATTTATGACCACATGAAAGAAGTGGCATTTACTTGTCCAACTAGGGAATCTTGGAAATTAATATTTTGTTTCAATTTCTCAATAGTGGGGCTAATTTTAGAAAATGAGAAAGAAGTGGGTTTATGGGAGTTATTGAAAATTTTATTGACTTTTTTCATTTTATTTGGGGATGAGCATGCATTTGAAGGAGGAGAATATGTTTTATGTTTTCATCGTTTTCATTTTTCTTTTGGCACCATAAACCATAATTTTCAGAAGAAAAGATTTGGGGGGAAAATGAATGCGAGTTGGGAAATTTTGCGAAGATTGTGTAGTAGTAATATTCCAGGTATGCACTGAGTTATGAAATTGATTTATTGTTTGTATCAGATTTAGTGAAATAAATTTATGTCATGCAAGCTTTATATTATTCTGTCAATTCTCTTCTACATATTCTAAAAATAGTCTGTTGTGTCATCAATAACTTTATTTTTATGAACTGGGTTTCTCCAAAATTTTTATATAAGGTGTGAAACCTAGTTTTGTAAATCATTTCCAAAAATCAGCCTTACCCAATTTTTCATTTTGGAGATATGTAATATTTAGTGATTGCCTATCTTTTACCCATTTCGTCTATGTAAAAACAGTTTGTTGCGACAACAATAACTTTATTTTTACGAACTCGGTTTCTCTAAAAATTTTATATAAGGTGCGAAACCTAGTTGTGTAAATCATATCCGAAAATAAGCCTTACCCAGTTTGTCGTTTTGGAGATATGTAATATTTAGTGACTGTCTATCTTTTACCCATTTCGTCTCTGTAAAAACAGTTTGTTATGTCAATAATAACTTTATTTTTGCAAACTGGGTTTCTCTGAAATTTTTATATAAAGTGTGAAACCTAGTTATGTAAATCATATCCGAAAATCAGTCTTACCCAGTTTGTCGTTTTAGAGATATGTAACATTTAGTGACTATCTATCTCTTACCCACTTCGTGTCTGTTAAAACAGTCTATTGCGTCAGGCATAACTTTAGTTTTACGAATTGGGTTTCTCTGAAATTTTTATATAAGGTTCACCACTTAGCTATGAAAATCATATCCAAAAATTAACATTACCCAGTTTACCAATTTACCAATTATCAAATCTGCAAATCCTTGACTCTTCTCCTCTAAAACCCAAGATATCCCTGATGCTTGAACTTTTCTTAGGACAATAGTTGTTCATGTTAAAACATTCATCATTGGAATATATATATATATATATATATAATTCAATATCCTCACACATGTCGAAGGGAAGATATAATATAAAAGTTGCCTTTTGATTATCTAACCAAATCCATATTTTAGGAATTATCTTGTTAATTTGAGTTAATTTAGAAAGAATATTTGGAAAGGAGAAAGTTTAGGAAATGGAATTGTTTTTAGGAAGGTTTGTATTATTTCATCAATTTACTTCCTTATTAGTTTATATTAATCTTTTATTGACAAGATGAGTTAATTGATTTGGAAAATGGTATGATTATGTTGCTTTTATTAAATAGTTTAATTTAGACTATAGTTGTTACAATTATAGCAAAGGGTTGAAATTGGGGAATCGTGTTATCTTATTATAAATGTATTTAAATATTAATTAATTAGTAATATAAATTTGGGAAAAAAAATTATATGCCTATTTGAATGAGTTTATATATATATATATATATATATATATATATATATATAAGGTTCAGATATGTGGAATGTGTATGGCATTACAACTGCAATAGGGTGATGAGCTTAATGGAGCATAGAGTTGAAGTGTCATTGTTACCATTCCTTATGAAGTATTTCAAGTACTTGCATTTTAGTCATGCATTTCATTAGATTGCTAGTAAGTTATTTGAGACCTTGAGAGTACTTATAAGGTAGTTAGTCTTATACCAAGGTCTCCAATTATTTATCTCTGCCACCAAGTAATGAAGTACTTAGTTGTTCGTACATTTTGACCTAGAATGATAATGAGGTTATTGACTTTTATGTTGGGGCAAACTAGAAGATTCATCCTTAGTTGATCTTGTGTTATAAATTGACTCTAGACTTGGATAACAACTAGAAACAATATCTTTATCAAAATTTATTGTGTTAGATAAGCAACATAGTTTCTATTGCGCTATATGAGAAATACCTGAATAGTTTCATATTATGATTATATAATACTTGGGATTGTAGAAATAATTGTATTAAACTGAATTATATTTCCCTGGCATATATTATGTGAAAATACTGAAACTGATAAGACTAACATTGTGTTAGCTTTAAACCTTCATTTGCCTGGAGTGAAATAACAAATCTAATTTCTATGATAGTGTCTAAAATTGTCTGAAATAGCATCCAAGATGAAGTTTATCTATTTTATCACTGATTGAGATTGGTCTTCATTGTATATGTGATTACACATTAGATGATGTATGATTATGCATGTCATTGCATGATGCGTCTTTGACTCTTGCATTATGATGCAGTTGTATGTTACTTCTCTACTATTTATTCTTCTATATGATGAATGAAAAAGAGCATGGACAGGTGCCGAATATGGAGCAACAAAGAAGGGTAGGTTCCTTCTTGACCCTATTTAGCTGAAACAAAACGGCTGGAAAAGATGCTTTAGCCAAACCTTGTCAGTAAAACTTTGTGATAGTTACTGTTTGACATTTTATTTTTCTCTTCGATATCATGATTTAGATGAGTATATGCATTTGACATATGCTATAGGGATGATAGATAAATCATGCTACACCAGATTCCTTCACGCATGCTGACTTTAGTTTGCTAGACCCCTCGTGATGGTTCGGGCTTCCCTATAGGGAAGCACAAGGAAGCTTTATGCTTTGTGGCGGGGTAGATATCACCACGATGATACTCTCTCTTGGGTTCCACGGTGCACATGCTAGAAGATATCATATATTGCTATTATGTTATTCTTGTATTAAGCCTACATGGCTAAATCTTGTAAAGGCACGGCCTTGTTTTGATATACTTATTGATTCGTTGATATATGTAATCCTATTTGGATATCATGATGAAAGTTATTAAATTATTATCCTTTTTCCGCACCATTGTATAATTATTTTATTCTATTTACTATTTTTGGATGATTTTGTTTTTCGTCGGATATTTTTAGTATGTGGAATTTTCAGACATTACAATTATTCTCCTACCACATATATCACTACCTCCTCTGAACATGCACCTATCACATGGAACATCTATCAAATGTTCCAACTATGTTGCTTATTATTTATAGACAATTAGTTGCCTATTACTGCAGTGCCAATCTTGTAAATCATAATAGTTGATCCTACTACTCAAAATATTATTAGTAATCTAACAAATCTCAAAGGCTAATCTATCACATATTGTCTATTAGATGATAGGTGGGAATCCACACAACACTATATCATCAAACAACTACTCTACTCGGCATCTAATAATCTTAATAAAAAACCAAAACAATAACAAAAATGATCTCCTAACAAAAGAACACTACCAGCTAAGAGAAACCACAAAATTACTACAAATTCATCATCCTAATCTTAGAGCTAACTAATGACCTTGTGGACCAAAAGTTTCCAAGAAATAAAATGCTTCAGAAGAACTGCCTTTAGAAACAACAAGATAAATAAATGATATGTATATTGTGACCCGGGTTGCTTCTTAACCATACCCCACAGAGCATCAAATACCAAATTATTCTTCATATTCAAAATGCCATCTATATAATCCATTGGTTTGAGGTTCTATTATTGACATAAAATAACAATTTTTTGGTTGAAACATGCATCACTATAACCTTCGTCTACATGAGTTGTCTAACATAAACTAGCTAACTATTTTTAGTTTAAAAAATTCTTCCTGGTTGCCCCATGGAAAGAAAACTGCCTGCTCAACCATTAAACTAGATAATGGTTCCTTCTGTTGAAAGTGCTTCACCTTTTACCACGTGGTTGGAGGGAAGAACAACAAACAAGCCAAGCCAGAGAGAGAGGACACAAATATAAATTTCTATTACTATGCAAATATATTTTACATGCAATAATACAAACACTAGAGCTACATCTTTGTTTCTTCTATCCTACAAATATTGCTCACTATGAAGCTTACTGGACATTATAGTTGTCCTCTATCTGGAGTTGTTATGTTCTTTCCACTAACTTTGTGTTGTGCGTGTCTGGAGTTGCCTGCAATCCGGAGCTCTATTCTGCCCACACTCTGCGATATTCTCCTTGTTGCTGCTGCAACAAATCTTTTCTCTGCTCTGCTACCGCTGTTCTGCGACTGCATACATAATTCACTTCAAACTTCTAATAGTTTTTTTCTTGTCTTCAAAATTCTGCCACTCAAATTCAAACTCACCAACTGCATTAAAGTGACTGACCAGCAATCAATGAAACTTCTGTCAGGCCAACAAATGGCATTAACTATTTTATAGGGGTGCGGTAGGAAAGGAGGTCTCAAGATGATCTCTGAGGGAGGGAGGTAGGTGGAATAAATGCATACTCTAGATTAGAATTTCCAACACCTTCAACTTAACCAATTTGTTTTTGATATAATAAGGCGGCAAAAACAATGGGCCAAACCCTTACAAAACAACCCAAAAAAGGAACAGCAAAGGCTCACGAACAAAAGGAGCCACTAACAGCAATTACAGCATTGACAGCTGATAAACAACAAAAAGTAAGTAGTAGAAGTCTGATAGCAGAAAGAAATAGAAAGCAAAGAGACAAAGCTAGGAAGAAACATCCTCCCAACCTTTGGACAGGAATTCATAAATTTTATCAAACTCTTTAGTCTTCTCTTCGTTTGCACCATGTGCAAGGGTATCCTGCTCCTGTAAAAGAGTCAAATTAACCATATCCGAGCGGCAAAGCATATTCTTTATGAAGTGTCCAAGGGAAAGAAACTTCTACTGAAGGGATTCCACCCAGTTTCTTAGAGCAGACATTTCATCTTCCTGATTGATACCTTCCTCTTCAACATCTTCCTCAACCTTCTCAACTATCATCCCTCCTCATCTTGAGTATGATCTCCAGGCACAGAATCCCCACCATCAGAGTCCTCAGCTTGCATTTCCTTTTCCTCCACCCCTTCAGTCTCCTTCGAGATCTCATGCACATCGATGCCTTCACCTTTAGACAACTCACTCTCCTGAGTAGACGTATCCAAGTCACTTTCAGAGTATTCTATCAATTTAGCCTGAGGGGCTAGTTTGCCTACAATTCTGCTAGATCTTCTAACACCCGAAGTGTTACCCTCAATCTTATCTTTAGCCATTTTAGTTTTAGCCTTTTTTGGTGGTCCCTCACTGTCACTTTTTTTATTCTTATGGGCCCCCATATCCCCCCCCAAGTCAATTATCTCCACAAAAGGCTCCACTTCCTTAAGTTTTCATTTCTTTGATTTCACACTATCTTTGGAAGTAGGAGTATGAAGGTCCTTCGTAGTAGTCTCTTCTAGGGATTCAGAAAAGGAAACCCCTTTCAGTTTCTGGGTGGTAGGGGTAGAATCACTGGGTTTCACAGAAGTGGTATCAGCAATGGAAGGGTTATCCCCAGGGATTTCAACAATGGTGGGTGGTTGAATGGGTTCCAACAGGGACAAGGCGAGATGGAATTTATAAAGGTAATGGATGAGGCCTTGGTGAAGGGGGATAGGCCGCTTTGAGGGCTTCATAGCATACTTATCTTTCACATGGTGGACAAAGTGTTCCAACAAAGATAACAGATAGAAAGCAAAGCTAATAAGAGCATTTCTCCTAATGTGGTTAAGAAGGGGAAGGTGGTAGTTGTAAAACCTGGTATAGCGACCCTCCAAGGTGAAATACTTCATCAGCAGGTAGCACATAACATCTCATGGCTCTGGTAACTTGGCACGATCAAACCCTCCTTGATATGGAACCAGCTCCTCCCCCTCGCCCAGAAATAAATTCTGATTTTGGTGGTCCGCAACCCTAGCCTTCCTCTTCAATTTCATGCCTTTAGTGGAAAGACCAGTAGCCATTGCAATGACCTCCTCAGAAAGGGCACACTACACAGAAAGATTTTCATCGTGGCCATTAAGGCATTCCAGGAAAGGGATAATGCCTCCTTCCTTACAATAATGCCACACTAAGGCCTTATCCCTAAATTCACTGCAAGTGATGGGTTCTGTTTGGATTCTATCCCCCCCATGATCAAATTTCCTTCAAAGCCACCTAGTAGAAGAGAACTGAACTTTCCAGTTTGATAGTCACAACGGCTTTCTCTCTCTTCAAAGTGCCTCTTTCAAGAATTATCTTCGTTGGCCTTAGGAATAATAATAGTGAAATAAATGATGAAATTAAGTGGCATCCTTAAGTTATAATTACTCGGATATGCCGCCGCATTCCCCACTCTTTGCGTGTCCTTCCCATGCTTTGAAATCTTCCATTTAAAACTCCTATCAACATCAATCAGCCACCTCATCTTACCACAGGAGATCAATAGTGCCAAAATGGCATCTGTAAGAAGGGTACATTATATCATCATTAAGATGTCCTTAATCAGCCACCTCAACTTGCCACGGGAGATCAGCAATGCCAAGTTGGCATCCACAATAAGAGTGTGTTGAATCATCATTAAGAAGTCCTATCTTTTTGAATTAACTCCCCAATAGCCTGGGGGATATTATGGCATTGGCGCCAACACCGCCAATTTTCAAACTGCTGACCATGGTTGGCAAGGGCATCAGGGACTCCATTCCCCTCCCTGTAAATGTGGGAGAAATCAACCATAGGAATACCCTGAATAAGGGTTTGGATATCAGTGATGATGTCCTTAAGACGCCACCCACACATAGAAACCTTGGTAATGGCATCAATTATGAGTTTTGAATCTCCCTCTATATGCAAATTCTGAATACCCAAGGTGATTGCCAGTTTAACACCCCATAAAAGAGTTGAGGCCTCAGCAAAATTATTACTTTAGAGACCTAATCCCCCTGCATAAGCAGCGACAAGCTCCCCTCTATCATTCCTGATAACCCCACCACCACTAGCCTTACCATTAGATTTTAAAGCCCCATCAAAATTTAATTTGAGTCAACCAAACTTCAAAGGGGGGGGGCGGGGTCCACCTGGTATTTAACCTCTGAAGTTGCTTTGAGTTATCAAAGGTAGGGATTTGATTAAGTGTCCCCCAATTAGCAGCCATACTTTCCTCATGTTGGGTGAGAGGTTTGTCAGCAGTCTTAACATGAGAATTGGTCACACTTTCAATAAGGATCTTAGAGAGAGAATAGTAGACTTGAGAATGATCTTTGGTAGCCTCCCTAAAAATTCTATTATTCCTTTCCTTCCACAGAGTCCAACCAATAAAGGGAAGCGTTCGGTTCCAAAGCTCCACTAACTAGGGTTGAGAGAAAGGAGGGATCCAGTTAGCAATGACTTCCCTAATATCCTTATTACAAACCCATTGCAGACCAAAGTTCAGAAGCACTCTACTCCAAATTTATCTGCCAAAGTCACAATGCAGAATCAGATGAGGAATAGTTTTCTTCCTTGAGGCACATGACACATCTATTAACCAGATAAAAACCTCTTCTTTGAAGATTGTCTTGGGTTAAAATTCTATTATGGACCACTACTCACTAAAAAAAATTGACTTTTGGGATAAGTTTATGGTTCCAGACTTTCCTCCAAAGCTCATCTTTGTGATCTTTAATCAACAGATGGTAAGCAAATTTGACTGTGAAGAGCCCTTTTTTATCAGCAGTCCAAAGTAACTCATCTAGTCTTTGAAAAAGGGGGATCCGTGTTCCCAAAAGCATATGTTATATATCATTCATTCGAAGGAGAAGATCAGGTTGATTGTTACAGCACTCAAGCAAGTTTTTCCATTGTCTGATTCCAGATCCTTGTTGGATATAATGCCAAACTTTAGTACCAAAAAATTGTTTAGCAATAACAGCAACTGCCTCATTACCCTCTTGAGTGGAAAGAGCTTTGTCAGCCAACCAAGGATCCTCCCAAAAGTTTATGAGGGTCCCATCCCCAAGTTTCCACTTTAACCCTTTCTTGATTAAGCTCTTGGATTTGATCATTTTATTCCAAATCACCGACCCTTGTGGGAGACCCTCCTGATGAAGGAAATTATAGTTAACAGAACCCTGTAAATATTTAGCTTTCATAATTTCCCCTAGTCTTTATTGTTCTGATAAGATTCCAATTGATTTTAGATAAAAGGGCTTTGTTCATATTTTGAATATTTCTAATATTCAGACCACCATGAGTTTTAGGGAGGCAGACCTTTTCCCATTTGACCAGGGACATTCTCTTCTTTTCTTCCACTCCTGTCCACAAGAAAGTTATTTGGATCTGCTCCAGTTTATCAGCTAGGTACTTGGGCATTTTGAAAAGAGAGAGAAAGTAAGTGGGAATACCTTGAAGGGAGGCCCAAAGAAGTTGCAATTTTCCAACACTGCTCAGGAGCTTTCCTTTCCAGCCCACCAATTTCTTTTGGGTTCTTTTTAAGATACTGTTCCAAAAACCCTGAGTTACTTCCTTGACAGTTAAAGGGAGACCAAGGTAGACTGAAGGTAAATCCGTAGCAGCACATCCAAGGATATTAATAATTTTCCTCTGAAGGTCCCCCGGAGTATTGAAGAAAAATACATTGCTCTTTTGGAAGTTGATGTGTTGACCAGAAGCCTTGGCATAGTCATTGAGAAGTTTTTTCCAGCTTCGGGCTTCCAAAACTAAGGAGATGCCAAAGAGGATGGTGTCATCCACAAATTATTGTATAGACATTGGAGGGAGAGTAGAGGCTAGTTTTATCCCAACTATTTCCCTGGAATTGATCTTTGAATGAACAGACCTCCCAAGAGCTTCAACCAGCATGATAAAGAGATATGGGGATAGAGGATCCCCCTGCCTAATGCCTCTTGTGGGAGAGAAGAAACCTCTTGGAACCCCATTGACAAGAACTGAAAACTTAGCAGTGGTGACAGCTTCCTAGATAAGGAGGGACACTTTTTCATTGAAGCCAAACTTCAGAATAACTTTAAATAAGAACTACCAAGAGACTCTATCATAAGCTTTGGATATATCAAGCTTAAGAACCATACCTGGGATCCTACTTTTCTCCATAGAGTGGATAGTTTCATGGGTGGCAATAACAGCATCCAATATCTGTCTTCCAGGAACAAAGCTTTTTTGAGAAGAGGAAATGATTTTATCCAGTAGGGGTTAGAATCTATAGACAAGTAACTTGGTGCATATCTTGTACACAGTGTTGCACAGACTAATAGGTCTGAAATCAGCAAGTAACTTAGGGTTGGGTTTCTTAGGGACCATAACAATAAAAGTGTTAAACTGTTTTAGGAGTTTCCCTGTTCTGAAGAAATCTCTGACAGCAACTTTAACATCATATCCGACGATGTCCCAGAACTCTTGGAAGAATATTGGAGGGGAACCATCAAGTCCTAGTGCTTTAAAGGGGCCCATAGAGAATAAAACTCCCTGAACCTCTTTGTTATTAAAATTTATAGTAATAATTTAATTATGTTACGTATCAAAAATTATAATTTAGTTTAACATTTTTAAATCATATAGCTTACCAATATCGTCATAAGATGCATATTTTAAAATTGTAGGGAAGAAAATGAAACCCTGAGTAGATTCCTAAATATTGCCAAAAGATATAAATCATTTGTTAATTTCAATCAATATAAATAAGGCCCAAATTAATATTATAAGCTAAGACGTTTAATAGGACATAAAAGGAAGAAGGAGAAGAAATTGTATATTTATTTCAATGAGATCATTTAATTAATGTGTTAATAAACATTTGTTGTGAATCAAATCAAAGGTTGAAAATGTGTGCAAAGAATTGTGGGAACAAGATCTTGTTGTTTTTTGATGGGATTGTACTTGTGATCTTAACCAATTTTTATGATCATGTTATTGATTTGAGTGATATTCTTGGATATCTAGATGGCAAGTCTAGGGTAGAATTTAGAAAATATCAGAAATATTTTTTTGGTATTTTCTAGTTTTCAAAATTCATGTTTTTGGAGTTTTTTAGAATGAAATTGGTCCCTGAAATTTTCATCTATTACTTAGATGAAGATTCATAGGGTGCTCTTCTAAGAAACTCAAATCGGTTCTCTTTGAGACCTTTCCAACACATTAAATTAGATCAATTTTTGCCCAACCAGCTAGGAGTTCTGACTTTACCAAGTTAGGGCACTAAAATTAAATAATTCCCATAATAAAATTTGATTTTATATTAAATGTGTCCTCATCCAACTATCCATTTCAACTTCTAAAGAGAACATGAGTCATCACCAAGTATGGTGACTCTTTGATTCCATTAGGAACCCTAGTTTACTATTTTTAGTAATTTTTTGGTTTTACATTATAAGTTTATAAATAAGCTAAATTTGAAGTATTGGAATAGAGTAATAGGTGTGCATTTATTCCATAGAGTTTGTCAAATTTGTATGAACTCTCATTTTTAATAAAGCTATCTTGTTCAACTTCATTAAAATGACAAATTATACTTTGCTTGTTTTGTTAATTGTTTCTTACAATACATTAAGTCCCTGGCTAGTGTATTGTCCTCCAAATTCTTAATATAATTTAGATTATTCATTTTTTCTTATCATGTTGTTGCACCTGTAGACCTCTGGAAAGTGCTTGCCTTCACTTGATATTTGATTTATAATAGAGTGGTGTTGAGGAACACCTTTGAGGACTTGTTATGCAAGGGTTGAAGTTGTGAAGCTTCCTTGTGTAAGGAAGCAAGGTGTGTAGAAATAGCTTCTTACACTAACCTTGAGAGGAGGGTTATAGAAATCTCTTTGAAATAGACCTTAAATTATTACAGAAAACAGAGAAACACATACATAAACTTCTAAACAGATAAACAATTCAACCATAACACAGTGATATATGTAGGGAGAAATCTTTCTGAAGAAAAACCCCACACTCCAAAACCTACTCAATGTATTAACAAATCAACAAAGATTACAACGCACTTGCAAAGCAAGTCTTTACAAGAGTATTCACTAGCATTTAAATATGAAGTAATTTCAACAGCATTTGTGCACTTGTAAACTCTCTCTCATTTTCAAATAACCCCTCAAGCACTCAATTTATATGAGTTTCAATACAAGAAACCACCAAAATAAAACCCAAAAACCTGAGCTAAAACTACCCTCAAATGTGGTGCCCAAATTGGGTAGGAAATATCCAACACCTAGTCACAGAGAATCAAATCCACCATAAAATATAAATGTACTTACACCTGTTAAATCATAACTGACTCTCCAAACATGGAACTTCATTTTTGGCTCCTAAAATCATGCTTCCACAATCTCCTAAAATCATGCTTGTCAAGTTTCCAAGGTAACTTCCTTTTACAAGCTCTTTCCATTCTAGCAACTCTTACACACCTTACAAGCTGTCATAGTTGCATTTAGCAACTTCCGTGACACTAAGTGATAAATACAAATTACCAAAATACATACAAGTGACACACAGTGCCACTCCAAGTGGGACTCCCAAGATATGTGTGTGCATAATAAATACAAATAAATAAATATTTAAAATATTAGGACTTGCAAGGTGTATGATGCACCTAATCTCAACATTATCCCACTTGTCATATACCTTACAAGAGCTAAAGGAAACATACCATCATAGGTTCTAACTGTTGGGGGCCGAGAGGCCCATAGTCTCTGAACACCATCTAAACTTCTATGTGCTCACAAGTTTGGTCAAAGCATCCACAACATTCATTAAAGTTTCTATCTTTTCCATCTTCACCCTATCATCCTCGACCATATCTCTCACAAAATTATAATGAACATCAGTATGCTTGGTCCTAACTTAAAAATTCAGGTTCTTAGAAAGACATATTGCACTTTGACTCTCACAATAAATTGTTAGTGCACCCTATTTCAATCCAATGTTTGAACACAATCTCCTAAGCCAAATGGCTTCTTGACAAGCATGATTTGTTGCCATGTACTCAGCCTCTGTAGTGGACAAAGCGACCACAACCTATTGCTTACTCATCCAACTAATTGCACCACCAAAAAGAGTAAAAACATACACACTAATGGATCTTTAGCTATTGACATCACCTATCCAGTCTGAATCCATATTGTCATGAATGTCTAAGGAATTCTTATCTCCAATACCACAAGGATTACTTAGAGCCTATACCCCGTAAATAATTGAAGATTGTTTTCACTACATCCTAATGAATTCTTCTAGGATTAGACATATATCTCAAGAGAACTCCCACTTCTCGGGTAATGTTTGGTCTACTAGAGACCATAGCATACATTAAACTACCTACAACACTTTGGTAAGGAACTCTGCTCATGTCTTCCATCTCCAAAGGGGATGTAGGACAATGTGTTATAGATAATTTCATTCCCAATGTTGTAGGAACACACAATGGTCTGCAATAATGCATATTAAACCTTTTTAAAATATAATTCACACACTTACTCTAGCCTAGCCAAAGCTTTTTGCTTGGTCTACCTCTTTTGATCTCCATCCCAAGAATGTGTTTCACCACACCAAGATCTTTCATTTGAATATTTGCAAAGAGTCGAGACTTAAGCTCTAAAATCAACACATATGTATCAAACTTTTGGTACCACATCCTAGGACTTTGCTTCAAACCATATAAGGATTTCTTCAACTTACAAACCAAACACTATTTACCTGTAACCATGAAATGCTTTGGCTATATCATATAAATATTCTCCTCCAAGTCACCATGAAGGAATGTCATTTTCACATCCATTTGATTGACCTCTAAGTCATAAGCTGCAACAATACCTAACAAGAATTTAATGGATGTCATTTTTGTAACAGGAGAAAAAATTTCACCTTAATCAACCCCCTCAACTTGAGAGTAACATTTTGTAACCAAATGCACTTTGTACTTCTCAATACTACCATCTAAACCAATCTTCTTTTCAAACACCCATTTGCAACCAACAGGTTTTTGTCCTTCATGCAATGGTCCAAGGTCCCATGTATCATTATTTTTTAGTGCTGCCATTCTTCATCCATGGCTATCTTCCTAGACTCTACAACATTCATACGTAATGCCTCTTCTAAAGATCTTGATTCATCAATGTTGGTATTCAAAGCAAATATACATCTCCAATCATCAGGAGAATACCCATATCTTTCTAGTGGTTTTCTACTCCTTGTAGACATTCAAACAAGTTGAGTTGGAGGTTCTTCCTCCTCTTCTAAAGATTTAGAGCTCGGTGAGCTCTCCTCAACTTCTTGTCTAACTAGGGGCCTTGATTCAACTTTCCCAGGCATAGAAGGAAGCTAAATCATATCTTTCTTCTATTTGGTTTGCTCTGGATGTATAACAATGAAAGAAGGCTTAGTTTCTCTAAAAATAGCACTTCTATTGTAAATTACCTTCTGTGCAACAGGTTCCCAAAGCTTTTATACTTTCATACCATAATTATAACCAATGAAAATACACTTAATGACCTTGTTTTCCAAATTTGTTTGCTTCTCCCTTGGCATGTGTGCATATGCCTCATAACCAAAAACTCTCATATGTCTTAGTGAAGGCTTATGGCCTGACCATGCCTCCATTAGCAACTTATCCACAAGCACTAGTGTATGAGACCTATTTAATAGGTATCAAGCAGTGGCTACAACTTTGGCCCAAAACCTCTATTCCAGAACAATGTCTTGTTCATTCTTTTTGCAACTCCATTTTGCTAAGGAGAATACGAAGTTGTCTTCTATATCAGAATCTCACAATCCTTACAAAATGTATCAAAATCTATAGAGAAAAACTCATTGTCATTGTCAGTTCTCAAACACTTTATTTTCTTTCTAGTCTACAACTCTACCATTGCTTTAAATTCCTTAAAATGACTAAAAACTTTAGATTTAATTTTAAAAAAATATACCCATGTCCTACTAAAATCATCCATAAATGTAACATAATATGTAGAGTTGGCAATCAAAGGAACAACAACTAGACCAAATACATCAGAATAGATCAAATCCAAAATACTAGATGATTTGTGAGAACTTGAATAAAATTGAACATGGTTTTGTTTTCCATAAATACAATGCTCACAAAATCAAATTCAAGATTAAAGTCAACCAACCTATCAACAAGGTTTTTCTTTTTCAAGGTCTGTAGACCCTTCTCTCCTATGTGGCCAAGTCTCTGGTGCCACAACATAGTCTTCTCTACAGGTAACTTTGACTCGGTAGAAAGAGCACCCCGAGATACTCAGAAACCATGACCATTCGTTGAAGATAAAACCATGTCCTTACCCAATGAAGTAGTTGCAGATGTGCTCTTCATAGAATTACTATTGAACTCAGCAGCGCATGCATCTAACTGAAACAAAGTTCCCAATCTATTCCCTCTAGCTATCACCATAGCACCTCTCACCATTTTTGCACCTACTTCAAAAAATTGAACATGCACACCCACATCTATTAGTTTTCTTACAGATAACAAATTTTGTGCTAATCTTGGAATATGCCAGACACCTTCAAATGTCCTAACTCTACCATCAGGATATTAAATCTTAATATTGCCATGACAAACAATGTCTAAATAAGAGTTATCACCCAAGCACACATTACCACCTTTATATTCTTCATACTTACTGAACCAATGTTTGTTAGTGGTCACATGGAAAGATGCACCCAAGTCTATCAACCATGCATTCTGACCTACACAAGTGGCCAAAGATGCAATGAATGTGTCACCATCTTCTTTCTTAGACTCAGAATTAGAATCATACTTCTTCTTCTATCTCTTTTCTTCTATGTAGTCCTTCTAGAAGTGACTAGGTTTACCACAATTCCAACATATGGCCTTGGACTTTCTAGGGGACTTTGACCTCCCCTTGCACTTGGATCGAGATTTATCACATTGTTTATCATTCTTTTGGCCTCTATCTTTAGATCTTCTACAAATTCTCAAAGCCTCTTTGGCATCCAAAAAGACCTTCCTCCTCATTTATTTTGAAAGCAAAGAACCAACCACATTCTCTACCTTCAAAATGACTAAAGTGCTCCCAATAGACATGACCAAGTTGTCCCATGAGTCTAGTAACAAACACGGCAAGATTTGACATCTCTCCTCCTCATCCATCTTAACATCGACAGAGTTTAACTGCATCACCAAAATATTGAATGATTTTAGGTGGTAACTTGCAATATGTCCACCTTCTTCCATCCTCAAGGAATGTAACTTCTTCCTCAAGAATATCTTGTTTACTAATGATTTAGCTTGATATATACGATCATAAACCTTATATTAGAGTTTTATTATAAATGTTTATTTTAGGCCTATGTATATACCCTAATAACATTATGCTCTAACACTTTACCTTAATTTTTATAGCGGAAATATGTTGTCCATTTCTTTAGATTAAGAAAGGAAGTTCTTTAGTAACACAAGACTTAAGTTAATAGACATACAACAAGGATAAAATATATGTCAAGATGAAGATCATGTATTCCTGACTATATGATAACCTTCTTGTTATAATTTAAATCTTTCTTTTCATAATGATGATGTTTATAAAGAGGTTCTATAAAGTTTTGTATTAGAGCCTAGATCTCCTTAAAATATTCTCCCTCAAGTTCATTACATAATGCTTGTAGATCCTACATACAATACAATGCTTTACAAGTAGAATAAGTACAAAGAAAGAGATTACATAATGTCTGCAGGTCTTATATAAAATAGTGGTTGACCATTAGGAGGTGGCATTGCCATGAAAACTAGCCCTCAATAGTAACTCCTTGAGGCCCAATATTGTTTTGAATTTAAAGAGTTTGATACTAAATAGAGGTTTTGTAAAAATATTTTCCACATGATCTTTAGTCTGACAAAACTAGAGAATAATATCACCAAATTGAGAACTTTTTGTTTGAATGAACTTCAATGTGCTTCATTTTTTAATTTTGAACAATATTTTTGGCAAGAGTAAGATAGCTTTGGCTCACATAACAAAGTAGTACTCTTAGTAGTACCCATATGAAACTCATCCAATAACCTTTTAATCCACATTGCTTCTTTTGTTTCTTTTATTATGCTTCTATGTTTATCCTCCATGGATGAAAGAGCCATAATATGTTTCTTTTTACCACTCCATGTGCTAGCACTTGTACTCTTAGTAGTGCCATGAAAACTACCCCTCAATAGTAACTCCTTGAGGCCCAATATTGTTTTGAATTTAAAGAGTTTGAAACTAAATAGAGGTTTTGTAAAAATATTTTCCACGTGATCTTTAGTCTAACAGAACTAGAGAATAATATCACCAAATTAAGAACTTTTTATTTGAATGAACTTCAATGTGCTTCATTCTTTAATTTTGAACAATATTTTTGGCAAGAGTAAGATAGCTTTGGCTCACATAACAAAGTAGTACTCTTAGTAGTACCCATATGAAACTCATCCAATAACCTTTTAATGCACATTGCTTCTTTTGTTGCTTCTATTATGCTTCTATGTTTATCCTCCATGTATGAAAGAGCCATAATATGTTTCTTTTTAGCACTCCATGTGCTAGCACTTGCACCAAATTTAAAGGCATGGACAGAAGTAGATTTTGTTGGATCTAGGGCATACAACTGAGAGGGGGGGGGGTGAATCAGTTGTATAAAAACTTGCTCTACTTTAAACACTTGATTCTTCTTTGTTAGTTAACAGTATATCAATTAATCATCCATGAAAGCATAATGCACAAACACAAGAGCAGATAAACATCAACACATTGAACACCAAGATTTTGACGTGGAAAACCTGGTTAAGGGAAAAAACCACAGGGTGATTAACCCAAGGATTATTCTCTGTTAGAAGAATAAGAAAAAGAATGGCACTTGCCAATTAGGGCTCACTGCCCGAGCACACTGCTCACAAAGAGGCACACTGCCTACAAGGAGACATATTGTCTACAAGGTGATAAGAATCACAATCTTGAACTGGAGAATGACATCTCTACTATGTCCGGATCAGTTCCATTTAAGCCCAAAAGTCTCTGCTCTACCCTTCGCACTTCTCTTTGCTATACTCCACTCATCCACATAATTCACACTTCGAAATGAACTCATAGACCTTTATTTATACAAGATATCGACTTAGGAACAATCATCTAAGTCGGCAATCAACCATAAGAATATCCACAAGATGAATAACACATCCGGTCGGCCATCACAAGAACATTCACAGGATTAACAACTCATCCGGTCGGCTAGTTGGAACAAGAACTTCATCCGGAAGAATATCTTCAATTCTGGGCTCTACCATCAATGCGGACCAACAACACAACCTCATCATGATCCAAGAACCTTCACAAGCCTACCTGAGTTACCAGGTACATCCGTACTTTCTCTACTTACTGGAATCTCTTCTCTTCCTCATCTGGAACTTCAAGAACACAGTCTGTCGCCACTGTCACAATGCAAAAGGTACTTCCAGAACTCCAAATCATACACAACTTGAGATGACACATCACAAGGACATCCAAAACACTCCTTCCAATCTGCAGATTAGGATTATACAATTCCGGACCTCACCGGACCTTTCTGTGATCCTCTGTCACCTCTGAACACTTGCCGGAACCGGTTCCACACCGACAGCCACAACTCCTTCAGATCTTCATGCAGACCTCTGAAATCTTAACTGAAGCATCTTAAGACTCATATCTACAAACCCTTTAATCCGCATCCTCCGGTTCACATCCTATACAATACATTTGCCTTCTTCTCATCACTGTTCTTCACTGTTCCTGACTAAGGCTAATTTTCTCAATATCCTCAGCACACTACTCATCAAATCCTTCTTGTCAATGCAATATGAGTATGTTGACATCAATGACAACACTGGTTCACCTCATACTTGCAACAATCTCCCCCTTTGTCATTGATGGCAACATATGATGTGAAAAACCATCAAGACAAGAACTTCTCCTTTCTGTCACAGCTCCCCCTATTAGCAACATGTCTTCTCCTCATTTACTACTCCCCCTTTGATCATCAGCCACTTGTTTTTCACATGTCTTCTCTCCCCCTTTGACATCAATGGCAAAGGGCTCTTACTTGCAATTCTAACACATCAGAATCGTACCAGCTGCTCCCCCTTAGTAGCAGCTCCCCATCATCAATCCGGATCACAAGATATGACTGTGATATCCACCGGACTGATGCACATCAGTGCATCTTAGTTCATTACCGGAGGGGCCATGACCCCTAACTTCTCCCGGAGATATTCAAAAGAGTCCTTGGAAAGAGGTTTAGTAAAGATATCTGCAATCTGATCCTTGGAGGGAACATACTCCAACTTGACTTCTTCCTTGTTCACTTGTTCTCTCAAAAAGTGAAACTTGATAGATATGTGCTTAGTCTTAGAGTGCAATACCGGATTCTTAGAAATATTAATTGCACTTGAATTATCACAGAAAATTGTGATAGGCTCCACATATTCAACTTTAATGTCTCTTAGCATCTGCTTCATCCATAAGATTTGAGTGCAACTGCCTGCTGCTGCAATGTATTCTGCTTCAGTTGTAGACAGAGATATTGCATCTTGTTTCTTGCTTAGCCAAGAAACCAATCTCTTCCCCAGAAAGAATGCTCCACCACTGGTGCTCTTCCGGTCATCCACATCTCCTGCCCAATCTGCATCTGTGTAAGTATGAAGAGAGAAATCCGGATCTCTAGGGTACCATAGACCATACTCAACTGTTCCTTTCAAGTACCTAAAAATTCTTTTGATTGCCATAACATGAGATTCTTTAGGATCAGCCTGGAATCTTGCCACAAGACCAACAGCCTGCATTATATCTGGTCTAGTCTGAGTGAGATACAACAATCCACCAATCATTGATCTATACTTTGTTTGATCTGCCTTTGGGAAGTCATCATCTTTGCTCAACTTACATCCGGTTGCCATGGGAGTGTTCATTGGCTTTGAATCTTCCATACCAAATTTCCTCAACAATTCTTTCACATATTTGGTCTGAGAAATAAAGATCCCTTTCTTTGTTTGAGTAATTTACAGACCCAAGAAGAAATTCATTTCACCAAGCATAGACATTTCAAACTCACTTTTCATCTGATTTGCAAAAGTTTTGCACATACTATCTCTTCCTCCAAAAATGATATCATCCACAAACACTTCAACAATCAAAATGTTTTCATGATCAATTTTGAAATATAAGTTGCTGTCAGCAGTACCTTTGTTGAATCCAATCTGCACAAGATGCTTATCCAACCTTTCATACCATGCTCTTGGGGCTTGCTTTAATCCATACAATGCTTTCTTCAATTTGCAGACCATATCTTCATTATTAGACAATTGAAATCGATCTGGTTGTTCAATGTAAACTTCTTCTTCCAAATCACCATTTAGGAAGGCAGACTCTACATCCATCTAATATACCTTAAAGTCTTTAAAGGAAGCAAATGCAAGGAATAATCTGATTGCTTCAATTCTTGCCACCGGAGCAAAGGTTTCTTCAAAATCAATTCCTTCTATTTGAGAGTAGCCTTTGCAGACCAATCTAGCTTTGTTTCTGATTACTTCACCAGCTTCATTTAGTTTGTTCCGGAAAACCCATTTGGTTCCTATCACATTCCTGTCTCTAGGTCTGGCAACAAGATCCCAAGTATGATTTCTCTCAATTTGCATCAATTCATCTTCCATTGCTTTGGTCCAGTTTTCATCATTGCAAGCTTCATTTATTGTTTTGGGTTCAATCTTTGAAATCAGACAACATTCATCCTGATTTTGAGCAACATTCCTTCTAGTTTGCACACCTTTGTTTCTGTCACCTATGATCTGATCTTCAGAGTGGTTCTGTATTACATACCTTAGAATTTTGGGAGCATTCTGTACTACTACTTCTTGATCAGGCTCATTCAGACCTCTCTTCTTCCTGATTTACCGGATCAGGCTGACTCTGACTTACCAGAGAGGATTGAGCTCCTTGAATTTGAACACCATCTTGGTCATCCTCATCAAACTCATAAAACCTTGAGGGCTTCTCAATTCCTTCATCAACTTTCACATTAGTGTTTTCTATCATCTTCCTCAATCTCTTATTGTAACACCGGTATGCTTTGCTTTGAGTGGAGTAACCCAAGAAAATTCCTTCATCACTTCTAGCATCAAATTCCTAGATCTTCATCTCTTTTAATATAACACTTGCTACCAAATACTTTGAAATATTTCACAGTAGGGGTGATGCCAAACCAGAGTTCATAAGGGGTCTTACCGGTGTTGTTTCTGATTTGAACTCGATTGAGAGTGTAGACTGCAGTGCTGATAGCTTCTTTCCAAAATATTTGAGGAACATTTGCTTCCAACATCATTGTCCTGGCAGCTTCCTAGATGGTCCGGTTCTTTCTCTCCACTACTCCATTCTGCTGTGGAGTTCTAGGAGCAGACAACTGTCTTCTTATAACCTGCTTCTCACAAAAGTCAACGAACTCACCAAATGTAAATTCACCACCTCTATCAGACCTTAGACACTTCAGTTTCAATCCGATTTGATTCTCTACCATAGCTTTGAAGATTTTGAACTTCTCAAGGGCTTCTAATTTCTCCTTTAGGAAGGTAACCCACATCATCCGGGAATGGTCATCAATTAGCAACATGAAATATCTATCACCTTGTAGACTCTTGATTCTTGTCAGACCACAGAGATCAGTATGTACTAATTCCAACAATCCGGTAGAGGACTGATCTTTGCTTTTGAAAGAGACTCTGCTCTGTTTACCTAGCTGACATTCTTTGCACAAACTATTTGTAGGTTTCATCAATTTTGGAAGATCTCTTACAGCCTGAGTATTGCTTATCTTGATGATGTTATCAAAATTTACATGACACATTCTTCTATGCCATAACCAACTCTGATCAATTTGAACAAACAGACAACTTTTATTTGAACCAACCAGATGAAAGATATTACCTTTTGTCTGAGTACCGGATGCAATTTCAGTTCTGGAACTTGTAAAGATTCTGCATTTTCCATTCTTGAACCGGAGATCATAGCCTTTGTCTACTAACTGACCAACACTGAGAAGATTGTGCTTCAATCCTTCAACATATAGTACATTACCTATTTTGCTCTTTCCATCAAAGGAAATAGTTCCCCTACCTCTGATTCTGCCAGCAGAATTGTCACCAAATTTTACCATTCCTCCTTCATACCTTTCCAAATCCAAGAACTTATCCTTGTCACCAGTCATATGGTGAGAACATCCACTGTCGATAACCCAATCATCCTTTTCTTCCACTTGAGCAGCCAAAGCTTTTTCCACAACCTTGTGATTGACAGATTCAGAGAGTATTGAATCTTCTTCCTTGATGGCAATAAACACCCATTCATTTCTGGATTTGCTTCCTAGTCTTGATTCGTCATCTGTTACTCCTTCATTGTCATCTTCTTTATGAACATAATAGCAGTTCTTTTGAAACCTTTGTCTATTAGTATTAGTCCTTGCAGATCTTTCTGGACATCTTGAAGCAAAATGACCAATCTTATTGCAGTTGAAGCACTTAAAGGGTAGTTTTCCTTCATACTTACCAGATCCTCTTGGCAGTCTCTTTGCAATGAGGACTTCAAGTTGAGCTGTTTCTGCTTCTTCTTCTTCCATGTCTCTTCTTGCTTGATCATACCATGACATCTTCCTTGAAGAGTTTTCACCCGGATCAAATCTCTGTTTGCCTTTCACATAGGCACTGGCTTTGAAAGCAGATTCAGTCTTGGGAGGATCATCTCCAAACTCGGTCATTTCAAATGCAGCTAGTTTGCCAGCCAATTGTTCTCTTGTGATAGTTGTGTGGGCTCTGAATTCATCAATGGCAGCAACCTTGATTTTGTAGGCAGCAAGAAGGGATCTGAGGATTTTGCAAACAATCTCATTTTCATCCAGAGTTCCACCAGCATTTCTAATTCTACATACCAACTCATTCACTCTTGGCATAAAGGTAGTGATGTTTTCATCATCTCTCATCTTCAATCTTTCAAATTTCCCTTTCAGACTTTGCAACCTTGCACTTTTGACAAACTCATATCCTTCATACAGAAGTTCCAATTTAGTCAGGATCTCATATGCAGTTGGTAGGTTGATAACATTTGAGAGATCTAAGTCGTTCAATGCGCTTAGCAGAGCTTCCTTGGTCCGCAGATTGTTTTCAGCATCTGTGATTTCATTTAGAGTTGTCGGACCACCTTGTGGAGGTACATATGGTTTTGAGACCATGGCCAAGTATGCTTTTCCCATACATTCCAAGTGACATTTCATGCGACCTTTCCAGAGGGTGAAGTTGGTTCCGTCGAACTTCAGACTATCCTTCTTGTATGACGACATCCTGGATCTCCTCAAGAGGTTAAGCTCCTTTCAGAGGAACTTGGCTCTGATACCAATTGTTGGATCTAGGGCATACAACTGAGAGGGGGGGGTGAATCAGTTGTATAAAAACCTGCTCTACTTTAAACACTTGATTCTTCTTTGTTAGTTAACAGTATATCAATTAATCATCCATGAAAGCATAATGCACAAACACAAGAGCAGATAAACATCAACACATTGAACACCAAGATTTTGACGTGGAAAACCCAGTTAAGGGAAAAAACCACGGGGTGATTAACCCAAGAATTATTCTCTGTTAGAATAATAAGAAAAAGAATGGCACTTGCCAATTAGGGCTCACTGCCCGAGCACACTGCTCACAAAGAGGCACACTGCCTACAAGGAGACATATTGTCTACAAGGTGATAAGAATCACAATCTTGAACTAGAGAATGACATCTCTACTATGTCCAGATCAGTTCCATTTAAGCCCAAAAGTCTCTGCTCTGCCCTTCGCACTTCTCTTTGCTATACTCCACTCATCCGCATAATCCACACTTCAAAATGAACTCACAGACCTTTATTTATACAAGATATCGACTTAGGAACAATCATCTAAGTCAGCAATCAACCATAAGAATATCCGCAAGATGAATAACACATCCGGTCGGCCATCACAAGAACATTCATAGGATGAATAACTCATCCGGTCGGCTAGTCGGAACAAGAACTTCATCCGGAAGAATATCTTCAATTCTAGGCTCTACCATCAATGCGGACCAACAACACAACCTCATCATGATCCAAGAACCTTCACAAGCCTGCCTGAGTGACCAGGTACATCCGCACTTTCTCTACTTACTGGAATCTCTTCTCTTCCTCATCCGAAACTTCAAGAACACAGTCTGTCTCCACTGTCACAATGCAAAAGGTACTTCCAGAACTCCAAATCATACACAACTCGAGATGACACATCACAAGGACATCTAAAACACTCCTTCCAATCCGCAGATTAGGATTATACAATTTCGGACCTCACCGGACCTTTCTGTGATCCTCTGTCACCTCTGAACACTTGCCGGAACCGGTTCCACACCGACAGCCACAACTCCTTCAGATCTTCATGTGGACCTCTAAAATCTTAACTGAAGCATCTCAAGACTCATATCTACAAACCCTTTAATCCGCATCCTCCGGTTCGCATCCTATACAATACATTTGCCTTCTTCTCATCACTATTCTTCACTGTTCCTGACTGAGGCTAATTTTCTCAATATCCTCAGCACACTGCTCATCGAATCCTTCTTGTCAATGTAATATGAGTATGTTGACATCAATGACAACACTGGTTCACCTCATACTTGCAACAGATTTAATATCAATAGAATTACTAGCATAGTTAACATCGCAATAACCATATAAATTTGCATTCGTGGTGCAACAATAAGTTAAAGATTTTAATTAAGAGTTCATTTAATATACCTTAGTATTTGTTTATTCATTTTCCAATGATCAACATGTGGATATTGCATAAATCTAGAGGTAATACCTATTGCATAAGTAATATTTGGTCTAGAAATAGTAATGTAAACTTCCTATAAGTTGTCTATACAAAGTAGGGTTGGTCTTTTCATGTGGACGTTTCTAATCAAGTTTGATACTTACCTCAATAAGAATGACAACTAGTTTACAGTCAATCATATTGGACTTTTAAAGAAAATCTTGTGTATATATTGCTTATGATAAAACAATAGAGTGATGACCTTAAAAGATAGTCTTCCTAGGAAATAATGTAAAAGTCCTAAATCAATCATTTCAAATGTTTGATTTAGTTTGTTTTTGTATTTGTGGATTAATAAATTAAGACTACTTGTAATGAGTAAGTCATCCACATATATGACAATTATAATGATCTGACTATTTTTAATTTTAACAAAGAGGTCACTATTGGTGTAGTAAATAGAGAATCCATGAGGCTGGAAGAAGTTATTGATCTTATCATATCAAACCCTGGGATCTTGTTTTTAAGACCATACATAGACTTTCCTGAGTTTACAAATGTATGTTTTTTGTTTGATTGTTCAAATCCTTTTGGTTGAGTCATATATTTCCTCTTAGAGATTGTCATTTAGAAATGTACTTTCAACATCCATTTGGTGTATCTCCCAATGAGTTTAGGTTGTTAAGGTAAGGAGCATTCTAATTGTGCTCATTTTTGCTACAAGGGTAAATTTTTCATCATAGTCTAAACCATGTCACTAAGTGATATCTCTAGCAACTAGTTGTGCCTTGTATTTGTTAATTTCACCATTGGAGTTATAATTGATTTTATCTAACCCACGAAAATCAACAATATGTCTTTTGGAGGGTTTAGGAACAAAATCCCAAGTTTTGTTCCTAATTAGAGCATCATACTCTAATTTTATTGCATCTCTCCATTTTTGTTATCTCTTGGCTTCTTCAAGAGTTCGAGATTCACTTTCATAAAAAGACACCAAAGCAAAGCATGTGTGTTGAATTCTAGTCATTTTGGAAGATGAATAATTCTCTAAATTTACTTCTTGAATTAAATATTGAGTCCATTTAGGTCTTTTGTTCTAAGGTTTTAACATGGGATTCATCCCCCTTAAATTCATCAACTTGGTATTGTCATCTAAGATAGAAGATTCTATTATATCCTCAACTTGAATAGTTTGAATGGATGATAACGGTTTTTTTTTAAATATGAACATTTCATAATATGAATCCCATTTTTAGGGATCATATAGCATAAGATCTTTTGTACCTTTACTCCATAGCCTACAAAGATGCATTTAAAGGTTGGATTAAATTCTTTATTTTATTTTTAGAAATAAAAACAAAAGCAAGGCTTCCAAATATTCTAAAGTGAGGTTTATTTTTGTCCCACATTTCTAGGGGTGTTGAAAGATTTAGAGGTTTTGAAGATAACCTATTTAAAATATAGATAGTTGTATTCATAGTTTCAACCTATAAAATTTAGGCACATTGATAGAATGCATCATGGTTCTAACCATTTCCATGACATGGTTCATTTTTTTTCTTTTTTCCACACTATTTTGTTGGTGGGATAGGGAGTTGTCAGCTCCCTTTGAATCCCACAATAAAGTATAATTTTTAAAATTCTTTATTTATATATTATGTCACATTATTTATTTTTAATATTTTTAATTTTAGAGTGGATTGATTTTCAACAAGGATTTTAAATTCTTGAATCTAAAAAGGACTACATTTTTATTTTTGAGATAATATGTCTAGATCATCCTAGTATAATTGTCCCTAAATAGTAAGGCATGGAGAGATCTACTTAGAGAAGGGACTTGTAAGGGCCCTGTTAGGTCACTATGGACCAATTATAGGGCGTCGATAGAATATTCAACATGATTTTTATTAAAGGATAAAGTGTGTTGTTTACCTAATAAGAATCATTCACAAGTTTATAAATTGCTTTTGAAGCTGGGTAAACAGGCCACAAGATCGCAACAAACCATATCTTTTAAACTTTTGATACGTAAGTGACCTAGTCTTTCATGCTATAATTGAGTTTCATCTTTTAATTGTATCAAAAGACAAGTTTCTTTTGCAAATCCATTGAAGATGTAAAGATTGTTCTTTTGAATGCCTTCGGCTACAATGGATTCATTTTAGTTGTTAATAATCTAATTGTTTTTAAGAAGAGTAATTTTTGATTTTTTTAAGTGAGCTAAGAGCAAGATAGGATTATTTTCCTTAATTTTGGAACAAATAGAGAATCTCTTGTGATTTTGTTTGAAATGTTCAACTTTTCTTGCCCTTGTGCTTCAATGATCGTGTTATCTTCTAGATAGATATTTTCATCACTAAACTTTATATATCATATGTCTTGACGTATCACTATCTAGGATCCACTCATTATCATTAGAAGTAGAGGGTAGTGTAAAAAGTAATGGTATTTTTTTTTTGACAAATCAGGGGTGATAGACTCACCTATATTATATTAATAAAAGAGATTACATCATCAAGCCCGAACAACCAGTATATGGGAAACTAGGCAGAAACAAAATGCCACAATTTCCAAAAAAAGGGCCATAATTAAAAAAAAGCCACTATTACATATTAGCAAATCCAACAATGAGAACAACATATGACTTAGTCATCACTACTACCAGAAGAACTTATAGCTTTAGATGGACCTAGATCAACAGCCGAGGAAGGTGGGTGTAAAACTTGTTCTTCTTGAGCATGCTTCAAGAGGTAATGAACAACATTGAAGAAGTTGATCACCTTCGTATAAGACACCGAGCCTAAATCCTCCTTAAGAGAAAGCAAAGAAGTCCAAGTGGATTCCACATCATCCAAAAGTAGACCCCTTCGAATGGTTTGAAAGGCTAACATCTTGACAGGAGAATTAAAAAGTTTAACTTTTCCAAAAAGACCACCCACTAGCATATCACTTGAATCTACAGAATAGGAGTCCAAGGCATATTCGAGCTCTGAGAAGGAGAACACCATCGGATGGAGATAATGTGAAGCCAAAAGTAGAACCAGATCTTTATTTTCAAGAATATTCATAACATGAGAAAGGAACACAGAGGCCACTTGAGAGAAAAGTGCAGATGAATTATCTCTTAACCATGAATTACCAATCACAAATCTAATAGATTCATCGACAGGAGGACATAAAACCACAAAAACTTTTGCCAATTTCTCACTGTCAAAGAGGTGAGAGTCCATGGTCTTCTACCAAAATAGTCTTGGTAGAGAAATCCTTCATTTGGAAGCCATCAAACCACAACAATAGCAACCAAAGAACAGCGAGCAGAGAAATTATAAGATGATCGATAATGAAAACCATCTTGACCTTACAAAATATAGGCATTTCAATCGTGTCAAAGGACTCCGCCATAATAACATCAAATCATTAAAAATGCATCGAAATCTTGCAGAGGATGCATCGGCCAAAGAGAGCATGCTTCACAATAGATAAAAATGTGAAGTAAAATTACACACAGGTGACTCACATATGGAGTCCAAGTGTATAACAAAGATGAGCGAAGTGCAAAGCAAACCTTGGAAGTAGAACCAATGATTAGATTTAGAACCTGTAAAACAAGAAACTGTTAGTTGAAAAAAGATGAGATGTCCTCAAGGAATCTCAGCCTCGAACCAATATGTGCATTGAGTATTGAAAAAGATTGGCACGAGTGGAAAGGACATGGCCACCATCAACATACACCTCATCCAAAAAAGAAACCCGAACCACTCCAGCTCACTAATCCAAGTCAACAAACTCCACATCAAGAATCCAAATGGACTCAAAACAAGAAGCTGGCACCGAGAAATTAAGAATGGGAAGATTCTGAAACTAAAATTTCAATCAACTTTGAAACACACCAATTGAGCAGAGAAGCACTAACCAAGTCACTAGAATTATCAACTGCCCAATTGGATAGTTTATCAGCTAACTTGTTAGCCTCCCAGAAATAATGACTGCATTCAAAAAGTCCAACTTGTCCACTAATTCCCAAACTGATTCCATCAGATATTCAAGGTGTCAAGAACATAGTTCCCTCTTTTTTAAAGCATTTATGACCACCATTGAGTCTCCTTCAATGGAAAGTCTTTTAAAACCAAAGTCACAAGCCAAAGAAAGACCAAAGAAAATAGCTTGTATTTTTGCTTCATTGTTAGTACCAATTGGAAGACATTTGGAAGTTGCAGTAAAACATTCCCAGAAGGATCTCTTAAGACACATCCGGCACCCGATGACCTCGGGTTGCCCCTAGATGCACCATCAAAATTAAGTTTGATGAGAGAATCCGATGGAGGAACCCATCTAGCATCTTTTCTATCAGGTTTAGGAGAGATAACAATAGACCCAACAATAGGAGGAAGCTTTAGCAAAGACCACCTATTAAGAGCTGATTTATCCCAAGAGAAGCAAGAATTAGTATGAGATAAACCAATAACAGAAGACATCACCTTTTCAGAGATGGCTACCTCCAACTTGTTAAAAATGTGCAACAAAGAATTGGATCTCTTCTTAAAAGTCTTGGAATTTCTCTCTCTCCAAATTTGCCAAATGACCATCAAAGGAATAACATTCCACAAACAAGCAAAAGTTGAAGAAGAATACAAGATAGGCCAACTCTCAAACAGTTGGGTTAGTGAATTAGGAAAGGCCCACCTCCAATTAAGTTTAGAGAAAATCCAAGACCATATCATGTAGGAGAAATCACAATGAAGAAAAAGATGATCGACTAATTCAGACCCATCACAAAAGGAGCACTTAGGATCAAGCACCATTCCAAATTTAACCAATCTATCTCTCGTAAGAACTCTATTATGAATAGCCAACCATGCAAAAGCCCCTGCTTTAGGAAGAACTCTGACATGCCAACAAAGATTAAGAAGCCATTTATGAGGCTGAATCTTAGATAAATTAAGGTAACCAAATTTAACTGAATAGGAACCAGATTTATCTCCTAACCAGATCAACTCATCATCTTTGTGTGAAACAAGAACTTTTCTTTTGGCAAGAATCTCCCTCAAAAGAGCCTTTTGAGACTCAGGAAATGGGCAAAGATCAAAATCCTTCCAATGTACTAACAAAGAAGAATAATCTCTATCAAAATCTGTATAATCTCTTACTTTAGTTCACTAATTTTTCAAAAGGAATAGCTTGGCTTCTAATAAATCTGATCTAGAGTCTAATTTTTCATATCCATTCCAAGAGTCTAACCAAAAGTTTGCCTTCCTGCCATTTCTGATCACCCAAGAAAGCATAGAAGTAATTACTGATATGCAAGAAATGATAAAATTCCACATGGGGGAACAAGCAGGGGGATTAAGAATAGTAAAGATTCTATAATTGTCCAAGGAATCCAAATATTTAGATTCAAGCAATTTACACCATTTAGCTTCAGGATTAGCATAGATTTTCCAAGCTAATTTTGCACCTAAAGCAAGGTTCTGCAGAGGTAAACTTCTAACTCCTGAGCCACCTGAATCTTTAAGCAAACAAACCTTTTCCCAAGCAATTAAAGGCATTTTTCTGATCATACCTTTACCATTCCAAAGAAAGTTTCTGAGAGATTTCTTAACTTTTTCAATCGCATTCTGAGGCATAGGGAGATGAGACATCATATAAACTGGAATAGCTGAAAGGACTGCTTTAATCAAAAAATCCTACTAGAAAAAGAAAGCCACTTACACATCTAGCTGGCCAATTTTGCACTGATAGAAGAAATAATTTTGTCCCAAAATTCAACTTTAATCTGACCAAAAAAGAGTGGAATACCCAAATATGTACTTGGCAGACATTCCCTTTTCAAACCAAGTAGCCTAGAGATCCTGTGCATAATCAAAAGGGGAGTATTAAAGAAAAAGATTTTTGATTTATTGAAATTTATAGCCTAACTTGAAACCAAACAGTATCTCTCCAAGATAATTTTTATAGCCTAACCTGAAACCAAACAGTATCTTTCCAAGATAATTTTTATGACATCAACTTCAACAAAAGTAGATTCTCCAAATAAAAGAGTATCATCTGCAAATAGACAATGAGTAATAGGATCCACTTCATCTACCACCTTGACCCCCTTCCAAAGTCGTTGAAGCTACATAGAAGTAATATTTCTACTCAAGCCTTCAGCTAGAATAATGAACAGAAAGGGAGACAAAGGATCCCCTTGTCTCAAACCTTGAGAAGAATGAAAATAGCCAGTTGAGGAACCATTGACCAAGACTGAAAATCTAGCTGTTGACAAACACTCCCAAATGAGTTTGCACCATTTCTGACAAAAACCAAATCTTTCCATAACTTTTAATAAAAAGGCCTAGTTAACTCTATCATAGGCCTTTAACATATCAACTTTTAAAGCCATAGCCTAAATTTTCTTTGCCTTAATTAAATGAATGACTTCATGGGCAACTAAAATCTCCTCTGAGATCTCCTTCCCAAGACCAAATCCCCCTTGCTCTGCAGAAATAATATTCGGAATAAACACACTCAATCTACAAGCCAGTGCTTTTGTAAGGATCTTATAGATTGTATTACACAGGGAGATGGGCCTAAAGTCTTTAAAAGAGGAAACATTATCAAATTTAGGTATCAATGTAATAAAAGTATTGTTGACTTATTTCAATATTTTCCTTTCTCTCCTAGCTTCCTCAACAGCTCACCAAACATCCTCCCCAAGAAAAGCCCAACATTTCTAGAAAAAGAGGGGGGGAAACCATCTGGTCCTAGGGCTTTATCCCCTTCCATTGAGAAAACAACTGCTCTAATCTCATCCAAGGTAAAGGTAATGGTATTATTTTTATATTTATTTTGGTTATGATTTTAGAACCCATTTTCATTTTGAGATTGATTTTAATTTTGATTTGAATATTCTCTTTTTGTTATTTTTAAGGTTTTTGTTATTGAAGAATCTTTTATTGTCCTTTTTGAAATAACAATTTATTTCTTTGTGACTCATTTAGCCACAATTATTGCATTTTACTAGGTATTTATTTTTTATTATATTTAGAAAGGAACTATGAATTGTTAGAAAATTTAAGGTGTTTTGATTGATTGTCACCCTTATTTTTGAAAAAATATTTTTTTTTTGTTGAAGTCTTGAGCTTCAAAATCTTTTTCTTTCGAATCAAAATTCAACATTAGGAAGATCCGATTATTTTTTATATTTAGAGTTTAAAATTGAAATAAAGTTCTTGAATTGTTTGAGAATATTCGTTTGAATGATAAAGTAAATAAGTGTCATGGATAAGGTCTTTGTTGCAAAAATTTAATTGTGACTTTATGTTTCTTACTTTAGTAAAATGGTTTACTATTTCTTCATCTCCTTTCATAGGAATAGTAAAAAGTCTTAGAATTAACTTGATTTTCAAGATTCTAGTATCCTCATGCATGGACTTGAGGAATTTTCATGCTTCATTAGGTGATTTTTGTAAGATTTGGATGAAAAGCCACCCAAGAATGCAAATGAATGAAGGAAAGCAAATACAAAAATTAGATATAAGCCAAATAAATTGTATTCAACTCAAGAGAATTCAAAGTATACAGTGGAAATGAGATACTCATATGAGAGTGATGGGTGAATATATATAGGATTTACCACCTAAGAGACTAAAAACACTACCAATGTGGGATAAATGAAAAAGACCCTAAGTAAACTTAACCTAGTGTGAAGAGAGCTAAAGCAAAGAACTAGCTAGGAAAGAACTAGATAGTTAAATAACCTTGTTCACACTAACACCCCCAATTAAGTGCAACTTAGGGGAAAAGTAAAGAAAGATGCAAATATGGGTCCTGACAACTAGGCCTGATGAGTTACCCATGTACAAAAGATCCCCTCAAATAGAAAATAAGGAGAAAACCCAGTGGGAAAAAACTCCCCCCATGAGAGGATAAAGTAGGAAGGGCTCAGTGACTTGTCACGGGCCTATGCAAGAGACCAGTGCGGCACCGGCAAACTTAACTCAGACTGTATGGATTTTGAGTTAGAGCATCTGGACTACGCCTTTGCCAAATTGTTTTGCAAAACACAAGACATAGGTATACACAATATACAAGATATAAATGTAGCAGAAATAAAGTATATACAAGACAGTGCAAGAGTTAAGGAAAAGTAGTGCAAGACAAAACACAATGGTGGGGTGAAAGGCTTCCTTTTTATTGATATCAAAAATGGCAAGAAGCCTACAAAGATATTTGAAAACCCAACGACTGAGTCTGGCTATGCAGATAATGCTCAAGTCAATTTACACAGATTGAGACCCACCCCGGGCTTACACTGACTCTCCGAGTTGACACTTTGGTGTGTACAAAACCCAGACTAGAAATAGACTAGGGTAACTCTTCACATCAATTCTAAGCCTTCCTTGCTCGGTCCACTGAGCTCGGAAGTGTCACAATGAAATTGACAAATACAAAACAATGTCACAGCTACTAGCTCGGCCTGCTGCCAAGACAACTCCAAGCTATGACGATCTGGATGACCAACACACAGATCTTGGTGTCTCCTTGAAATGGTTCCAACCTGACACCTTCGTTTGGAGGAAGAAGAACAAACTACACTACTCTGCTGAAGATAGTATGAACAAAGTAGAAGCGACGTTTCAATCGCTGTGAGGGCTCTTCTCCCTCTATAGTAGTCATAAGTCTGAACGTGGTACAACGGAAGGCTGAGTAAGTTTCCCGCAATGAACGCACAAAGCAGTTCCAACAATTAACTCACTTTCTGTTGTCAACAATTACCTCACTCTCCAGTGTCAACTTCGAGCTCGCCTATCCCAGATGTAGATGATGCCAACGTCCAGCTTACCTTGATCAACAATCAACTCACAACGCGTCATGCAGCCCGAGCTCGTCTTCAGCGATATGCCCGATCCTGATGGCATTGGAGGAAGTGTTGATGCGTAGCTTGCCTAATCTATACGACTTGCACACTACAGCTTAACCAAGTCGCCAACCTCGACGACAGCATAGAGACTGACTCCATATGCATTCTGCACAGTTTGCCTTATACACAGCTCACCATGATTTACGATTTCGCAGACCGCCTCCTAACTCGATGACTGTAGGAACAAGTCTCAAAACTCAGAAGTGACTCAAAAATCTACATTGATGAACTCAGATCTCCTACGCACCAATTCTGGGTTGACTTGGTGCACTGAGTGCTAAGTCTATGAGCAGTCCCTTACATTCTCCCCCAGTTAAAAATGGCGACGCCTTGGCGCCGGTGTGCCCATCCGCACACTAGAGTTCCCAAGTATACTCACTTATAAGGGAAGGCAGTCTTGCTCCGCAAGAATGCTGTGATTAGCTTCTCATATTTCCACAAAGAAGCCGCAGGTTCCCAGCTCGCATCTGCCCTGGATTTGCCTTTCCATGTCACTAGAAAGTCCATGCTTCTCCAGTTGCCAAATCCACGCTCTTTCATCTGCAAGACCTCTTCTACTTCTGCATCTGCTTTGTCTATTACATTCGCAGGCCCCCTTGGTGGAATGTTGCGATCTTGGTCCTCTTCATCAGCTTTATGAGGACGGAGCTAACTTATGTGAAACACATTGTGCACCCTCATGTGCACGGGCAACTCTAGCCTGTAGGCTACTTTTCCCACCCTGCCAATGAAAAGGAATGGGCCATCAAACCGCCTCACAAATGAAGGACTGAGACCTTTCGGTGGTTTGAATTGCATAGGGTCCATTTTCAGCATGACCCTGTCTCCTTCTTTGAACTCGAGTGCCCATCGCTTCAAGTCCGCCCAATTTTTCATCTGTTCTGCAGCTCGAGTCAGGTTATGCCTGGCCATGTCGACTTGGTCTTGCCAATCCTCGAGATGATTGACTGTAGTGGGGCACTCACCATAGTATTTGCTCATCACCGTATGCGGGGAGAGCGGCTGTTGCCCTGTTGCCAATTGAAACGACAAGTAGAGACTTGTCGCCATCTTGTGCAGATTGTATGAGAACTATGCAGCATCTAGCAACTTCAGCCAGTTGGTTTGATCAGCCTGCACAAAATGCCTCAAGTAGTCCTCCAGAATGGCATTAATCCTTTCAGTCTGCCTGTCCGTTTCTGGATGATGGCTTGTCGACATCAACAATTTTGTTCCCATGATCTTGAACAATTCTGCCCAAAAATTACTGGTGAACCTTGCATCCCAATCTGAAATGATGTTCAAGGGGACGCCTCAGTATTTCACAATAAACTTGAAGAAGTAGCCGGCTGCATCTTCTGCAGTGCAAGGTGCTTTGCATGCAATGAAAGTTGCATATTTGCTGAACCGGTCCACCACCACCATGATACTAGTTAACCCGTCCACTTTAGGCAGCTAAGTGATAAAATCCATGCCCGCACTGGCCCATGGTCTAATAAGAACGGGAAGGGGTTGAAGCAACCCGGCAAGTGCCTGAGTTACAACTTTATCTTGCTAGCAGATGATGCATGCCCACATACTCATCTACATCTTTCCTCATGTTTGGCCAGAAGAATCCCCTTTCCAACAAGGAGCGAGTTCTCTTTTGTTCGGGATGCCCAGCCCAAACACTATCGTGGCATTCCTTCATGAGATCCCACCTCAAACTCTTCCAACGGGGAACATACACTCTGTCCTGTGTAAACATCAAGAGTCCATCCCTGATGCTAAACTTTCTGGTTCTGTTCTCTCGGGCTTGTTTCACCAATTCTGTCGCCTTTGGGTCCTCATGCAGCCCTTCTTTCAAGTTCTCCACCATGGATTCTGAAAGCTGCACTCTGGACTCACTTGTTTCAACAGCGGCTAGCTGACTCTTCCTGCTCAACACGTCGGCCACCACATTTGCTTTACCGGCGTTGAAGAGAATGTCAAAGTCAAATTCTGTAAGAAATTCCTACCATCTTGCCTGTTTCGGAGTCAGCTTTTGTTGGGTCTTGAAATACGTCGAGGAGATGTTATCCGTCTTGACTATGAATGGCACTCCCAACAAGTAGTGCCACCAAACTCTTAAGCAGTGAACTATCCCAGTCATTTCCTTTTCGTGCACCAGATAGTTCCTCTCTCTGTCGTTCAGCTTCCTCGACTCGAATGCTACCAGATGCCCGTCCTGCATGAGCACGCCACCAATGGCATAATCTGATGCATCCGTCTGCACCTCAAATGGCTTGGCAAAGTCTGCAAGCGCCAACACTGGCTTGGTTGTTAGCCTTCTCTTCAACACTTCAAACGCCGCTTGACATTTATCCGACCAATACCATTTCTTATCCTTTTTGAGAAGATCTGTTAGAGGTGATGCAACTTTGGAGTAGCTCTGCACAAACCTTCGATAGTAATTCGCCAGCCCAAGGAACTGCCTGACTTCATGAACCGAACTCAACGGCTCCCAATCTTTGATTGCTTGCAGCTTCATGGGGTCTGGGCAAACCGTGCCTCCTCCAACAACATGCCCCAAGAAGTCCACTTGTTCATGTGCAAAGGAGCACTTTTCTTTCTTCACGTAGAGCTGATGTTGCCTCAATAGCTCAAAAACCTCCGCCAAGTGTTGTCTGTGCTCTGCCATGGTCTTGCTATAAATTAGGATGTCATCTAGATACACCACGACTGATTTATCCAGCAAGGGTCGGAACACATCATTCATCAGGGTGCAAAACGTTGCGGGTGCATTACACAACCCAAACGGCATCACCATGAATTCAAATGCTCCATACCGCGTCACACAGTTGGCTTTCTCTTCATCCCCTGCAACTATCCTGACTTGATAATAACCCTGCTTCAGGTCTAGCTTTGTGAAGATTCTCGCCCAGGTTAGGCGATCAAAGCAGTCTGCAATGAGGGGAAGTGGATATCTATTTTTGATGGTCATTTTGTTCAAAGCCCAGAAGTCTACACAAAGTCTCAATGTGCCATCCTTCTTCTTTTGGAACAAAACAGGTGCTCTGTAAGGTGATCTAGATGGGCGTATGAATCTGGCTTCTAGCAATTCTGTGAGCTACTTTTTCAGCTCGACCATCTCGGGTCCGGACAACCGATATGGTGCCCGGGCTGGAGGTCTTCCTTCTTTCTCCAGCTTGATTCTGTGGTCTATCGCCCGTCTTGGTGGTAAGGATGTAGGTAGTTGATCTGGCATTACATCCTGGAACTGTTTGATGACCTTCTCAATGCCGGAGGGAATTGGACGGGTTCGCGACTCCACATCTTCATCCCAACCTCCCAATAGTGCAGCCAAGAAAAGGACTTCTTTACCTTTTTTGGATGCCTTCTTGAAGCTCATTGAAGAAACCATCTGCGTCATCCCTGACTGCCTCCTCTATGTCATTTTCACCATGCACGTCTGCTTTGGATCCAAGAACAAGAGACTGCCCAAGTGTGGAATAACTGCAACTTTGCCTGCCCTTATAAACTCCTGACCAAGTATCATGTCAAAATCTTCCATTGTGATAGCCAACAGATCTACTTTGTCGTCCCACTGACCCACCTTCACACTTACATCATTGGCGATGCCTTCCACTTTCTTAGGTGGCGAGTTGACGGTCTTAAACAAGCTTGTCTTATCTCCAAACTTCAAACCAAGCTCTTATGCCCTTTTAAATGAAATGTAGTTATGGGTTGCTCCGGTGTCTACCATGGCAACCGTTGTCTGATTTCTGATCAGCACATCAATGAAACACAAGTGATGCTTGCATTCCGCTTCAGCTGGGTCAGCCGGTGTTGCAAGAGCTGCATGCTTCACAGCTCCGAGGAGTCACATTGCTCCCATCCCAGGAGTAGACTCACCTAAGGTCGCTTCATTTGCTGTTGCTGTCAATCTTTGCCTCTCCGGGCATTCCTTAGCAAAGTGGTCTGGACGACCACATATGAAGCATGACGTTCCTCCTTGTGGTCTCCGCAAGGGTTGAGGCTTTCTGCTCTTTGATCTTCCACTCGTGGAGCCTTTAGACTGTTGATAGCTCGGAGCCGGCTTCTGAGTGCTCGCCGACCCGGAGTATCCTGAACCCTTTTGAGTCCATGGCGGTTTAGATCTTGGCTTCTCCTCCTTCTGAGGGGACTTCTTCCTTGCAAACTGAGAACCACTTCCTTCAGACTTTGGAGCTTGTTGGGTTGAACTGTCCTTGTAGTCCAAAAGTCTGTCCGCCGCAGCCACTACTAGTTGTAATGTCTGGGGGTTAGCCCGTCTTAGTTTAGCCTGGGCCCAGGGTTGGAGGCCATCTAAGAAGTTGAAAAGTCTGTCAGACTTGGCCACATCCTTGATCTCTATCATCAAGGCCGTGTAAGATCTGATGTAATCCCGGATCTTACCAGTCTGTCTCAACTGTTTTAGTTGTCTTTTAGCTACCCATTCTGAGTTACCAGGTTTAAACTGATCCCTAAGTACTATTTTCATTTCATCCCAGGTGTCAACTTTTGCCACAGTTCTTCCTTCCTGCAAATCTTCATCTCTGGTCCTCCACCAAAGTTTTGCACTACCCGACAAGAATGTAGTTGCTGTTCTGACCTGGGCCACATCTGAGTAGCCCGTGAGAGTAGCCAAGTACTGAGTCATATCCCAACAAAAATTATCTAAGATCTTGTCGTCTCTTTGACCGTCGTATGATTCTGGAGCCTTCACCTTGTGTGAAGACTTCGTCACAACCCCAACTGATGTTCCTTGAGCGGCTACCAGATTCTTCAAGATGTTGATCTCTATCAAAAGTTGGGTATGGTTGTCATCAACTTTTTGATTCACCTTAGCTAACTCTATGTGCAGATCTCTGATCTCGCACTCCACACTCCCCATTCTACTCTCCGTGAGACTTGTCTCCAATGCTAGAACTCTAGAAGAGATGTCCTGCACCCCCAAGAGAGACCGAAGATGGACATACTTTCTCTCAGTGAAGGGTTTGGTGAATATATCTGCAACATGCTCTGTTGTAGGACAATATTGCAAATCGATGACCTAATCCTGAATCAACTCCCTGAGAAAATGCATGTGGATCTCAATGTGTTTGGTCCACTGATGATGAACCAGGTTCTTTGATATCTAGATAGCGCTCTGGTTGTCATAGTAGATGACTGATGGCTTATGAAAAGTGATGCCAAGTTTAGTGAGGATATTCTGAAGCCAAATAGCCTCAGTGGCGGCATTAATAGCCCCCTAATACTCAGCCTCAGTCAAAGAAAGAGAAATGGCATGTTACTTCTTGCTTTTCCAACTAATATGACCGGAACCAAGGTGAAAATTGTAGCCAGATGTGGACTTGTGATCATCAAGATCACCAGTCCAATTAGAATCCATGTATCCAACCAAGTCTAAACTTGTGCCTGTTGCATAGTGAATCTCGTACTTATGAGTGCCCTGTATGTAGTGCAATGCGTTTGGCAGCCTTCTAGTGAAGCTCATGTGGCTCCGTCATGAAGTGTGCAACAATGCCAACTACAAATGAAATGTTGGGGCGACAATAGGTCTAAGTGATACTTGGGTTGCGCAACAGAGATCCTAGAAGAGGTCTGAGTGATCTCAATCATGAGAAAATAGTGCAAGAGACTCAAGTCAGTCATGGCAAACTTGTCATGCAAAGCAGTCTTGACACTCGCAATGATGGACACTAGGGGAAATTTATATAAAAATGGGCCTCCTAAGAAACTCTTAAAAACTAAACTTTTTTATATAATATAAATAAATATAAATTACTTAACTACATGAGATAAGCAGGGACACATATTTCTATTATAATTCCTTAAAAAATTTAAGTTCACTTTTTTTATATTATTTAAATTTTTTTATTTTTAAGTTATGTTTTAAAAGCTACACTTTCTAATTTTATTTAAAACTCAAGTTCACTTTTATATAAAATATAAATAAATATTTATTAGCTTTTTATATTTTTATTATAATTCTTTAAGAAACTCAAGGTCATTGAAAAATCTTAAGTTATATTTAAAACAAACTCTTATGTTTAAATTTAAACTTATGTTTAATTTTTTTTAAGGCATGTAATAAGTAAAAATGAATATTTATTAGCTTTTATTGTGAATATTTGTCAGCTTTTTTGTAATTCTTTAATAATTTTAAAATTTTGTGTTCTATAATAGAAAGTATAATTTGAAGATAAATTTAAAATATTTACCCACATTTTTTTGTCTTTAAAATTTAATAAAATTTATATTAATTATATATAATTTTCTTTTTTAAAAATGTAATTTAAAAATTATGAATTATATATATATATATATATATAACTTGGCATATAAAAAATAAAATTAAAGAAGTTGAGCTACAAATTAATTTTTAAGCAAACTATAAATTTAAATGTAAATAGGTCTTATTCATAAAAAAAATTAATATTTTATTTTATTTTAAAGTCATTTTTGTGGTTGTTAGTTTTTTGTAAATATAAAACAATAATTTTTTAAAAATGTAAATGATAATGTTATTAAATATATATTAATACTAATATTAAAAAAAGATTTAAAGTGCATTTGCGGAAAAAATTAAAATTAAAAAACCTAGCTGGATTGAATTTAATTTTTTTATTGTAAAACCCTAGTTAAGGGACCAAGAAGTCTTTCATAACACCATAATTCATTAACCCCCGCTAACTATGCATCTATAGACATAACAATCAAGCCACAAAGAAAACAACCCCCTTAAACAGTATCCTAGAAAGAGCAGGGCAAATTACATCGGCCCTCTCTCATTAGTCATTATCAAGACAAAACACAACAAAAATAAACTTAAACCCTAACATATAACTACTTATCTCCTTCACCAAACAATTCTACACCATCACAGACGTTGTCACAGGCACATGAATAAGCAGGCCGAGTATGCTCCAAGACTGGCATGCCGAGTTTTTTCTACAATTCCATCCACCATTTTTCTTGTCTCAACTACCCCTAATAGAACATCATGCAAATGGCATGACACCGCCTCCTGGTTCTCTTCATTCTACTTAGTAGATTTGATCATATCTTCATGAGTTAACAAAGAGGATGTTGCAATGGAGAGCATCATTGCAACTGTTAGTGACTGTGTTGCACCAAACACATTCCATCTCCCTCTTGTGTTGGTGGGATCAAGCAAAAGATTGGCCATTGCATCCCTAACATTGACGCCCTCCTTCCCATCTACCCCAGCAATTTTAAGAAGCCTGCCCAACCATTCTCAAAATTAAATTCTTTATCTCTCCTTCAAGACTGTTGATAAAGCCCGCCATAGCCTCCTCTCCAGAAAGCTTCTTCAGCCTCTTCCTAGTGGCATACCTTCTCTTCATCCTACCACCCACCATCGTGTTGCTCACCCTTCTCCTAGATTGCCTTTGCAGCGTCTCAATCTCCACCTTCTTGCCTTTGTCAATGTTCCTCTCAACATTACACTCGTGCTCACCATCCAGACACCACCAACTCCAGCAGAAGCCATGAGAATGCAAGGAGAGGAGGAAGGAGAAATGACACTGAAGCCAAAGGAACACATATCAATTAATGAAATAACTCTACCAATCTGCCACAAGCCACCTCTATCAATGATGACCAACCTGTCAAACATCCCCTCCGCTAGCTTTCTCATGCTTCATGATCTCGGGAATCCTCAATAAAAGAAACTGCCTAATTAACTAGCCCATTATTAGGCGAGATTGAATTTGATTTAATTTTATATGCAACTTCATTTATTTTTTTATATTAGTATATAGACATATAAAAGTATATATTATTTTTAAAAAATTTAAAAATCATTTTTTATAATTTTTAATGTTTATATATTTTTATGGAGAAAAGATTTGTTAAATATTTTTTAGATTTGTTTTTTAGAAAGCACAATAATTTCTATAATATAATTTAAGAATGATAAATCTAAAAAACAAAAAAATCTTTATTTTTTAGAAAGATATTGAGATGGAGTAAGATATGTAGGGTCAAATTAACTTTATTGAGTTAATTTATAGGATTTTAGAAAGTTTAATGTAATAAAATAAATGATTATATTTTTATTTTAGATGATGTCACTGTAACGATTGACATCATCTTTTAGTTAATTTTTGTGAGTTCATTTTTTTGGTGATGTCATCCTTAGGAGGCCCATTTTATATGTAAAATTCCCCTAATGGGAGGTGCTCCCAGTGACGATCAAGTCATCAACATAGAGAGCCAAGAAAAGAAGAGCATCCTCTTGTCTCAGAATGTAGACATTCAGTTCTGAGTGGCATCTAGAGAACCCAACTGAGAAAAGAAAGGAGTCCATCTTGGCATACCAAGCTCGTGGGGCTTATTTGAGGCCATAGAGAGACTTCCTCAATTTGCAAACCAGTGAAGAATCCTGAACAAACCCTTGTGGCTGCTCCATGTAAATCTCCTCATGTAGATCCCCGTGAAGAAATGTACTTTTCGCATCCATTTGATGTACAGCCCAACCTTAAGTTGCAGCAATAGCAAGTATCATGCGAATGGAGTTCATTTTTGGCGATAGGAGCAATGGTCTCAGTGTAGTCAACACCAGGAACCTAAGAGAAACCTTTAGCCACAAGTCATGCTTTGAACTTATCAACCGATCCATCTGCTGTAAATTTGGTCCGATAGATCCACTTACACCGAACCAGTTTTCTTCCCTTAGGAAGTGGAACAAGATCCCAAGTTTTATTCTGAATCAAAGAGTTGTACTCTTCCTCCATTTTTGAATCCCACTCAACAATACCTGATGCTTCACGAAATGACTGTGGATATGAATTTGTGGCAATGTAGTAATACAGAATATCTTGATGTTGTGACCGAGTCCTCTGAGTATCTAAAGGATCCCCAACAAGAGTGCCTATAGACTTAAGTGTCTGACGAGCCCAATGAGGCATGGTGGGGGATGGAGGAGGAGAATCCTAAGCCTCAAAATCTGAACTCTGCAAAGAGGAGGATGAAACCTCATGATCAACTATGCAAGTAGAGGCAGTTGGAACAAAGTCCTCTGAGTCACTATCATATGTATCTGTTGTGGAGGAATGAAGATGGGAGGATGAGCTAGGAGAGCTTTCCATAAATTGCACACTTTGCTCAATGAAGAGCTACATGTCTCAAGATCCAAGAGCCGATAACCTTTAACACCATCGGGGTAACCAACAAAGATGCAAGGTCAACTCTAAAATTCCAAGGCCTTGCGCTTCTCTGAAGAAATGTGAGCCCATACTGGGGAGTTAAAAACTCTAAAGTGCCACACAACAAGCTTCCTGCCACACCAGGCTTTGAAGGGAGCAATGCCCTTCAATGTCTTTTGAGGAACCCTATTATGGATGTTAGTAGCACAGTTGATAGCTTTTGCCCAATATTCAAGTGCAAGGGAGCGTGTGTGGATCATGCATCCAACCATCTCTTTCAGGGACCTATTTTTCATCTCTGTGACACCATTTTGTTGAGGTGTATAGGTGACAGTATGCTTAAGATCTATCCCTTCAAGAGTATGAAATTGGTCAAAGCGATGGTTCACATATTCTCTTCCATTGTGAGTGTGGAGAATCTTGATAACCTTTCTAGATTTTTTCTCGACATGAGCCTTGAACTCCTGAAATCTATCAAAAGCTTCTCCTTTCTACCGAAGAAAGTAGACCCAAGTGTATCTGAAATAGTCATTAATAAAAGTGAGCAAGTAGCGAGCCTTGCTAAAAGACAAAGATGGAAATGGACCTACCACATCACTGTGAACCAGCTCAAGGACTTATGAATCCCTCCAAGCCTACCCTTTGTCGAAATTGTCCTCAGAATGCTTTCCCAAGGCACAACCCAAACAAACTCCATCTGAGAAACTAATCTGAGGAAGACCTGTGACCATATCCTACTTGTTGAGCTATTGAAGATAGCGGAAGCTGAGATGGCCAAACCGCTCATGCCATAACTCACTCACAAAATTTGAATGGTGAGAAAAGAAATAGAATATTAATCATGTATAAAATGAGAGAAAGCATACAGTTGAGACTCATTATTAGCCTTACCAACTGTAAGAAGTGCATTATCTTAAAGATCCCTAATGGTGACAGAAGCTGGAGTGAATTCAACTTTCCTTCCATTTTGGGCAATTTGATAAATGGAGAGAAGGTTGGCTAATATATAGGCACACAGAGAACATCCTCAAATGTACCAGTGCCAGCATCAACATAACCTTTCCCAATGACATCTACAGGAGAGTCATCCCCAATGAGAATGTGGGGCACCAAACAAGGCTCCAACAAAGAAAATTGTTCTCTAACAGAACCCATATGATGTGATACACCCAGGTCAAGAATCCACTTCTAATAAGAATCTGTAGTAGCAATAGCTGTAGTTGCTTTCCCTTTACCTAATTTGGAAGAGGGAGTAGAGGATTGTTGAGCAACAGAAAAAGGTAGATTAATGTTGTTCTTGTCTATAAAATGCTTCAGCTCATCAATCTGCTTCTAGTGACATGAATGTTCCTCGTGACCAACCTTCTTGCAGTAACTACAAGTTGGTTTTTCCTTCTTCTGAGAGTTCCCCTTGGATGATGAGGAATTACATGATGACTATGCCTAATCTTTATGTGACTTCTTCTTGGACTATGTCTATCCCTTTAGCTAACCAACCAACAAAGCCTGAGATTGAGATGGCTTAAGGAGACCCATGGAAAGAAGATTCCCCTATTCGTGCATCAACATTTTAGAAAAGGAAGCAAAAGAAGGCATTGTGTATGCAGATCACATAGTCAACCTATGAGTGTGAAAGCTAGAAACAAATGCAACATATTCAAGTCCAAGTTTAGAGAGAGTGGTTAGGACAAGTTGTATATACTTTTTCTCAATGCCACAAGATTTACATTGTGCTCTAAGGTCATTAACCTTTGTTACATAGTCCTGGATGTTGTCAAAAGACTTGGGGTCGAGACCCATTAATCCAATGTCAAGTTGATATCTCCTTCATCAGTTGTACCATACAAAGTCTTTAATTTTTCCCATACATCAAGTGAATTTGTACACCCATCAATTTGAAACATTATATCAAGGGAAACTAGACTCCTAAAACAACCAAAAGCTTCTGTATGTTCAAGCATCCATTGTACCTTTTCTCTATTAAATTAGTGGGTTCAATTACCTTTTGTTCAACATAAGGTGTATATCCAAGTTGCATTAAGGCATTCCATACATTTTGATGCCTTGTGTTGTAGTTGTATTATGGTAACAATGGAAACTTAAAGTGACCCATTTGTGAAGGAAAAGAGAGCACAAGCAGAATGAGATGCACAAGCACTAAGACACCAAGACACCCCCCCTGAATCACTCAATCAAAGAACCCCCCAAGGCAATATGATTTGGCACTTTATAGTTAGTGTGGTTACAATTGTCACTAGCAACAAAACATTGAGTGGACTTGATTTCAATGCTTTTTATAAATCCTCAAAGAATGAGAGTATAATGAAAGTACAATGTAGGTACAAAATCAAGTGAAATTATTAGCACCATTGTGAAGTACACAAAAAATCATTCACCTTCAAAAAAAGAATCGCCTCAATCTGAGGTCGTATGCAAAATTTATGCATCGTTGAAGTTCCCAAAACAAGAACTACGTAGTGGCACCTGTGAGAATCTACAAATTTTGGAGAAACCATTCACCTAAATGAGAAAGTGTCTACACCAACACATAGAGCGTGAAAAATTAGCCCAAATAAAAAAAAATCTTTAAAAACGGAGGTCGAGAGTCAAAGATATGAGCCTACAAAGTTGGTCTTCAAATCTGGAAACTCCAACAGAGGGGGTAAAATTCAAAGGTCCTCCTACTGCCAAATTTAGCACAACTACCACCAAATTTAGCGGATTCACCAAATATAGAACCTTTCCAGATAATATAGAACCTCCAGACAAATATAACCTCTGTCAAAACTAGCGGAACTTATAAACACTGTAAAATGTGGAGGTATGGATAAGTGTAAAGCCAAAAATAGCAGAGGTTGATGGCACAAAGGCCAAAAAGAAGATTTAGGTTTCAAGGTTAAGACGCTTGCTCGAAATGGCCAAAGGCCGAAGTACAAGGAAAGGCCTTCGAATTCACTCCCCACACCCACGTTTAAAGTGGGGAAATCCCCAATAAGGGGCACGACCTCTAAGTAGAGGCTACGGATTTCTTAGAGGTCTGTAGACCTAAAGTGGGGGCGCAGACCCCTATGCAGAGGTGGTACGCCCTGTGCGGGTACTACGTACCTCACAGGGGTTAAACCCCTTTTATATATTTTTTTTATTTTTTCAAAGAAACTTTTGAATAAAAAATTGTGACAAATATTTTTTTAAATGAATTTTAAGAAAATTTTCACAACAAAATATGAATTTTTTTAAATGTTCACCTTGAACTGTGTGCAGGGGGTCGTACAACTTCCTGGGCAAAAAAAATTTACCTCTCTGGACAACTTTGTCCAAAATCGACGAATGAATAGATGATCTTGGGGTTTTCAGGCCTTCTGAACATGATGGCAAGGTCGGATTTGACCCAAAATGCTCTGAAATGGTGGATCCCTGTTGGATGAGGCAACAAACCTCCAACTTCAAACCCTTATAGATCTGGCTTCCAGTGTCCAACTGGGATGAAACAAAAGGAAAATCTAACTGTCTCAGCTGGTCTAAACTCAATGGTGAGCTTAAAATGTCTCCAGGAAGCTTCGAAAAAACCTACAATTGACAAGTCAAAAAAGAGAACTCCCCAGAAACTAATATTTTCTCCACACTTTTCTGATTCTCCATATCATCCGAGGATACAAGAGAAGAGAATACTCGTGCTTTGAAAAACAACTCTACAATCATATTTCTAAACAAATTACTAACCCACAACTCACAACCTCTCTGATACCATGTAAGATTTGGCTAAAAAGCTATCCAAGAATGCAAATGAATGAAGGAAAGCAAATACAGAAATCAAATATGAGCCAAATAAATTGTATTCAACTCAAGAGAATGGAAAGTATACAATGAAAATGAGATATTCATATGAGAGCTATGGGTGAGAGCTAAGAAAGAACTAGATAGCTAAAGAACCCTCTTCACACTAACAATTTCAGACTTCAAATGTGAAGGAAAGATTCATCTCCAACACTTCTTAAATGATAGGCAAGATTCGTGAGTTCTATGATGGAAAGTGTTAATTTTGTAGGTAGTTTCTCAAATCTATTTACTATGGTCCATAGATTTCTGGCCATAAATTCAACCTTTAATCAAATTTTCTCTATCGAATAGTTACTCTCATTAAGAATATGAGATTTATCAATAATAAACATATGGGTGCCATGATAAATTTAATTTTTAATTTTGAATGATATGTAAATATATTTACTAAAATGAAAGAATTTAGTTTTACTAAGTAAAAAAAATGTTAGTTCATTTTTCTAAAGATAAATAATAAAGTGAATTTAAATTTTATGAAAAAATAAAACTGCAATTCATTTTTTAAAAAATCAACTATTTTTTATTTAAATAAACAATAAAATTCATATTAATGATTTATAAAAATAAATATAATACTAATTGTAGCATATAATAAATAATATTAACAAAATCACCTAAAAGATACACAATAAATTAAACAATTAAATTGTAATTTTATTCTATACTCTTTTTATAATTTTAAGATACATTAAGGAGTTCATCAAGAAGGAAATAAGTCACTTTTATCTCGAAGAAAAGAAATTGGGTTTGAAATTTTAAAAATTAAATATATACATTTTCTTGGAAACCAAGAGATTTCATTTTATATTGTTTTGGAGGATCAAAAAAAATTGATGATTCATAGTAGAGAAGCAAATTAAATTTAAAGAAGGTTTTAAGGCAGCATGGTTGTGGAGCCACATCCATAGAGGCCACAACCACCTCTAGAGCCACGCCCCTTATGGGTTGTGGCTACCATAGTGGTGCAACTCACTGAGGAGCTGCAAGTCCAGGGGGTGTGGCCCTTGTGGTTTTTTAATCTTTGTTTTAAAAAATTTCTATCAACTTGATGCAGGGGCATCGTGGTGCCATGTTGGTTTTGATTAGTTTGGTTTTGACTAATTATTGTTTTCATTTTTGTTCATTAAGTTATTTGGTTGGTGTTCAGTTCATCTTCCTGGAATGGCTTGCAACTTCTTATGGACCGGTAGAAGCTGTTTTTGAGAGAGAGAAGTTAATTTGTGAGAGGTTCATGTCGCCACAAAAGAGAGGTTAGACAGAACTGTCAAATGACAATGAAAAGGATGGAAGGTAGATCATGGTGCGAGGGGAGAAAAAGGTGAAACTGCCAGAACGACAGAAGGGCAACGAATAGGAGAGATCGGCTAGTTTGAAGAGAGATCGAGGTCTTAGCAAAAGGGGCAGATAGAAGTTGGGAAGACATAGTAAGAAGAGGACCATAGCAGAAGTGGAATGGAATAGAGGATTGGTCAGTATAGTTGAAAGCCTCAGAAAGCATTCTGTTGTAGAAGAAAAGTGAATGCCTCATTTCTATGTATTCATGATAATTAACCGACCCTAGAATAAAGCTTCCTATTGAATAATGTTGTGTGATCCCTGTCTTTTGATTGTTGTCATCAATTTTTATAGTTTAAGTAAGTTTTGTGGATTGTTGTCATCACAACCTTTATGGGTATTAAAAAAAAATTTATTTTTAATCTAGAGTTTTTAAATTTTTAATTGGAATTGTTGGGTTTGAATTTTTCAAGATGGAGTCCTACCACCATTTTGAAAAATAATATGTTTTTATTATATATTTAAAATTTTCAAGTAAATTCTAATGGGCAAGTGTAAGTGTAAAATCAGATTTACACTCTGGGAATTAACTTTTAGCTAATGCAAAAATGGGAGTTTTGGAAGAGGGTATGAATGGCTATCAAGGTATAGAGGATAAAGGGATTTTGTCAGATGTTTTAGATGTAGCTTTCGAGGAATATGAATTATAAAAAAGAATTGTTTAACGCTTTTGGCTTGTAGAAAAAATATGAATACTATTGTTGATTTTTAATGTATTCTATGCACATTCATTTATATTTTTTTAAGTAGGGCCAAACTTTATTTAGACTCAAATATTTTGGTTTCAAATAATGTTTATTTTCCAAAAATGTAATAGTGATCTAAACTTCTATTTTTTAATTTTTTGTTAATTATTTTTTGCAAACAATTAATTTATTAATTGTGGCTTTATCAAAGTTATTAAATCTCTATTGAATAATATAAATTAATGTACAAGCAAAGAAATAAATACAACACAGACAAAAATTTATGGTGGAGAAAATTATAAGGTAAAAACAATTATGGTGGAAAAATTGTAAGGTAAAAACAAACTTACATTATTCCTTGTGTACATACTAAAGAGCTTGGGAATAATCCCTTCCAAAATCTTTTGGTATAAGTTAAATATTCACCAAATCTCATAATCTCCAATAATGATTATTCCCAGTGGGAATTCCCTTAAAATTTAACATTAAAATTAATTAATAATTTAACTAATATTTAATATAAATTTTTTATATTAATAAAATTATTAATTAATGTTATTGTAATATGCATATTTATATTATGAGGTTGTAAACCTTACATTAGATACCTTTTATAAATGTTTATTTTAGGTCTATTTATAGACCCCTAATATCATTATGCTCTAACAAATATCTTCATGCATAGAGTTGTCGAGGAGTAGTAGCTAGGCTAGCTCCTCAATCTAATCATAGACAAACATGTGAAAGATAGTAGAGTATGCTCCCCCTCAAATTATATGCATTTAAAGTAATGGATACAATTTGAAGAGAGGAGTTAAATGTAAAGTGGCCACATGAATTAATGTGTTGGCCCCAAATGCAAATAAAATATGACATCATGAAGCACATAAGATGGGAGGCAATATCAATTTTCCCTAATTTTGCCCCCAAATGTGAGAACAAAGGCTCATACAATGATAAAACATGTAATCGCAAGCAAGCATAAAAATGTTATATGTGTAAGATATTATCATGCAAAACCATACAAATAGATGAGAAAAATATCATCATTTAGTTATAGTTTGCAATGTATATCATGTAAAATGTGATCATGCAAAAACAAGGTATATCATCAAAGGTGGCTTCTTTAAGGGAGTAGCCAAGGTATGTGCATTTGGATCGAAAGAATATAATCAAATCATAGTAGTTTCTATGATATAAAATGTTCTAAAATGTTCATTCACTATCACTATCCTTATATTATTTACATTCTCTCTCAGATTTCTTTAGATTCATGTATTCTTAATCATAGTAAATTCCAACCCACAAACTAATAAATTCAACAATTTGGACAAAAGCTTTCAATATTATTAAGATAATATGTAACAAGACAAAAATGAATTAGAAACATACATATATCAAATATCATTTGTATAAATTGATAGACTTATATGTAAATCCTAATCAAACTTTTGATTAGCAAGATCGCGTATAGCCCAAGCTAAGAGCATATGTCTAGACTCTCTAAGACTCTATATCCCAAGTTTCTCGAATGTCGAAGGAACTCAATCTACCTTGCATTTATAGGAAAGGATGCAAGAAGATCAATGGTTCATGTCAAAGATACAATATCAACAGTTTATTACAAAAGCTTTCAAAAGGAAAGTACAATAATTTATTTATAATTGGAGGGTCCACTAATTCTTCTGCAACTTTGTTGAGTGGCTGACAAAAGTCTTCAATCCTTATGTCCTTTCTTGCAACTCTTTTTGCACACAAAAAAGGTCTTCACATGGGTTTCATATTGAGAATATATTTCCACATAATCATGTAGATTTGAGTGGAAAACAAAATGGATTCGCTGGATCATTTTGTGTTACATAATCCCATTCAATTCTTTTAGTGAGAAGAGTCGGTCGTAAGAATGCATATCCATTAACGATTTCTACTTTTGGAAACCAATCAAACTTCTAGGAGTAAAATTCTATTCCAGGCAAACAATAAGTATCTGGTTGTGCCATATATTCATCAATTATTCTATTAATTTTTTTTGGGAAATCCAAACATTAATTTCTCAAGGAAAATAACTATCTCTATTTCTCATTCACTAAAAACTTTAGAAAGATCTCCAAACACAAAATGATGGCAAGAAATACTATTTACAAGACCAATTTTGCAAGTCTTTAAAAAAAATCTTTTCAAATGTCCAACCATCAAAATTTATCAAATCTAGCTATTTGTAGATTGACATTCCATGCATTCTTTAATCTTAATGAAACCAGGGCTTCATTTAGTCCAAATTCTCTATGAAGAATATCATCAAAGTTAATATGCATGTAATTCCAGTAGTCTCTAATCAAGCTTCTGCATTCATCTAGCCATTTATTCAAATACCAACTATTAATAATAGGTTCTAACAAATGGTCAGGAAGAACTGATTCTCGATTTCTTTCTGTGATAATGATGGTTTCTACTAATTCCTTGGTTTTTGATATCAGTAAAACATAGGAAAGGGCTTGGACCCATTACATAGAGTAGCTAAGAAGGTGTATGAAGAGAGTTTCACCAGGGGTGAGACTACAAAGCATTACAACAAGAAGAAACAAAATAGAGAGCACCAGAAAGACCAAAAGAAAACAACAGAAACAACACTAGAACAACAAAGGACCAACACATAAAAACCAAAAGTTACTAGTCAGCCAGCTTCTTCAGCTCGTCGATCGCCTACCATTCTCTATTCAATAAGTTTAGTTTGTCGATGAAGGTGATCTCCCCCGAGTTCTTCTCCTTATTCTTGGATTTACCTTTGACATCCAGCATCTTAGCTCTTGTTGTATTAGCAGGACCTTCCCGAGCCACAATATTCTCACTGTTATCCACATGCTTACCTTTCCTTTTTCCAATTCAGATTGCAACACAGAGATCAGTGGCAGAATTTTTAATGGTTTCTCTGCTGAAGGCAACAATCTCAACCATGTTCTCCTTTATGTTCTCTTGATTCTTCTTCATTTTGGTTATGTTCTACTCTAGCTCTTCCCATTTTCCAAGAGTGTTGGAAAACTTCTTGACTTCTTCCCATATATCCTCCTCCACATCAACACTCTTCCACTGCAAATTTGCTTGTAGATTTCCTTTTCTAGTTGTTGAATTTTATTTTTAGCTATGTGCAACTGAGAGAGTTATCATTTCATGACGTTATTATGAAGCATGAGACTTTCCTGAAAATTGTTGACCTTGTCCTCTAGGGAGATGTAGGAGTTGCATTTGGTGCTATTGGTTGCAGAATCTTTGAGGGATGGTTGAGGACCGAAAGGGGGTTTCACAGAGGGGTTGTTGACCATAGTAGAGGTGTGGGTATGGGTGGGATACTTCGAAGGGGTGGTAGTCACATGAGAGGTGGGTTCAAGGGTATCCACCACCAGGGGTTAGCCTTGGACAGAGCACGATCCTTCTTACCCCTATACCTTGGGTGAATGTTGTGTGATGGTTTAGAAGGGCTGGGAGGGCTAATGGAAGTGGCTAGGCCTGAAGGTTCAGCAAATACCACACCTTTGCCTTTACCAGTAGCTGCATGGGGATGAGTAGTATGGACATTGGACAGGGTGTCACCCAAATGGGCGGGTGGAATAAGGATTTTAACCCTCAAGGGGGTTAGTTTTCTCCTGCACAACTTTTTTGCTTCTTCGCGAAGGGGCATAGGAAAGCTATATGTGGGGGGGGGGACCAGGGAAAGGTTATAGATTTTAGTGATGAGGGGCAAGGTTGGGGTTCTAGCCAGCTGGAACCTATAAAGACAGTATATCAACCCCTGGTGTAGGGGTAGTTCTTTCTTACCTAAAACCACTTGAAGGATAAAATCGTCTAAGGAGCAAAAGATCCAAAAGATAAAATTTAACTTGATACCATGCTTGAGATGATTCAACATAGGAAACATGTATGAATAAAAATGTGGTCTTGTCACTCAGACTACATATGTGGTCTTGTTACTCAGACTAGTTCATGCCATGACCTAGTTTGTCAAATGGACTAGACTACATATGTGGTCTTGTCACTCAGACTAGTTCATGCCATGACCTAATTTGTCAAATGGACTAGACTACATATGTGGTCTTGTCACTCAGACTAGTTCATGCCATGACCTAGTTTGTCAAAATCATAACTTCAAATTTCCCATTCCCAAGGTTGACTTCTTTAGAATTTGACAATTACCTTGTTGGATTACACACCAAATACCTCAAGTTGAGCAACTAGGATCTTGTATTTATGGACACTCCTAGGTTATTAGTTCATAATCAGAACATATGATCAGAAAGTATTATCAAATTATCATAAAGCATTTGCACTGCATTAGCATTGACATCCTAGATGTTGCATCATTTGTGTGGTATATATTCATATTTTGTATCATCAACAAAGGAGTCTTAACTCCCATAAAGGAAGTCAACAACAGGGCCTACTATGCTTTTCAGCACAACCCCTTGTTCAGAAGTAGTAATTGAAGACAAGATCACAATACAATAGGTTGCACCAGTAGAGGATAATCTATGGTAGGAGGACCAAATCATGTAGCAAAAAGGGTGCCCCTAGACCATACTGTGAATGTAGCCTAGCCTTGTATCAACCTAGATCTTAGTCCAAAGTTCATCATTGACTCAACAATGCAAATCTAGTTTCAAATTCCTTATTTTGATCAATCACAATGAATAAGCAAAATTATCAGTTATCAACACAACAAAATCAATAAGAACTAAGCCTTCTTATCCTCTTAAATTCATCATTACATTTTTTACCCCTCTGATAATTTAGATTTTTAGATCTAATTATTGTTGCTTGATTACTAACTATAGCCATGTTTATTTCCCTAAAGGGGAAAAGATTTAATAGTTGAGCACCTTATATTTAGAATCAATAAATAATGAGATTGTTTTATAATTAAATTGTCATCTTTGTTTGGAATATTTAATTAGAGGAAAAAATAAATTTTGAATCACTTGTTTAAGAATGTTTTAAGTATACTGAAAATTAAATTGGTGCTACACTTGTTACTAGTATTTTTTAATTATTATATACCCTATATTATTTAACGACCAAGCACCTCTTATGTATTGTAATTGAATATAATCCATTTTTCTTTCTGATTAAGAACCAAGGTTGAGGGATATCCATTTGGTCTTAATTGGAGGGTATCCATTCTTCCAAACTCACATAGGACTTCAATTTGGTTGCATCTAGGACTAAAGGGTTTCAATTCTTTCAAACTCACTTAGGACTTCAAGTTGGTTGTGTCCCGTATAGTGTCAAGACAATACATTAAGGCTCGATACCTAGTGGGCTCTTTATGAGCCAAACAACTTTGCCAATAGACCACCAACCACTTGATAACTTCTACAACTTTTTGTCACTCTATATTTAATAAATTGGGACTAATGTCAAGAGTTTAATATAGAAATTTTATTAAAAAACCTAATGGCTTTCATTTCTTGCAATCGCACTTGTTCCCCTCCTAGAAACCCTAAAGTCATTTCTTTGTCACTTATTGGGGGTTTGTGTATTGTTGCTATCTCACACGGGTTGCCTATTGTTGGGTTGTTGCTCTTATCTCTACATATTGCTCACGAAAATGTATATATGTGAAGACTAGCCTACTTGTTGATGGTGTTTTGCCCTCCCTACAACACGCCCAAGTGGCAAAAAATGGGTTGTATGTGGCAATGACATCTAATCCATCCAAATGTAGTTTGTCCTTTGTTGCAATTGGGAGTGTTGGTAAAACCTTTGCAAAGGGTTTGAGCTTGATAAAGAGCTTAGAGACAATTCCCCAACTAGTTTTGAGGTGAGATGTTTTGGAAGAAGCTCACTATGCTTAGATAGGATTGATATGCAAATTTAATAATTTTGGCCAAGCTTGTCTAATCTCCATGCTTGGGTGAGTAGAAATTGGAAGCCTTTCCTTTTCAAGGATGTAGATATTTATCCTTGAACTCTGGGTTTTTTTGTTATTGTTGACGAGACGAAGAAAGATAACGAGTTTATTCTTGAGGAGGGACATTGGTTTTGGGAGAAGGCAATTATTTTATAAAGTTTTAGTACCTACCTTCAAACCTCTAACTAAATCCTTCTCAATGATGTCAATTTGGGTTAGACTACCAAACCTCCATCTGCAATTTTTCATTTGACTCTTGTTTTGAGGCCATTAGAGATGCTCTTGGGAAATCTAAGTTTATCTCTTCGAAAACTATTAATCTCTCATCCTACCTCTTTATGTATCTAGGTTAACATGGATATCTTGAAGGTTCTTCTAGCTAGAATGTAGCTCAAAGTGGAAAATTGAATATGGAAATAAAAGTTGGGTTATGATAAGATGGCTTTTAGGTGTCATAATTGTTATATACTTGGGCACATAGAAGCAGATCGTGGGTAAATCTAGCGATATATCACGAGATCTCGAATCTCAGCCATATCCTCAATTTTTTCTTCAAAATTGCGGAAAAACAACCCGACACCTATACTTTTTCCTTGTTTACCTGCCATTTTCTTCAAATCTTGACCCATTTTTTTTGGACGTTTTGTTTTTCGTCGCATACAATGATAAATTTCCACAAATTTGTTCATATTTTTCATCGTAAACCACCTCAATGTTTTCTTTGTGTGGTTTCTTCCTCGACTTTAATTAGGGTTTTTTTATTGTTCTATGATGCTACCCATCGACTTTTGTTAGGGATAATATATATTTGGGTTTTTCAAATATTTTTTAAACTAAATTATGATATATTATTTCAATTTTAACTTATTTTAAATTTTTATTTAAATTTTAATATTAAATAAAATTTAAAATTTAAGTTATATATTATTTTATTTTAAATCATAATTTTGTTTTGTTTTTTTATTGAACTAATTAATTTTTTAATTGTAATATATTTTTTTAATTTTTTCTAATTTTTGTTTTCATTTATGATTTTACATTTAAATGTTTTCTTTATAATTTTATATTTAAAATTAAAATGTATTAAATAATGTATTTATTTTAAATTTTAATATTAAATCAAATTTAAATTATAAAACTTAAAATGTTATTTTATAAAACATAAAAACATTTTATGACAAAATGGTTGAATTTTTTTTCTAACATTTGAAAGGCTAAATGCATTTTTTTTTTCAAATTTGGTCATCATTGCAACATGAAAAAGATTTTGCATGGGCATATTGCACATCAATTGAGGATACAAGCAAAGTGAAGTGCAAATTTAAGTCGATCACTTTGTAGCTTGACATTTCTATTTTATAGTTTGTGATTGATTTTGATGGTTCAAACTTTGAAGTGAAACTATTTAATAACATAATATGTAGTGTGTGTTATAAACAATGATTTCAAAATTAATAGTGTACCTCGCCTTCACTTTCTCTCTCACTCTATATAATTAGGATGACTTTAAATATTAAAAATATCAATTATTTCTTTCTTTTTAAAAATTTTCTAATTTCTTGGATTCTCAATATCATCCCTAGAAATTGAAAATCTCTCTCTTTGCCTAGATATTCTTGAGAAATAGTTAAGATGGCTTTAAATATTAAAAACATCAATTATTTCTTTCTTTTTAAAAATTTTCTACATTTTTTGGATTCTAGATATTTTCAAATATCATCCCTAGAAATTGAAAATATATCTCTTGGTTTGCCAAGATATTCTTGAGAAAGATGTTTGCTTCTATGTTGGGGCACATGTAGGATGGTTGTACTAGTTTTAAGCGTAAGGTTCCTAGTCAAGCCAACCTCCTAGTGGAGAAATGCTTAGTCTCGCCATTTATCAATTCACAATGCCTGAAGTGGGGCTTCTAGGGCTCCCTCTGTGGAGCCTTGTATGGTTGCTTCTACTCTTGCTAGTGTTTCTTCTTCCAATATTAAGCATGGATCTTTAATGGTGCTTCTTGTGGTAGTATCTCTAGCATGTGAGTCATCTATAACACATGTGCATATGTCCCCTTGTGCCTCTCGAAATGTGGGACAGCATTTGATTTATTTGATAGGCTAGAGTACTATGTTTTCAGAGCCCATTGTTGGGGCCACAGATGAGGGTGTGCAGACCATTGTTTCATCTAAAACGTTTTCTTCTAGAAAGTAGGCCTCCTCTTCAATGTTGTTGAGATCGCATAAGAAGGTTGTTCTAGCAAGTCGATTGTGTGTGTTATAGTTTTTTTTTAGATGGTTATAGGGTGGAATATCATCTATTGGTCTATGCTCAACTACGGATTCCTTAACATATTTAAAACCATATATTAATGCATGCATTCATTCATCACCTTGCCATTTGAAAGAAAATCATCTTAAATGTTCAAGCTAATTAAAATTTGTTTTAGTTCTAATTTCTATGCTTAAATAAATATAATTTATTAGGGATATAAGGTTTTCATAGTCTGAATTTATGAGACAAGGTCTAGAAATAAACTGTGTTAAAAGGATTTTAAATCAATGCTTTGGATCACATTCTTGATCCACAAGTGTGCATTGATGCTATTTATGAGTCGCCTCAAGAGAAAAATTTAATGAACTAGTGATTTTCACCATTAAATAGTTTTAAACTAATTTGAAATTATTAAATGCGCACTCCTAAGATGATAGATTTGTTTAGCATATTAATGATTGATGATTGGTCCCCATGACTAGCTAAAGAGCTAAGTCAAGGTAAACAACAACAATTGGCTCTTCGTAAATCCTGGATAGGTACTGAAGTTGAGACATTGCATCACCATGCAAATCCCCAATATCAAGCACCAATGGGCAATAGCCCCCTAATTACCCAAGGGTAAAAGCTTTGACCCCTCTAGTTAATTTAAAAGCATTAGCTCTTTAGTGTTCTACATTTTGGAAAAATCGGCATTTGTGGTCAGATTTTCATATGCCATAGCCTAGGTAAACTTAAAATATAATTCTTCCACCAAAAGCTTTAGGCAAGATGCTAGCACTTTTATATGGCACTAACCAGAAAACAACTAAATGTACTACATTAGTTAAGAAAACATTAACATGATCAGTACACTAAATCCGCTCATTTACCCAAAAACAGCATTTGAAAATGAATGAAACAAGATTTCAAGTATAGCTTTGTCCTACTAACCCCAAAATACATCTAGATTCTATTGCTTAGGGTATTTGCTTTTGCCACAGACACTAATTTTAAGATCCTTGATTCCATTTTTATTCAGGGAAGATAACAACAATAAGCTTTAAAAAAATGAACTGCTGAGCACATGCCTAAAATACTAAGCGTCTTTGATGACCAAAAACAAGTAAGAGATCCTTCAAATCATCCAGGGGCAGTCAGATACTTCAATGACTTGCAGATTCTATGTTTGGTGATTGATCACCGTGTTACAGAAGTCATTGACCATATACAATAATATACATATGTAAAATTCCACTTTTTTATATGGTATACTAAAATTGTGTATATTTTTGTTGTTATATCCTTAGTGCATGCAAATCATTGACCATATACAATAATATACATATGTAAAATTCCACTTTTTTATATGGTATACTAAAATTGTGTATATTTTTGTTGTTATATACATAATCCTTAGCATGCATTTGGACCAGGAAAGCATTTGACATAATGTAACTCCCTACATGCTTGACAGTTCAATTGTCAACACTTCTCCTTGAGTCAGTTTTTAACAACTGCACTAATATTCCAAGTTCATATTCCAAACAATAACCACACTATATCTCCTATACAAATGCCTGCCTTCCAAATTTTTTACTATTATACTACAGAAGAAAGAAATCCTGTCTGTCAATTTACACTTCCCAGATGTAGCATGCAATGAAAAGCACAAAATAATATCATGTGTAGTTCAACCATACCATAGATGGCGGATACGATGCCACTCAATTTTAGGTTCCTTTGGACGGCATGAATACCGAACCCACACTAGGATGGCTAGCATTACCACAATCACACAATTTCTAAGTGCATCTCTCTTTAGAAGCCATTCTGCACCTACATTGAGTTCCTGTCATGACAACCGATTTCCACTCATAAAGTAATTCATAAAAAAAAAAATTCTTATTCTTTGGGAGGGCATCATAGAAAAGCACATCCAATCCATAAAACCTACCTTTACCAAGGATAAAAATTGTTGCACCCCATCTTTATCCTTGTAAGGAAGATTTCTATCTGCTCGCTGCAAGGAACATTGTAGCATATCTAGTAGTGACATGTCTGTAACCAGATCATGATCATCTGCATTCAAGAAAGTGACTTCAATGATAATTTAAAAAACATCTGATTACATATCCAAGAACACCATTGCATTTTCCTTTAAATGCAACAACAAATTTGAGCAAACAAATATCTTTCCTTCCTACAATCTTACCTGAAATATCATAAACTTGATCAACAGCTGAGACACCTAATAACTGTCCTAGAAAAATATGGGCTCTAATACAATCAGTATCATTGAGTTCGTCTCCATGTGTCATGACAACTATAGGTTTATCATCTGCAGTGTAATATCCACCCAAGTTAAGAAAGCAATCAACAATGAAAAAGTCATTTCAAGGTCGTTAGCTGATAGAATAACATTGTATCATTACCCATAAAGTCTGCAGCAAGCATGCATTTTGTATATGTAAGACAATATATCCTTTTGTTTGAGTCTGTTTGCAGTGTGTTAGTGTGTGAATATTCTGGAATCAACTGTATAGTCTTCAGGACAAATATAAAAACTACATGGTTGATTTCAAAAGACAAAATATCCTTTCTTTTCTTGGCCTTAACAGAGGAACATTAGATTTGTGTTCAAAGAGGTAAAATTTGAAACAACGTACAGGGTAAATTGAAAAAAAAAAATTGAGCCAAATAGGCATGCTGGCTAGGCCAGAACCTCATATGTCACTACCTCTACCTTGTCTTGGGAAAAAGCTAGATATCTATCAGTAATATATTGTGTTGCTGGTGATTTTATCAGCACTGTTATAGCACATGAAGTTTGAATGAAAGGAGACCATTTTAAGTTGTCAGAAGGAGAATAAAGCAAACAGTGGAATATATTTTCAAAATGTGAAGCCTAGTGAACAGGCATCCAGCAGATATGAATTTATCTTACTATGATCGTTCCTTTAAGGCATAGGATGGGAGCACCCTGAAGCATATCTCAATAAAAAGTAGTTTTGCCTAAATGTGATGGCATGTAGCATGTGGCATAAATTGTGTCATAAGGCAACCTTGAAACACTACTATTGATATTAAAAACAACTAAATCTAAACACTACCATTACTATACATGATAACATAAGAAGAACCATGAGACTGACAACTCATGTAAGCAGGGACTCATTATTTCCTTGTTTTCGGGGAAACTGTCCCCAATTTCCATTTAATATGACGAAATAGTTCTTTGGAAGTGTTCCTAACAAGCACTTGGATTGCAAGGGTAAATAACTAAATTGTCTTCCTTGTAAGCTGACTATAAAATGCTCTGCTTCCATCTACAGTAAATAGTCATATAAGGTATTGTCTCAAAATAGAAGTTGAATGTTTGAATTGGTATTCAATCAATGCACAATCTGTCCCTGATCTGACAATGGTAGTCACTTGTAGACCTCGATAGTGTTGATGTTGAATATATTTTAGAAGCTAAATGGGATGGTCAGCTGAGGTGAAAGGGACTCGGTCCAAACAACTGGTAGACTTGAGATTCAATAATTGGGATAAAAATAAAATTGAATGTCCACATCTTATTCATATTTCAACCCGTAAAATGTAAAGATATTCACAAATAAAGCGTTAACTTGCAACCCAGTTAATTAAAAATGCTTAATGAAAAGTAAAAATTCTACTGTGTTGTCTTTTGAACAATAGTTGAACTAAATCTGGTAGAATTCTCGTGGCCTGTGGCAATTAGAGGATCAATACTATATAGGGATTTCAAATGCCAACAGCTAGACAATACAAGCTGTTCAGAATGGTTTGTAAATGCAGGTAAGGTTTGATATTATGTGTAGACCATAATCAGAGGTTCAATTCCATGGCAAAGAGGTTAGGGTTTTATGATGGTGACCACAAAATAGGGACAGTAAGCTCGAGGACCAGCATTTGACATCCACATGGATCATTGCATTTAGATGTTCTGTTCAGATTAAAATGCCAATAGCCAAACAGTACATTTGGCTTAACATTGTCTTAAGAAGGCTCAGTTCCATGGCCAGGAGTTTGAGGGCCTAAGCATGACTGAGTACAAGATAAGTGTCACGCATATGAGAGCTGAGGTTTTATAATCTGTTTTTGTATATTTGGTATTGTTAAGAGCCCAGCTGCAGGTCTAAGTTGTCATTCTAACTGTTAGTATGCAGTGACTTGTTCTCCTCACCTCTGTTACTGTTAAGGTTCGAGAGGAGACAGGAAAAACAGGAGTGGGATAGTCTAAGCCATGCAAGCATGGCTGGACTTCTATGTCTATTCCTCTATCCTTCACTTTTAAAAATCAACAAAATTATTATGTGATTAAATAATAGAGCACGTCAGACCAACAACTATGATTAACTGTCAAAATGATTATTAATAATTATATTTAGATTTACATGCATTCCAAATATAAACACTTTTTTCTTTCAGAGAAACAAATTGATGGAGATGGTAATCAATAAGCAGTTGGAAGACTTGGCTCTGAAACTCAAAAGGAAAAGGACTTGATGGCCAAAGTTCAGTATGCAAAACTTGGGCCACAAAACTTTCTATCCAACTTTTACACTTGGAGATAGAGATATACAATCCCACGTCACATCTTTTGCCAGCGAGGTAAATCAGTAACTATTTGGAACAAATTGGCAATAGAAAAACAGCATACTTGAAATTTAACAACTCTTTCAAGCATATGGCCAGTATAAAAACTGTACGTGTGAATTGCCAATCCTAAACCCAAGTACTAAAATGGATGCTTGGCATTTCAATGCCAGTATCCACGAACTTAGAGAAAAAATCACTTATAAAGATTCAACAGTTGGAATGAGTGTCTGCATCCTATTAAACCAGTCAATTATAACAAAATTCAAAAATGAAGGATAAACTTTCAACCCACAGCAAACAAAATGTTTAATGAAATGTAAAAATTGTAATATGCTTTTTTCAAAACAATAGTTGAACTATATCAGGTAAGAGTGTGATGATCTGTGGCTATTGGAGAATCTATTAAGATTTAAAGGGCCAACAGATAAACAATATATGTTGTTCATAATAGTATTTAAGAATGTGGATCAAGTATAACAGATGGTGTAGACCATAATCAGAGGATCAATTCATTGGCTACAAGATTGGGGAGATTTGGATGAGAGTGAAAACAAGATAAAGACAGTGAGTTGGACGTCCTGTATGTGACATCCACATGCTCATTGCAATAAGATGATCAACTAAGGTTTTCAAGCCAATAGCAAATCAGTGAATGTGGCTTAATATTGTCTTAGAAAACTCAGTTCCATGGCCAGGTAGTTGGGGACTTAAACAAGGCTGCATATGAGATAAGTATTATGCATATGAAGGCTGCTGTTTTACAATGTGTCTTTGTAGCTTCAGAACTGTTTTCAGATATATACTGTAATAGGAGGCTCAGTGCATGGCTAGGAGGTTAAGCGCTCAGACAAGACTGGGTATGATCTAAGTGTGCTGACAACAAGGGTCAAGTATGACAGAGTGGAGTTGTGGTTTGTAGCTTTGGTATTATCTACATAGAAATAACTTATTCAAAGTATCAATTCTCATAAAGAGATCAAGAGCTGGGGAAGGAGCAAGTATGAAATAAGTAGATTGAGTATGAAGGTCGGGTTTTCAAAAAAGCATGTGTGCTGGATTGAACGTGGCTTAAAGTGCAGGAATGATCTCGGTTTTTAAGTGAGGCACCATTTGGAGTATAAGCATAAAACACCTTTGCATTACAGATATCCATCTCTTCTAGAACTATGTTAAAAGGGGAGAAGCAATCAACACTTTAAAGGTGACAAAAACAAATACTATTTAGTATTGTATCAACATTAGAAGGTACGTTTCAGAAAGGATTTTACAATAATAGAAAAGAAACAAGTGTGGATGAAGACTTTATTAGAAGACAGATGATTTAAAGATAGTAAAACTAATAATATCATGTCGAGCCCTTTGTTAGTAAAGAAAAATAACCCTTCTTTGGAGAAAACAGGCAATAGAAAACTTAAGTGCAGATTTCCAACCCTGAACTTAAGTGTTAAGATGGGCTATAGGCATGAAAAGGCCAACACCAAAAGAATGTTAGTTCCATGGTCTAAAAGTTGGGGACTTGGAAAGGAGTAAGTATGAGATAAGGGAAGTAGGCACAAAGGGCCAGATGTGGCAAATGATGATTGTTATCTGTAGCTTCAGTGTTATCTTCTGCAGCATACCTTAATAAAGGTTTACTTTCATGGTGCGAAGGTTGAGGCCTTGGCATGAGAGGTCATGAGATGAAGGGTGGTGAGTGTGAGGAACGTGTTTTAACATGGAGAAAACCTTGGACTACATTTGTCTAAAGTGAAGGGAAGAACAAAATTTTTATTACACTAGAGTGCCTGTATTGATTGTCTGTGATATTTTTCCAACTTTTATCAACCAAGACATTTTTCGGTTGCTTGAAGTTAAGAAGTCAAACAAGATGAAACATGAAAGAAACAAAATAGGAGACCAATATACCTGCTGGGTAAAATGTACTATGATATTCAAATTCTGGATTCATTTACATTACAGCCATAGCAAAATGATTGATTCATTAGCAATAACGTTGAAAAAATAAAAATCAAATTGTTAAGATTTAGACCTTTGAAGGAAATATATGGACAGCTGAAAAGTTTCACCAGTGTATCAGAAGCTCTTGTATCCCCATTGTCCATAATTTGAATGATGGAAAGTGCACTCACAACAAATATCACAAAATTGACTTTCCTTATCTTACTGAGCTTGTAATGCCCTTCACGTGCCTTGTGCTCCATTGACATTCTCACAGTAGCGTCATCAGATGACCTACTCATAAGAAATTCAGAAGTGATATTGAATATACTAACAACAAAGGCTCAAAAACAAGAAGAAAATACACTACAAACAATAAAGCTAACCTTACAACCATTTCTCCATGACGGATACCATTCATCATCCATTTCTTAAGGACTGGAATATCCTTAGCAACACTCTGTGCCAAGCCTCTGCTATCAAAAACACAAAATGTTTTAGAGGCTTGGGGAACTGTGTATTCCTGGAGAAAGTAGCTCCCGCTTTCAGAAGATGACTTGTCTGAAAAGAAAAGGCAACACTCAATTTAATATAATGCAAAAAGAAATCCTGAATGGCAGCAATTTTATAAGTGGCAAAGAAAAAATCATATAACTTAGGGATTCAAAGTTATGTGAAATCAGAATGCTAACAGTTTGGACTCTATTGACTATGTAGAAAAATAAATTTAAGAGAACCAGAATGTACAAAAAACTTGAGCTCCGTCTATTCTTTCATTTCCAGAACTGAGAACCCGTAGTATATTATTAATAAGAGTGCTTTTTCCAGCTCCTTTAGGCCCAACGAGCAACAGTGTTGTAACAGTTGGAATTTGGTAATCACATTTATTCATGCCACCAGTCTCAACAAGCCAACTCCCGGGTTTGTATCTGCCAATTGATTAGACATCCATGAACAAATATAGGAAACTGTCTATAAAAAAAAGAGATCAAAGAAGAAACAACGTAATTTCTTCAGCAAGAAGAATGCTCTCTCCATATTTCTGGAATTTCTGAACAAATTTTGATGATTTGCATAAAGAATTTTCTGATCAAATTTGATGATTTCAATAAACAAGCAAAATGCAAGGACAGACCAATCTAATCAATAGCTATAGAGCTCAGAAATACCTTAACAGCCTTTCCTTTTCATCTTGAACTTTCCCTGATCGCCTTTTCAATATAGAACGCTTGTGAATGATCTTGCAATACATCTCTGCTCTCCTTCGCTCTTCTCTAGAATCATCCTCTAACCCCCACAGAAGTCTCAGTTCGTTCAAAGTGGCATCCTCAGATTCAAATTCATTCTCCAAGGAATTCTCACCTAGTTGATTCACTGATGCACTTGACTTGCAGCTTTCTCTGTCATCCCTGAATTAGATAACAAGGTAAACTAAGTTTTCAATTTTTGCAACTTCCTTCTAATCTAAAGGTGATAATTCCTAGAAAACTATTTATTTAGAAGTGCCTTCTTCGGTCTAAGAGGACACCAGATGCAAAGTTTTTCTGCCACATTAACAGAGATGAGGGCGTTTTGAACTCTAGCATCTTTCTAAGTGAGGGTTTTCATTTGAGCTGAGCCTCAGGAGACATAACTACCCTGGTGCATCAACACCATTTGCAATGGAAAAGGTTCTCATGTATTTGGAGTAAATCTCCACCATTCCATATGGTGCAAAGATGCACCAGGATAGCATGCTCCAGCCTCACCAGCTCACAATCAAATTGACAATGACATGTGTAACAAGGGTTTTGATTTATTCCATGAAAGGAACTAAAAGGAATTATTTAGCAGCTTCTGTTCTACAATCTTACCTCTCTGGATTCTTCCCTTCAAAACCTACTTCACTGAGTCTGACTTCACCCTTCAAGTTTGCCAACCTTGAATCAGCATCATCACCAGCCTTACTAAATTGGGTGCTACCTGACACATTGAAGAGGGTTTCTGTAGTTGTTTGGCAACTTTCTCCCGTGATAATTGCATTCCGCAGAAAACCCAAATCTCCCCCGACTTGCCCACAATGTTTCAAATTGTCTGCACACAGAACCGAAGAATCCATTGAAGATAATTAACAGAATCGTCAATCTTACTGTTACTGCTTTCTTCAGGGGACCAAGATGATGCTTCAACATAAAAGATAATTAGTTCTATAACTACAGACTTCGATCCCAATGGGAAATCTAAACTACACAAACTACAAGACATAAAATTCCATTTGTGCTATGACAGTCAACCTATAGGCAAAATCCACTTACAGAGAAGAAAACAGTAATGGATATAAAACAGAAACCAATTACAAACAAACTTACACTAATCAGTATAAGTCTTACCTGGTATGCAAACAGTACAGACTAAAATTCAGTTTTTACAAATCAATCAAATTCAGTATTCATGGACTTGATTGTTGCAGACAATTAGTACTTACTTAAGCTTACATCCTCCGAGGAATCAGAATCGGAAGCAATTCTAGAATCTCTACCACCACCCATTGTTGGAAATAAGCCTTTCTCACCTTCCTCAACTCTTAAAAATAACAGGATTGTGAAAACATCTGAACTCTATCCTGCAATTCATTTATAGTAAATGACTATTGTCTTCTTAAAGGACATTTCAAGGTTTTTTGTTTTTAATTTTTTTTTCTTTGTACGAAAGCAGAACCTTCCCAGCTTCCCTATGAGGGGAAGGCTGGATTATTGATCCCCCTTCATGGTGGGCCTCTCCAGCGTTAGCTGTGGATCTCGATCATTTTCTTCAACGTGTTTTTTTTTTTTAATATGGCGTAGATATATAATACTTCGATTTTATTTCATTGCTTGCAAAAACAATTACTTGTAGGCTAAGTTTTCTCATTTTAATATTTATTCCGATTTATTTTCTTAGAATCTTGTACAATGTTTGAAGAAGAGTGGGCAGATAGAATATTCTGTTTTTGTACTGGGAGTAAGTGCAAACGGAATGGCACTACCTCATGGAGTGTCTGGCTTACATGGATATTCACGTCAATTACATTGAAATTTTGAATGTGAGCTCCTTGAATAACTTGTTTGAAGAAGAAAGGATAACAAAAACTATAGATTATTTCATCAAGATCCAAAAGGAATAGGAGATCAATTAGGCGCGGTGTGGGCGGCCTACGTGTTTGGGGCTATTGTGCTTAGCAACATGGTTGTTTATCCAGTGGTCCCATAGGTTGTTTGGCCTCGTGGACGTTATTAAAAACCTTCATTCATTCATTCATGTAACAGTGAAAACTACATATATTGTATTTTTTCGTGACTTATTTTCTTAGATTATAGTTGAGCATGTACCAATAGTTGTGAGGGTACTTGTCATAGTTTGATATATTAATAGAACATATTCTCATTATTATTTGAATATAAAAAAACAATAAATATTTAAGAAAGTGTCACTAATTGTTCAACATAACATATGTCATTAATACACAAAAATATGTACAACTACTCATCCTTCCATACAAAAATATAAATAATAGTAGTCAAAGTCTAGCTCCACATAGTACATAAGTTAGTTCAATTTATTGCAAATAAGGATTCCATACTAAGATATTATGTTGTTAAAATAAAAGATTATGTATTTGTTCTCACATTTAATAGTTTGACTTTATGCGATCTTGCAACTCTTTTGTCCAAACATATAAAACATGATTGTTATATTAAACACATACTTGATAATTTAAAATACACACAAGTGTACAACTTCTGTACAACTTCTCATACAAAGAAAGAAAATGTAATGTACAACTTCTTATCCAAATACACACAAAAGTCATTCTATCTCTTCCAAGTAATGTGCAATTAATGCCCATTTTGGAGGCTTCCACTACTAGCAAGATAGAAAGAAAATGTAATGATCACCATTTGATGCATAAATCATATTTATTACAGATTTCAAATATAAAATATAATTATTAACACCCAAATTTCAAAATGAACTTAAAGATTTTCTTTTGAATGTTCATATTCATAGCAACGATAAGTGATCCTCCGTCATCGTAACTGATTCATGTAACACCTAGTATTTGAACCCAAAACCTCAATGAAGGCCTTCAAATTAGCATAGATATATAAGAAAATTTTGGGTGGATGTAGAGCATTTGCAAGGTATGGAAAGGCTACATTTTATTTTACATTTAAATCAAGTACAAAACCATGCAACCCCAAAGCTTCCCCTCCTCCGTTGGGGAAACACACTTCAATCTCTCCTTGTTTTATCTGTGCTCCTTCAAGGTAATTTTTAACTTTCAACACCACATTTAAAGGGTTTATGGATTACTTAAGCTTCCCCTCCTCTGTGTAGTAAGCATTCACACCCCTTGTGAAGTGCACTTTCAAGCTTAAAATACCATTTGACTAGGAAACTTTATCTTGCAATCTCTATTCTTTTGATAAAGCACAACAAGAGTCACTCAACCGACAATAGAAATAAGAACACTAGCAAATTGTTAGCAACTTTGTGAAGATCATCTTTTAGGAAATAATGGAATTGATAATGTATATACAGTTATTCTTTACAAACAATATGTCACTCATGATATAGGCTATAACTAAAAATAACCTAACCAAGGTTCATTTTCCATTGAACCTTTCAATAAGGGCAACTTAATGATTTTTTGTTGATAATTTCAACTAGAGTTTTAGAGCAACTGAAGAAACTTCAACTTGGGTAAAGGAGTTCTTATGCTAGAGAAGTGAAGTCATTGGGATTTATTTTTTCGTCGTGCTCTCATGGTGGAACTATAGTTTGTAGACTTGAAAAAGCATTTCTGAAGCAACCAAAGGTTTTTCTCTATTCAAAGAAATCTGGGAAGGGGAAAATGATGCAAAGGGCAACAACTTCAAGACCTATGGACAAACAAGAGCAAGTACAATGTAGGGGTTTCAAAAGTGTTCACAAAATTTCTACTGACTCTTCAATAGGACTGCAACCTATACCCTGCTCCATAAGCCTATCTTTCTAGGCTTAAACCCTTAACAAGACTTAATGGGCATTTTGTATGGCAAATTCTTTCTTGGTGCTTCCTAGCCTTTCCTATCTCTTCAACACACTTCTACCAGTCCCTAACTTGCTTGTGGTGAATTCAAGAAAGTGGCTTTTCCTTAAACCCTCACTGTTCCTAGGGTTTATGACAGTCTTTTTGGGACAGCAATACACACAGACTTGAATATCTCACTCATGCAGAGGTTTCAGGAGCTAAAACTTGGAGGATATTTAGAACACAAACAAATGAAGGATTTCACCAAATTTCATCAATTTTTGATGGTGCAAACAAAAGTTATGAATTTTTTAAGCTTGTTTGAAATCCTAGCTCTGCTACAAGGCTGCTAACACTATTTTGCTTGTTTCTCACTCAAAACACAATGAAATCATGCCAAACTAATTGCATTGGATTCTTAAAACAAAACTCTAACTTCCCATCCACTCATAGATCTGCCATTGATCTTTACCAGGCCGTACAAGACTGTTTTCTCACTATTTTTGTAGAAAATGTCAAAAATTACATGAGTATTTTTGCTCTAATTTTCTCCAAACATCATAAAATTTAATGAAACCAATTGCATTTGAACCTAAAAATAAAACTATATCATTCTATCTACTCATAGCCCTAGTACTGTGCCATACAAAACTGTACAAGGTTGTTTTCAGACTGTAAATGCAGAAATTATTAAGAAATGGTGAAAAAACGGGGTGTTTTCATCAAAAAGCTCCTTCAACCGTTTCTTGGAGAGTTATCCTTCATTGTTTCGATGTGAATAATGATAAAGAAGAATTACAACTAAAATTACATTGCTTTTCCATCAAAACCTAATGTCTAATGTCCTTTTTTTGCACTTAAACTTGCAAAATATGCATTTACAACCTAGGAATGAAACCAAAACATGAAAAGAGACCTTACAAAGTCATTCATGGTATTCTGAGACCTTATTAGACTCAACCAACATAAAACTACAATTGGGGAACAAACCCCAACCTTTTACAAGCCAAAAAGCACGTGGAAAATTCAAATTTGCATTTTGGCAGGAAAAGTGATGGGACCTTGGAAATTTTGTTGAGGCCATGGATTTGGTTGTTCTTGGTTCCAACCAACTTGTGGAGTAGGCCATTGTGGGTTTTGCCATGCATTTGGGTTACCAAGCCATTGTTGAGTATTCCAAGTAGAGAAGTTCTAGTTTGTAGCAGGAAAGGGAGAATTAAAATTAAGTGGATCAGAGGGCATACCTTGCCTTTGCTGCCAAGGTCTCCTCTAAGATATGAAGAATAGTTGCCCATCCTCTCCTTCAAATGGTTGTAATTCTAGCCTTTCTATCTTTTCTTGCTGGATACTAGCCACCCTTTTGCATTTACAATTGGCCTTCCTCTGTCTACAACTGGGGCAATATTCAATAAGCATTTCATCTGCCTCTTCTTGTTTCTTCTTGATATGAAGAGTGTCCAGCTATGTACCCATATGGCTAATAATGTCCTCCTTCATGTTGGTCAGCAGGTTACTAATTTCCATTCTTGAAACCCCATTAGTTGCCTTGCCTGTGATAGCTGCTCTTTCTCCCCTTGGTTTTATGGAAAAGGTTCTAGAATCATTTTTGCAAGCTCTGCAGGCATCCTCAAAGGGAAGTTGAGATATATCCCCTATTCTGATGAGATTGAGGGCATCCATGTAGTCATCATTAACTCCCCTCAAAAAGACCAGCTTTAGTGATTCTTTAGACAATCTATTTTGAGGGTTTTTCTTCAAGGCAAACTAGAATCTTTCAACATAGTCTTCTAGTGGTTCATCCTCTTTCTGTGACATCTTGAAGATGTCATCTCTCCTCCTATCATGTCCTCTGCAGTAGTCTTTATATTTTGCCAGGAACTTTGTCTTCATGGTATCCCAGTCTAGAATGACATCTTTCCCCAACCCCGTAAACCATCTTAAAGAAGCATCTTTTAGTGTGGCAGGGAACAACTTGAGTTTGTAAGGATCAGTGGTGTAGTCATAACTCCTACACAAGACATCAAACTCAAATAGGAAAGTGTCAGGATCTTCAGTCACCAAGCCGTAGAAAATAGGCAATGCAGAAGGCAGTATATTTTTTAGAGTAGCAACTCGTGCTTGGTCTGGGATAGGGAATTCAAACATTGCTTGCCCTAGAGGATCATCTACTGCAACATCTCCCATGGTTCTAAAAGTCCCTTTTGTGGCTGTGGAGGAAGCTGATGGAGATGTAGACAGTGTTGATGAAGATGTAACAGGAAACTCTTCTTCAGCACTTTCTACTGTGTAGTTGATAAAGTTAGTTGTGTCCTCGTTATCCTGAGAATTTGAAGGGAGGAATCTACCTTGGTAACTCTCTGCCTCTGCATACAATAATTTGAGCTTTATGTTTCAGCGGTCCTGCACAATGTTAGTAGAATATCTGGAGTTTCCTGAAGAAAAATGAATTCATTAGTTCTAATGCTAGAATCAAAATTTAAACTAATGAGATTATGAAGGTAGTACCATCCCCGATAACGGCGCCAAAAATGTAGAGGAAAACTAATGCATTGTAGACTTAAACAAAATTCAGGGGTAAACCTATCTGAACAGTCCACTCTATCATTGCATTCCTACATTGAATTATCAACCAAGGAGCGTAAGCTTATGATGATGTCCACACTATATATGCCTTCAAGACTCATTTCTATCCTAAACTAACTCATATAGACTTATTCTAATTAACCTAATTTACTAAAGTTCACATAAATGTAAGAACAACAAAAGCAGTTAAAAATTGAGTTGCTACGGGTACCTTCAGCATAAGGTGAAAATAACTATATTCAACAGAGAATTACAGAATTAACTCAAAATACACAGAATGATAAAAGAATTGACACTAACCTCCAAAGGACTTCAAATATGCACTCTATTCATGAATCACAACTACTAGAAATAGCAATCAAGATATCTTACTCTTTCCACAATGCAACTTTATAAAATAACATGAAACAATTTTAACTAGAAATGCATGAATAAATAATGAAAGATACGAAGTGAGGGTTAGTACCTTGAGTGGCCAACTCAGGGAACTATCTCACTTAATCTGGAAACTAAATCTACTTTGGATTCTCATAACACATAGTTGAATTCACTTCATATCAGAAACAGGATCTTTTCGTATTGTATCCAATAAAACATGTCTGGATCTTCCAACATAAAAATAGAGTAATTGTTGAGCAACTGTAAAGATAAAGTAACTTGGAAAGAAAAGCTTACTTACGATCGAACTCATCCCTCCTAAATTATACAAAAATAGGAGAGTACGATGTAACTACCAACTAACTTGATCATCAATTCATCCCTAGATATTAAGGTATATGTTTGAGATCAATTTATTAATTCTAACTAAAACAAAGGAAACAAGGTCCTATTCAAATAGAAATTCATACACAATGGCTTATGAATGGAAACACATAAGCTGCAATTAGAATCCTAGAACAAGTCTTCTTCTTCTCTTGTATTTTATTCTTCCATGATGATCACATTTAGCTTCACTTGGCGTTTAACTGTGACTTCCTTCAATGCTCTGTCTTGCAATGTGTTGCAAATTCTCCTCTCCTTAATGCTACCAACTCGCTTGTTGGATAGGGTTAATCCATAAAACATATGCATACAAAATAACCTTCATAATTAATCTACAAAATCCCATTTATATACATACATACTTATGTCTAACTCATGCAATTGACAAATATTATCACCATGTTTCATATTGGTAGATTAAGTTCAAGGTTCGCAGAATATATATAAAAGACAGCATATTATGGTAGTAATGTCTTAGAAAAGTATCTAAAATATCATAGGTATAAAGTCTGGAAGCATAAGAAATAGCATAAAAGAAGTCAACATTTGAACCCATCAAAAAGCAAAATTTGAATTTCTAGGCCTATTTACACAACTTAGACTATTGAAAATGATTCTAATGGACTCTAATTGACCTTCAAACACTAATCTAGGACTCGTGAACACAAAATAGTCCATAAAAACGTAATTAGGTCTCTTGACCTTAAAGGCATGCATTAAGGTGATGCTCCTGCATCAGAAAAGACCAAGGAAAAGTGGCAACGGGTTTCAACAAAACATTTATCTTGGTTTTAGAACCCCAACAAAAGTTGTTCAAGAGACATACGTTGACCAAAAAATGCCCATCACTGGTAATGCATCAATCAGGGTCATTTATTGGTTGGAACCTATTATAGTGCAAAATGAACCTCACTATAAGAGTCTGCAAGAACTATAATATTTTGATTAGGTTACAAGATATTTAGTTTATAGTGTCAAGTTGTTCAATTTATTAGATATGTATTTATATAATTAGGTGAAATGGGTGTTTTAAAATGTGACAAAAAGAATGGAATGAGTGTTCTTCTAGAAAGTATTTGGGTATGAAATATTTAATTATTGGTGCAACTAGTTTCAAATATTGGGGGTTACAATTGTCTATCATGGGTTAGGGGTCAAAAAGGGTCTATTTTGGACACATTTTACAATGGGCCATATTTATGGCATCAAATTTGATGGTGTGGACCTAAAACCTTAGGTTTAAGCAATGAACTTGCCAAATAAGTTATAACAAAATTTTGAGAGTAATTCGACATCACCACATGATTTTGAGAGACACAAAGTGAGGGTGCTCAACTACTGAGTCTTCTCCCCTATACTATATTTTTTTTGTTTTAGATTTATTTTGGTTGACTTATTTTTTATGTAATGACAAGTGTATAAGTGGTGCAAATTTAGTTAAGGACTAGCATATAACTTGAATCTTGTTTCTTCTTTCTGCACTCACTCCTAGGAATAGATTTCAAACTTTACACTTGTTTATTTTATGAGTTGCACAAATAAATTAAGTCATATGCACAATTGAGGAAATAACCCTAGAACTTTTAAATTTTAAATTCAAATGTTTATTTTCCCTCCACTTAGCTATTATGTGCTAACTTAAAGTACAAAATATTTTACTTGTACCCTTGTCCAGTTGTATTAAGAGTTAACCCTAATTCATTTAAACATCTAGAACCTATAGTGCATTAAAAATATTTCTTGCATGCATTAAGAAGCATCAAAGTATTTTCATGTGACATTAACACCTATATTAGTATTCTAAGGCATGTTGTAAGATTGTTATTTTTTTATCTTTGTGCAAAGTTATTAAATCAATATCCTTAGGGGTTTGGCCAAAGGGAGACATTCCTAGTCATTGGAAAACTCCTGACCACACAAACAAGCTTTTATTTAGGTTCAAAAAATCAAGGCAAGAAACGTTCAAATTTGGGATTCAAAAAAAATTGTATCCATGGTACAAGATCACATATGCAAGTCAAAGTTCATTTCAATTGAGAGTTCACCTCCACAATTTTAGAATCTAATCTAGATCATTTTCTCAATTCTAAATTTGACCTAGCAAATTTTGAGGATGACCCACTTTAGAAATCAGCCATTTTGCTTTCAACAATACAAGAAGTTGTGATTCTAAGTTATGGTTCAAAGTCATGATCAAAATAATGGACATTATCTATTGATTGCCAAAATCAACTAAGTACTTTTATTTTTTTAATTTCAAGTTTTCTAAATTATGTTATATGATTTGTCATAGCTCCAAATTAGGTTAATTGGATTGTATTGCTTAAAATGTACATTAAACTAATTTTAGTAAAGAATTTATTTCATTTCTTTACATTTTTGGTGAACTCAACATTTGAACCCTCTAGGTTTTTATCCTAGGGTATTAACCTTCTTTTTATTTTATGATTTTTAGATTTGATATTATGATTGTTATATCTTTTTTTTAGATTTGATAGCTCTGAAGCTTAAGGTTTTGGTCTTTCATTGCTTCATCTCTATTTGATCCTTACCCTCACACCCTTTGATTACACTTTTCATTACTAGATCTTTATCATGATTTTTTCCCTCTTTCTTAGCCAAGGTCACTTCTTGTGCCCCAACACTTTATGATGGTGTTACCTCTTTTGTCTTATACTAGTGACCTAGCTCATTCTTCCACTCTATATGCAATTTGATACATCTAGGGATGGTCCTCTATGTGATGATAAGGTTACACCCTCTTTAGCTACTCATGATGTTATTGAGCCTTCTTATGCTAGGCACACCTCCATTTCATTTGGTTCATATTCTCTTGATGTAGCATCTTATGAGGAGCCTAGAGATAGTTCTTGTTGTGAGCTACCTTTTTCTATTCATGATGATGTTGTTCCTCATGATGATATGTCTCTACCATCCCATACTTGTACATTGCATCATGCTTCATTGCATGATGATGTTGTGCTTTTTAAGGATCATTCCTCAACATCCCATGTTGATTCTTTAGCAATCCATGAAGCTTCATTACCTTGTCTCGCTTTATACATGATAAAATTTGTGGTCTTGGTGATGACTTATTGTAAGATTACTTTGATAGCCCTAGTGACTCTTCATTACATGTCAAGTCATCCATGCTTGCTAATTATTAGTACTTAAATTACGGTTGCTTGTTGATGAGTGAATTGAGACTAACTTTGAGAGATAGACCATTACATTGGTCTAATTCATCCCACTTTTTTTATCACTCATTTATGGCATTTACACATGATTTCATAGCATACTTTTCTTTCCCTAGCAAGCTTAATGATAGTTTGGATTTCTCTAGATCTCTTATTGACATATCTTTTAAAACTTGTTTATGCCCTTCATTTTGATCCATATGAATAATATTATTTATACTTCTATGGAACTTAAAATAGTTGTCAAGGGTATACCTAATTCCTCTCCATTTTAACCTACATTCCAAAAGGCCTTTAATTCATAAAATTATCATATAGTGGGTTACCATTATCAACAAAAGTTTTGAGGGCATAATGTTCTTCCTAATCATCCTAAACTTGTATTTCATACTTATCAATAGATGGTTAGAGGTCAAAAACTAGCCACTAATCAACCAATTTTACCCTCTAGTACTCTAGTGTTACATCCTCCACCTAAAATTACAACTAGGGTGCCTAACCAATATGATGTCATTGATCAATTATAGAATGCACAAGCTAAGATTTCTCTTTGGGATTTAGTGTGCACATCGCCATTATATAAGGAAATCATGTAGAAATCTTTAGAGAAGATACACATCCAATCTAATACCTCTCCATAAATGTCTTCCTTGATTACATCCATTAGATCCCAATCCAATCATGATGTTTCATTTGATTATATGGATCTTTCACCACATCCACATTATTCATGAGCATTTACCTTTACATGTATTCTTGTGAAGTTTGGATATATAAACCTTAAGCGTGCCTTGGTTGATAATGGTTCCAACTTGAATATATGTAGTGAAGATCATTTGAAACATTTGAATGTGGATATGACAAATTTCGAGAAAAATGATCTTACCATTAAGGGTTTTGATAATATTGGCTAACAATCTATATGTCTTATTTAGTTACCTATAATGACTGGTCCCCTTACTATATTTTCCCTATTTCATGTGATGCCTAGTTAGTTAATTTATAATTTTTTATTGGGTTGTCCATGGATTCATGCCATGGGGGTTATACCCTCTACACTTCATAGACTTATCAAACTTACTTATACTAATAAGTAATTTTGAGTAAATGCCAACCCTTGTCCATATATTCATTTTCAAATGGTTGATCAATCTAAGGTTGTTATTACACATAATCAATCTTCTATAGAAGTACCAAAATAAACTAAATCTCAAGAATAGGAACCTCAAGAGTAAGATCCTAAAAATAATGACGATTTATTTGTTGATGATTGGGGTACATTAGTCTATGCACCTTGTGGTGCTGGAGAATACAAATCATAAAGACTGTAAAATGTCATTACTCTATATGGACACATCCATCTCTGGTCAACCATCACCCCCTAAGATAAATGATACAAATGAAACAAAGACAAAATTTATGTGTGACAAGGTAGAGTGTGATGCATCTACTATTGATTCATCTACATATTTTATACCATTGGATACATTATATGGCCTAGGATATAAGATCATGAAAAAACTTGACTACACAAGCAAAGGACTTGATTGAAATGAGCAAGGTATGCTCAACCCAATATATTTGTAACCCAATAAAAGAATAGAGGCACTAGATATTTACTTAAAGACCTTAAGAAATGGTTAAAAGAATGGAAATGTAAATGAAAAGAACCAATAGTATAAATGATGTATATAGATTTGAAATTTAGCGTAAAATCAGAAAGTGATTTAACCAAGAATATTCTTTATTTTCAAAAACATTTTCAATTTTTACACTAGAATATAACTAGTTTTAAAAGAAAAGTTTTGCTTCTATTTTATTACAGGAAGAACAAAAACATACTAGAAATATTCTAAAATATTGTAACTTACAAAATAATATGTTTTACTAAGATAAAACAATGAGCAAGGTTGGAAAATTAGAAATTGTAAAGATTATGCTTGTTGGAATGATAAACAAAACATAGAAATAGAAAGTACAACAATAACCCAGTGTTGAAAGGTGAATATCACTACCTAGGATGCTACCATGATGCAGTGAAATCCACGTAATGCACTATCATTCAGCTTAAGTGTTATTATCTATGTCTTGCGCTAACATCCAAAATAGTAGTAAAATACAACTTTGATACCTAAAATCATCTTTTATGCACACAAGAAGATGAACACAATAGACACAACAAGGAATATTAAGAATGGCAATTACAAAACTACTAAAATTGTTGATAAAGCATATTAAGGTTTTAAAATAACCAAAGTGTGACCCAATATATCACTTCAGTATTAGGGCCCGAAAGGGGATAATTTAATTAATTTGATATGCATAAGTATTGGGGGTTGGGAAGCATGTGTAGAAAGGGGTGGAATGTTTATAAGTAGCAATACAAATCCTCTACATATCACTTTGCATACATCAATCAGAGGAAATGTCATTCATTATGTTGGCATTGTCAGGGTTGTGAAGTTATCTTTCCTTACACCATATAGTCTTGTATTATGTCAAAGCCTCATATTCCTAGGGATGCCTACTGTTAGAAATGAAAGAAAACCACTACAATATGGAAATTTGAAATAAACTACAAATCTAAAATTTTAAGGGCATAATGTTTTGCCTAATCATCCTACTTGCTTGTATTTCATACTTATCTATAGATGGTTAGAGGTCAAAAACTAGCCACTAATCAGCCAATTTTACCCTCTAGTACTCTAGTGTTACATCCTCCACCTAAATTACAACCAGGGTGCCTAACCAATATGATATCATTGATCAATTATAGAATGCATAAGCCAAGATTTCTCTTTGGGGTTTAGTGTGCACATTGCCATTATATAAGGAAATCATGTAGAAATTTTTAGAGAAGATACACGTCCAATCTAATACCTCTCCATAAATGTCTTCATTGATTACATCCATTAGATCCCAATCCAATCATGATGTTTCATTTGATAATATGGATCTTTCACCACATCCACATTATTCATGAGTATTTACATTTACATGTATTCTTGTGAAGTTTGGATATATAAACCTTAAGTGTGCCTTGGTTGATAATGGTTCCAACTTGAATATATGTAGTGAAGATCATTTGAAACATTTGAATATGGATATGACAAAGTTTGAGAAAAATGATCCTACCATTAAAGGTTTTGATAATAGTGGCTAACAATTTATATGTCTTATTTAGTTGCCTATCATGTTTGGTCGCCTCACTATATTTCCCTATTTCATGTGATGCCTAGTTAGTTAATTTATAATTTTTTATTGGGTTGTCCATGGATTCATGCCATGGGGGTCGTACCCTCTACACTTCGTAGAGTTATCAAACTTACTTGTAATAATAAGAAATTTTAAATAAATGCCAACCCTTATCCATATAGTCATTTTCAAATGGTTGATCAATATAAGGTTGTTATTACACATAATCAATCTACTATAAAAATACCAAAATAAATTGAATCTCAAGAATAGGAACCTAAGGAGCGAGATCCTACAAATAATGACAATGATTTATTTGTTGATGATTGGGCTACATTAGAATGTGCACCTTGTGGTGTTGGAGAATATAAATCATAAAGACTATACTATGTCATTACCCTATATGGACACATCAATCTATGGTCAACCATCACCCCCTAAGATAAATGATACAAATGAAAAAAAGTCAACATTTATGTGTGACAAGGTAGAGTGTGATGCATCTACTATTGATTCCTTTACATATTTTATACCATTGGATACATTGTATGGCCCATGATATAAGATCATACAAAAACTTGACTACACAAGCAAAGGACTTGATTAAAATGAGCAAGGTATGCTCAACCCAATATATTTATAACCCAATAAAAGAATAGAGGCATTGGATATTTACTTAAAGACCTTAAGAAATGGTTAAAAGAATGGAAACATAAATGGAAAGAATCAATAGTATAAATGATGCATATAGATTGAAATTTTAGTGTAAAATCAAAAAGTGGTTTAACCAAGAATGTTCTTTATTTTCAAAGTTAACATTTTCAATTTTTACACTAGAATATAACTAGTTTTAAAAGAAATGTTTTGGTTCTATTTTATTACAGGAAGAACAAAATCGTACTTAAAATATTCTAAAATATTTTTACTTCCAAAATAATATGTTTTACTAAGCTAAAATAATGAGCAAGGTTGGAAAATTATAAATTTTAAAGATTATGCTTGTTGGAATGATAAACAAAACACAAAAATAGAAAGTACAACATGAACCTAGTGCTGGAAGGTGAAGATCACTACCTAGGATGCTACCATGATGCACTGGTATCCACGTAATGCAATATCATCCAACTTAAGTGTTATCATCCATGTCTTGCGCTAGCATCTAAAATAATAGTAAAACACAACTTTGACACCTAAAATCATCTTTTATGCACACAAGAAGATGGACACAATAGACACAACAAGGAATATAAATAACAACAATTACAAAACTACTAACATTATTGATAAAGCATATTGAGGTTTTTAAATAACCAAAATATAACCCAATATGTCTCCTAGTATTAGGGGAAAGGGGATAATTTAATTAATCTAATATGCATAGGTATTGGGGGTTGGGAAGCATGTGTAGAAAGGGGTGGGATGTTTATAAGTAGCATTACAAAACCTCTATATATTACTTTGCATAGGTCAATCAGAGGAAATTCCATTCATTATGTTGGTATTGTCAGGGTTGTGAAGTTGTCTTTTTTTACACCACATTGTCTTGTATTATGTCAAAGCCTCATAATCCCAGGGGTGCCTACTATTAGAAATGAAAGAAAACCACTACAATATGGAAATTTGAAATAAGCTACAAATCTGAAATTTATCCAGAGAATATCAAAATGAAGATTTAAAATAATATAAATCAGCAACAAAGAAATCAACAAACTCAAGAGAATAACACATAACACACAAATTTACGCAGAGAAACCCTTGCAGGAAAAACTCCACCAAAAAAGAGGACAAGTTTGTATTACCTTCAAAATAAATTACAATACAATCAATTCCTTCTTTCCTGCATCCAATATGACTGCACCCGTGTACTTGTAAAACACTCAACTCTCCTCTAGCTTTTGTTAATTAGAAATACAAGCTTACAAAAGAAGTATCCAAAATATGGTGGCCAACTTGGGAAATATCCAATGTGTTACTTCCAAGATATGCAATAATTACCTTCTTACAACTATCATAATAAAATCTCAATGCCCCTCCTTGAGATCCCCACTAACAGACCAAAAATAGGCACCATTATACCTCTTACACTTTCTTACAAGTTGTCATACGATGCTCTGTCATAACGGTCTGATAATAGTTGATTCCATACAACATGTAAGGCACTAACAAAAGATTATGCCCTTACATTTTTCATAAGCCAAATATAGATTTGGGCATCCCTATTTTCACCTATAGTAATCCCAAGATAAATAGTAAATAATAACTATTATCAGTAAATAATTAATTACTGTTGCTAATAAATAATTAATTACCATACCAATAAAAATAAATTACCGCGATCGATGGAACTTACATCCCTTATGAATGCATTTACAAAACAATATTAGGAGTAATTAAATACTTAAGATTTACAAGGTTGATTTAATCCTAACGCCTACTTAATTCTGACTCCAATGCAATTAATGAAGGAAACAATGATCACACCAAGGTCGTGCAAGCTCAATACAATCCTACCCAAGTTTTCTAAAACTAGTTATTGGACACCTTTTCATAATGCCACAACCCTACCTAGAAGAATCAGTATGTATCTTTAAAACCCTTGCATTATAATTTAGATTAACATGTAACTCTAATTGAAATATCTAATATTAGGGGGATTCACTGTTGGAGTTGGTGTGGTGTGGGTTTGGGGGTTGAGGTCTAGAAGTGCTTTTAAAATATGACATATTTGTTGTAGCTCATCTAGGTTTTCTATGTCAAGGCTTTAATTTATGGAATGATAATCAAAACTAGTTTTGAGTTAGATGTAGGTGTGGTCAATGCCCTTGGTTGATAGGGTAAAAATCATATAGAGGGATATAAAAATGTATCCAAAAAATAGGTACATAGAATGCCTAGTGAAAATAGCAAGGTATTTTATTATACTATTATATTTGGAACAGGTACCAAAAACATAAATTCAAGGGATAGAAATGAAATTAGGGGTTTTTATTAGTAACCTACAAACACATATGTTGTGCCATTAGTTTATCAAGTGAATTCCATGGGATAGAAATTGTCTCTAAGTTGTTATGATGATTTGTTTAGTTTTTGCAAATAAATTAATTTTTAGATAGCATTATAATAATATATAGACAAGATTAAATGCAAAACAATGTGACATGTAAGAAGTGGGAGTTCAACAACAATTGAAATTATTACTATATGATTGTAGACTACATTCTAGTATGGATTTTTTTAGTTAAGAGAAAACAAGATCATGAGTTTATGACCATCAAAATAAACACATTAAAGTTAATGGAATAAAAATTTGCATTAAAAAGTATTACCTCCACTCACTTCTTCCTTGTAGCTACATGCAAAGTTGTATTACTCATGTTGTCAAACACTTGTTAATAAAAGAACTCTTCCACCTCAAAAAAACAAATGCATCTAATATCCCAACACCACATTCGAGATGGTAAGTCAAAAGGCACTCATGGGCAGCATGGCCTGCGATTCCTCCATGAGATTATGGGCTTGTGCAACTCTCAGATGCATCACGCCTACTAATGGCGTAATTATTATGTCGAGAGATGTAACCTATAGTGGAAGTAGGGGGAGAAGTAGCATCTAATGTCATGAGCATGAAATAATAGTTGAAATAAAATATGTTTATCGCTGACATTTAGTTAAATAAAATAACTCTAAAGTAAAATAAAGTAACTCTTAAGTGAATAAAAAATAGTTGTATGTATTTTTTTATCTTAAATACATCAAAGTACATATAGTTAGCATTATAAGAGGTTGTATGTCATAAAATTTCAAAGGAACATTTGTAAATTCTCCATAATTAATATTATAAGGGTTCATTATGATTAGGTTTCTATATTATATAATAATTATGTAATAGTGAAAACACTAAGTATCAATTTCAATCTCTCTTATTTAAAAAATAGCTATGTGCTTAATAGGTTAACATATGAAATAAATAGTTTGTTTTAATTTTATATAATTTCTTGAAAATTATAGGAAAAATAGCTCTTCAAGTAAAAGTAAACTAATTGGAAAAGCTATGTATTCTAGGAATTAAAATAACATATAAAATTATTGAAAACTCTAGAGATGCCTATCTAAATTATGTTATAAATTTAATATCCACATCTAACCTATATCTAACTTATAAAACTCAAGATTAATCATCTAACTTATAAAACTCCTTTTAGATAGAAGTATTTAAGATATATCTAGACTAGTCTACCCCATAATTACAAACACCAACCTGAATCAAGTTCTTATATATAAATTATCTATGAATTTTTTTTTAAATAACAATAAATTCTTTGAAAGCAACTATTTTAAAATATAGATTTAAATAAAGGATTAGAGAGCAAAATATGAGATTAAGATCATGACGAACTTTACGAGTCAACTTTCTCAAACTAATCGTATTTCTAACTCATAAATTGTCCTTGCATACTTTAAAAATTTAATAATAATAAATGTTCAAGAAGATGACTTAGATATGTACCTTTGGATCATAGAACATATTTAATCCATAAGCTATTAAAAGCTAAATCCTGTACAGGAACTTTAAAAAAAAAAAAAAAAAACCTTTTCAAAAACAAACCTAGGGGCGATTTATGCTTTCCAACGTCAATTTACTTAAAGACATGTTGTGCTTTTGGTACAACTGTATTGGATTTAGAATAAAGGATTTAATAGTCTTGCATTTTAATTTCCCATCTCTCAAAATTATATGGGGATTTTAATTTTTTATAGCAATTTATTTAGCAAGTTAATTGTTTAAATTAAAGGTTTCAAATCCACATCATGGAATATAATGTTACACATATTTATGTTCGTAAGAGGTGTCAAAATTAAGGCTTTTTGGACCAATTCATAATAGACAATTGTGACACCTAGCATTTGAAATTATTGATACAAATAATTAAACATTTTTTTCCCTAATATTACCCATAAAAACACTCAAGTCATGTATTTAATCATATTTTAAAACATATCTAACACCTAATTATGTGGACACACAACTAATAAATTAAAAAATTTAACACTATAAGATAAACACTTTTATCTAATCAAGTTATTTTAATAATTTAATATTGTTAAAATGAAACCCTAAACCAAATTATTGCCTTGACCTATCTTTAAAAAAATTAACCCTAAAATTGTTTTCTTTAACGTTAAAATTGCATTGCCCTAACCCTAATTATTTTGTGCTTTTGATTGCTTTCTTATCATCCTTCATTTCAACAACAGGTGGTGGAGGATTCTTTTTGCACATATGAATTGAAGAATCTCATGAGTTCCTTAGCTCCATCACTATGTCATGAATCTCACGAGGTCATTCCTTTTATAAATCATTGTACGTTGGCAACCCAAGGAAGTAATGTGCAGGCATTCCTTGAGTTAAGGTCGTGTGACCAAAGTAGCCACCAACATCACAAGCTTCATTCCCACTTTTACCACTCCATATCACTCACTTCACCTTTACTTGTAAGATGCAAAACAATCCATTGAAAACACTTTCATATTTTAGGTGAAATCACATGTACTAGTTTAGTTTTTCCATTGCCTAATTTTCTTAGAAGAGATAAATCAAAGCATTCTGACAAGGGCTATTGCATTTTAATGTTTCTTACATACCTAGTCCATGTGACCCTCCAATGCAATGCTATAACAAAAGGGACAAAGAAACATCAACATATTACTTATATCTTAGGTTTACAACAAGTATGTTTTGATTCTCACCATTGTTAGAAATTCAATTTCATCATTAGATAAATTCAGTTAGAAATTTAGCTACATTGATTTCTTATACAATTTGTAAATACAAGTCATAGGGTGGAGATTGAAACTACCTATTGACTAAGATGAGCATATCAAATGTTAGGTATAATCAAACTCAAAATGTGTCTTTTGACACTATAAATATGCAAGGAATTTAGTTAATCCCTTATGCTGGCCAAATGAAGATGAGAAAGATTTGAAGACACAAATAACATGAAAGAGACACAAAATAGAGTGGATTATACCTTCACAAGTCTTCAAGTCTTCTTCACCCCTTGATAAGGTCGAGGAGCTTGCACCCAAGTAGCTCCTAGCTTTACCCAAGTTGAAATAGTGTGTATGTGGATTGCTCTTGTTATTCAACACAATATGGATTGAATGAGAGATTTGGCTATGGATTGAGATGATATTTTGGATATGGATTGGATAGAGATTTGGATATGGATATGAGATGAGAGAGAGATTATGCTAGAGGGATTTTGGCATGGTAAGGATTCTTTGAGAGATGGCTAGGGAGATTTTGGCATAATGGTGATGCCAAAAGGATGAGATTGAAAATGGCTTGGGTGAGGGTTGTATTTATAGGTATTTTTGGAGGGATTTGTATTTATAGGTATTACTTTTTATTCAAAGTGTGTGGGGATAAGGGTTAATGATGGTTTGACCATATTAATTAAGTGATTAACTTAATTAATGTGGTTGTAGTTAATTAGTGGGAGGATTAATGATAGGTTAAAATTAATTAAGGATTTATTTAAATAATTTGTGTCTAGGGGCTAGGTAGGTTAGCATAACTAATTAAATAATTGGTATTTATTCAATTAGGCTAGGTTTAGGTCATAGGCTAGGGGAGATTAGTTAAATAAGCATGTTTTATTTAATTAATCTAGGTTAGAGGATGGAGAAATTAACTAAATAAATATTTAGGATATTTATTTAATCAATGATGAATGATGTTGTAAGGTATAGTGATAAATTAGATGAATTAATTTATCACAAGTGAATAGTTTAGAATGAATGGCTTAGGATAAATTAATTAAATAAATTGGATTTATTTAATTAATTGGTAAAGGGTAAACTAGTGATGTGAGGATGCGGGAAAGTGGCTTGCAGGGCAGGTCATTTTAGGTGTCTACATTAGCCACCGCCATCACAAGCTTCATTCCTACTTTCACCACTCCATATCACTCACTTCAAATTTACTTGTAAGATGCAAAACAATCCATTGAGAACACTTTCATATTTTAGGTGAAATCACATGTACTAGTTTAGTTTTTCCATTGCCTAATTTTCTTAGAAGAGATAAATAAAAGCATTCTAACAAGGGATATTGCATTTTAATGTTTCTTATGTACGTGGTCCATGTGACCCTCCAATGCAATGTTTTAACAAAAGGGACAAGGAAACTTCAACATAGTACTTATACCTTAGGTTTATAACAAGTATGTTTTGATTCTCACCATTGTTAGAAATTCAATTTCATCATTAGATAAATTCAGTTAGAAATTTAGATACATTGTTTTCTTATACAATTTGTAAATACAAGTCATAGGGTGGAGATTGAAGCTACCTATTGATTGAGATGAGCATATCAAATGTTAGGTATAATAAAATTCAAAATGTGTCTTTTGACACTATAAATATGCAAGGAATTTAGTTAATTGCTTATGCTGGCAACTTTGTCTTTAGACACAATTGCTAATTTAACATTTTCTATTTTTTAAGGACTTTAAGGCCACATAAAAAGGACATTAATAACAAGTAAAGTCAATTATAAACTTACTAGGGTTATGACTCTTTTTTAATTTATATGCTCTTGAATAGAGTGTGTTGTCTTTTGGCTTGTTGAAACAACGTTAAAAAAGACATTAATAATAGAAAAACTACATTGCTAATTACATTGGTAATTGCTTAAATAAAGTAACAAATAATTAGATAGAGACTATCAAATGGTGTATTAATACACACACACATGAGATCATTCTAGATGTACATTGTGTTAATGTTGGTTACATAATGTTCTTTCACAATCCACTCACAAAACATTACAAAATTGTTAGTTTCTATTGAAAAGTACCTAAGGCATTATCCATTAGATGGTTAACTAAAGTTTCATCATATTCCATATTATATAAATAGATAGATAGATAGATTGTCATGTCCATGTTGGTTATATAACGTGATAAGACAATCCTTTGACAATACATTACAAAAGCATCAACTTCTATTACAAAGTCCCCAAGCCATTGTTGACCAAATGATTCACAAAAGTTTTAATATATCCCATACATTATACAAAAAACTTGACATGATATCCATTTTTTAGTTTACCATAAAGCCTAGGAATGGCTCTGACTCCTCTATAAGACTATTTTTTGAAGTATTATTAGGATTCGATACTATAACATGAGGGATGATTGGCATATTCACCATTGTTAAAGAAAGATGACCAAACATTGCTTGATCTAAGAACCCAAGAAATTAGATTTGGGTTGTAGGGAATGAGGGGGGCTATTGCTTTGGAAGTTGTTAAACACAACATAAGCAAGGATTAATATGTTGTACATATCCCTAAGAATTTGTTGTTGTTTAGGTAGAGGATTTGAGGGAGTAGTAAAATGCCTCTTCCTACTTGCATCTTGAGATAGATTCTTATTCTTTACCATTTGTCTTTGTTCTTTATTAGGCCTTTCTTTCTCTTTCTTTAACTCCTTATCCCTTTGTTGGTAGATCTTTTTCTCTTCCCTCTTTTGTCTCTTTAATTCACTTTCAAGTTTATGTTGTTCCTTCATTTCATTTTCTGCAATTCATTGGATTTTTCCTGCCTCTAGCTACTTTTTTTCCTTGCTTTTATTTCTTTAAGTTCTATTTTCCTTACTTATTTTTTCTCAAGCATGATTAAATATTCATCTGTTATAAGGATTTGAGATTGTCCATCTAATCTAATTACACCATCATCTATGGGATTGGGGTTTTTCTGAACCCTTTCAATTGGCAACTTCATAAAGTTCTTTAATGGACAATCTAAATGGTTTTGTGTATCTTGAGTGCATCTCATATGTTGGTCTAGTATTTCATTAGCTTCCAAAGCTAAATGTTTTTTTGTGTCTTGAGTGCATCTCACCTACTAGTATGATATTTCATTAGCATTCAAATCTATAGTTCCAAACCTATGGTATCTAAATATAATGAACCACCTCACTTTTTGGAAGTGGAGGGGAAGACATAGACAATGACACTTCTCCATTTCTAAAATTAATTTGCATTCCAAAGTTAGTGGCTCTTTCTTTAACCCAATCAAGTGGATTTACCTATATTGGAAAGCTCTTGTCATCATCTAAATCAACTGGTTCTTGTGTTTGGCTCACATGAGTAGTTGAAGTTGTGATATCACTCACCTCTTTTGTTAGTGTTGATTGTTCAATATCATAACTACCTCCCAATGAATGTAACTCTACCATTTGTGCTAAACATTGTTGCACTTAAACCTCTTGATATCTTGCTAACCTTAATATGTTTGCGATACCTATCACCCCATCTTCTTCTTCAACAAAGAATGTTTCACTTGGCCTCATGTCATTTGTAAGTCTATTTTGATTGAGTGGCCAGATTCTAGTCCTTTGAAATTGTACTTTTATATTATTATATGTAAGGGCAAGCTTGAAATGTTTTCTACCAAGTTCAACTTATTTGTCCTTATTTTAATGTGGGATGTTTTGCCATCCATTTAGACCTTATATTTTTTAGTATGTCTGGAATGGTGCAAACACACATACATCTAATGATTGAAGTTTATGGTTGGTATGGGTAGGCAAAGTGAAAAGCCCAAAGATATAAACTCTTGACTATTTGAAAGCAGTATGGTTTCCATGTCCAAAAATAAGTAGATGCCTATTTGTGGGTGAAATTCCACTAGGGAGTGATCTAGCAAAATGATGTAACCAATTCATGAAGAGCTCTTTAGTGATCCACGCATGTGGCTAGGTTTCCATGCATACCCCTAAATCATAGTTAGTTATGTAATTTTTCAATTATTTTTTTCTTTGAAAAGATAAAACTCCAGTATGATGTTAATCACTACATTAATACAACACAATATTGTTATCCACTCTCTACTTTTTGCTAGAATGTGTGGCACACTTCTACTATTCAATTTTTCAACAACTCAAATCCCACAACTTCTTCTTGCTTGTACACCCATTTCATGTCACCGCTCCATGTCTTGCTTGCCCCATATGGATTTGAAATGTACAATTTCTCCAAGTTATCATAGAAATTCACCATAATGTTTGGTCGAAACTATCTCTATCAAGACCCTCAATAGTACTTACTATCAAATATGGATGGCATTTGTGAAACCCAACTCACCATGATCTACCCAATATAACATTTTTGAAAGGATTTAGAATTGTCTGGCATGTGACTTTAGTTGAAGTGCTTCAAGACCATGACCAAGTTCAACCAAATACTTGCACCACTAGACTAGTTTTAACTCTTCTTAATTTGAGATAATAGTTAGTGATCCCTTATTTTTTGTGGTTGTTATTCTTGACATTAGTAAATCAAACTACTAGATGAGATACCCCTTTTTTTGTAGCTTCTCTAGTGGAGAAGATATTGTCCTCTACAATCCTCATAGCACCATCCATTTCCTCTTGTGTATATTCCCTTATGATGGAGTTTGTGTCCATCTTATGTTGTTTGGAAAATTTGAGAGCAACATATGTAGTTTTTCCACTATTCATAATTGGATTAGAATCAATGTTAATCTTAGGTGGATTGACTAAATGTCACCCTCATCAAAGTCTAATAAATTCAATTTTACTTCCCTTATCAAATTGGTCCTTAGCCTTCAATTTGTTCTTTTTTATTTCCTCTTTCTTGCTACCATAATACCTATGTGAAATGTTATAATTTAATAATTATTAGCAGAAACATGACTTCTAGAATCTAAGAGATCGTTTTGTATAATTAATAAATCATAAATAGAAACAACACATTCATCATAAATAAAAACATGTATGAATGAACTTTTAAAGCTTTTTAAAAAATCATGTAATATAAATTTTTAGTATTAATGTTTTAGATCACACTTCATGATCCATCATCACAATGGCAATTTATTTTTTCCTATGTCATCTTAATGATGGATTATGGAGTGTGGTAAAAATTGTTGATGCTAAAAATTCATTACACAATTTTTCCATAAGGTTGATGTTGTGCATGACACTCTTTCAAAGGAGATGAATAAATGTCTATATTCTTTAAGTCAATCTATGAAACTGCATCATCTACAAAAAGTAGAGATATTAGAACATGGTATAAAAGTACATATATTATTCTATAGAATTGGAGTACCATGTTGTGTAGCCCTTACTTTATGATCATACGGATGTCAAAATACATGATTATCCTATACTTGTATAATTACAATTCCTGAACACGTAGAATTTCAACTCTATTATACAAACATAATATAAACTATTTTTTGAAGGGTATGTATACTAGCGATAGTTTTAACACATGGCATACAATGGTGGTGGGTGTGTTTGTATGGATTGCAGATTTTGTTTTTCTAAGAAAGAAGGTGTGGAATATGTCATTTTACTTCTACAACAAACTTGTGTCTATGGTACATATGGGTGTTGCTATTTGGCTCTCATCAACTTCTATTAAGGTTTGGAGGCATTCCCTGCATCCTTGACTTATCCTTCTTCACTATTATAAGTATATATCCTTCAAGCTTGAGCTAATTTTATATTTTCATTCACCAAATTGGCACAAGCATCGTTTACTATTAATATTTATACAAATCAAATAGACAAGCCTACTTTTAACCCTCCTTTAGACCAAAATGGTACATGTATCAAAGTATATGCACTTGTTTAGTAAAGATTGTTGCTTTCTAGGTGCTTATTTAAAATTATTTCAACAATTATTTAAGTGTCTTGGTTTAAGATTTTATATTTTAAGTCATGATAGAAAAATTCAAATATCTACATTATTTGTTTGCATCTCAATGGGAGCTTCATATTATCTTGTACAAAAACTTGCTCTATCATTTTTGAAATTACTCTAACAACAAATTGTTTTCATGTCATTTTCTACATATTTTTCAAAAACTAGTCTTGGGTTGTAGTCTACTTACCAAGTTGTTTGGTTGTTATACAATCCACCAAGTTCTATTCTAGTTGAATGGTAAGGAAGAATTTAGCAAAGTAGTTACCACTAACACCATGACACCTAACCCTAAAAAATAACTTTTCTAAAAATTTCATAATTGCTATCTAAGAGCTACTTGAATCAATGGCTTAAGATTATACCATTTCATGCAATCATTTGTCTTGTTGGCATTAGTATATCAAATCAAATGGATAATGAAAAATCATATATATATTCTCTAGTGGCCATAGTCTAGCACAAATATTTTACATGGTTTAAAGTAGTTCTAAGATAACATTAGATTTTATCTAGAGAATTTCATAGTGTGGGCACAATTTTCATTATGCAATCAGGACTAGTAGATTGCTTGTGCATGCATGCTTTCAATCTTTGAAATATTTGTGAAGTTTATGAGAAAAGTGGGTAATGGTGGGCTCACAACTGGTGATGGGAAAAATTGATAAAGAGTATTTTGAGGGTTTCTTGATGGCTTAATGTAATTAGTAAAATAAATCAAATTTGATTAAGTGATAAATAAATTAAAATATTGTGGGCCTATATCGAGGGATTAGCTGAGCAAGGGAAGATCATTTTGATGCCTACTCATTACCTCAATGCTATTAATCCAAATGTAGATAATTTTAAACCATTGATTCAAACATGATAATATTACACCTTATAATTCATTAACACAATGATATCTCATTATTTATAAAACTATAAGATCAACAAACTTACAACTTAAAATTGATTAACATGATATCAACAACTAAGATGCAAATAACTCCTTGAACAATAGTAATGGCTCAATATGCAAGCATTCAAATGTTATATTTCTACTCACCTAATGCCCTACTATGAATATTATATGCACATTATCTCATGTGTAGGGGATTATCCTTTCTTGCCATGTATCGCATTTAGATTAGTGACTTGGCATGATTGCAACAGTGTACAGGTAGTCCAAACTTGAGCTAGTGAGCATTATAGAAAATGGTAGAGTATAAAACTGAAACTACCTTAAAATTATACCATGATTTACAAAAAAATATATTATGGTGAATTCAAAATTTCACTCTTTCATTCATAAATTTTACATTACATTGCATTAGCTTAAAGCCTTGTTTTCCTATACAAAACTCTCCAAACTATGTTACAAGAAAGTAACTCCCAAAACCAACTAATGTTATTAATTAATAATATTAAAAAAAATAACACCTATTTATTTATTTATCTATCTAATCTATACTATATATGCTATAGATGTAACATTAAATCCAACATTCCCCTCACATTACATCAATCCAAATAAAGGATGGAACACTGCATGGACAAAACAAACCAACCCATCTACAAATATGTTGAAGTGCCTCCACCAAATCTCCCCGCTCACCTAGCACACACCAAATTGCTTGCATCAATAGATTTCCTAACTATAAAACTCTACAAATCCTTTGTATCATGTGAGAGAACAAATCCCAACATCCATGCATGATGAGAGAAAAACTCTCCTTCAAGAGTCCACCCTCTTCCAAGCATGTCAAAATCCCTCCTCTAGTGTCTACACAATGAGAGAACAACTCTCTTTTGAGACACTTTCCTCTCAAAGTGTTAATAGCTCTCCTCTAATGTTGTGGGAACCAAATCCTTCCTATAGTGTATAACAGGAAGAAAACCAATGTAGATACACTAACCCCAAATATTTGAAAGGTTGCATTATCCAGAAATACTGCCACGAACTACCAAGCCCCCTCAATCCATGAAGGGACACAAATGTAGTGGTGCTTCTCAAATAATCTACCATCTCAAAGAGAGAATCAAGCTCAAGATGGGAAAATTCCTCCAACCTCCTTTGTCCGCTAACCTATTCTTGGTCATCTACTCACACTTTAACTACTAGATGTAGCATCAGAATCTTTGAAAGCCCTGCCAAGTGTAACATAGATGGCTCTGAGAGGATAAGTGTAATATAATGCATACATGGTCATAATTAATAAATAAAAAAGATAGGGTGTTATATTCCACCAATATTGCACCCAATTAGAATGTCCCCCCTATTTCTCCTTGGATAACCAAAAAATCTCCAATATATTTTTTGGATTAAAGATAGTTCAATTATATTACCAAAAATGGATGTTGTAAACTACATACATCGTGGCCAAGCTAGCCACCAAAATAGGGCTCACAATTTTTTAGAAATTACCAAGTATTACATCATATAAGTAATGTCTTACTATATATTATTGCTAACAAAGTAACATGGCTCTAGTTCATTGGAATATCAGTATAAAGAGTCTCCTCTGAGGCTACAACAGGGTTAGCCTCCACCATCGGTTCAACATTTGACCTTTCCATCTCAGGACAATCAATGATTGGTTCTATGACTGGTTCCAATTCTAAATGCCCAATGCCATCATTGTCAACATAAACCCTTTGATTTTCATAATAGATTGGAGCCACATTACCATTACCTGAGCCTTGTGCATTGTCCACCATTTCAGATCCATCAATATGTAGCCTTTTGAAATTGTCATTCAACTCCTCCAATCAAAAGATGAAGGACCGGCAAGCTATAGCAGAGTCTTGAGGTCCCATCTTTGGTAAAACAGAATCAATAACCTGTGGTGAAGAGTCCTCCCTCTCTGCAGCCTTCTCCATGAAAACCATCTGATTTTCCACTGTCAATGCCACCTGTATAAACAAATCAGCCTATGTGAGTCTTGAATCAGACCCAACAAGAATCCTTGAATTGCCTTGAAATTGGTCCTCATTCCTCTTTTTCCACAAGATCCATAAAACTTCAGTTGTTAATGCAAGCCAAAACAAGTTAGAATTTGTATCAACACCCGAAATATGACCAAATAAGATCCAAAACTTATATAATGGAGAACATGAAGACCAGTTAGGTAGCTTACTCAAAAACATATTCTAGACTTGACAAGCATAAGGACACTCAAAGAAAATATGATCACAATTTTCATAAGTATTACAAATACTACAAATATAACTATTTTGACCTAATGGTAATTTCTGTAAACAAAGCAACCATCTAAAGCAACCTTTTTTTGGCTCCAAGGAATTAGACCAAAATGACATGAAAACACTCCTTAATTTCTTAAAGCCCACATCACAGTTCCAATCCTTGACACAATGCTCATAAATCTCATATGAGTTCCCAAGCATCCTGGAAATCCTTTGACTCACAATTCATAAGATTAACACCATCCTCCCATTTCAGATTATCCAACCAATCTTGCTCACCCAATAGATTTGGTAAAGCAGGGTTGCTTGAATAAGCTGAAAGCAGCACAGAGTAAGTCCTCCTTTGAGTTTCTTTTAGCCCAAACTCAATCTTTAAACACTCCCAAGGCTTAATGCTGGAAGAGGTGAAAAAATCTTGAAACTCAGACAAGCCCATCTTATGCCACTTGAGACCGGAGCATCCTTGGATGAGAGCAATAGGTTTCTCATTGTGTTTTAAAGCCCACCAAACAGAGCTGTGTTTTCCCCACCGCATATAAGAATTGCCCCTGCCAGGGTAGGAGATGAGACACCTGACACCTTCCCAGGCCTTCTAAATAGAGGTAAATACCACAGACCCGAAATGCTTCACTTTAAAATCCCCAAAAAGGTGGTCATAGGGATGCAAGTTTTTCCAGCCTAAAGAACCTCTAGGCCTAGCTAGATTAATATTGTTCCTCACTAAAACCTTCCATGGTCCATTGCCTTCTAGAGAATTCACAATCCATTTAGCTACAAGGGCCAACCCTTGAATCTTCAAGTCTTTTAGGCCAAATCCCCCAAAATCTCTGCTGATATAGCACCATTTCCATTTTACACAGTGTTTTTTGTTTCTTCCTTTGCCATCAGACCAGAGGAAGGCTCTGTTCACCTTCTGAATGCTTTCTATCTGCAAATTAGAAAACAGCCACATGGAGGCATAATACACAGTATAGGCTAATAAATTTTTTTGACACACTTGGAACCTCCTAGCTAGGGAAAGTGCTTGCCTATTCCAATTTTTGAGCTTACTATCAATTTTAGTGAAAATCTAGTCCCACATAATTTTGAGAGAGGGATCAATAGCAAAAGGGATACCTAGGAATCTTACCAACTTTTTTGGCCCTCCCCATTGCCAATCATTTTCACCAAGCCAAACAGGAGGGGATTTAGACTAGCCTATTAGAATAGATTTATTGAAGGAGACCTTGGCACCTGAAGCATAGCAAAACATGTTCAATCTGATCTTAATATTTTCTAGATTTTCTTTTTCTACTACAGGATAGAGTGCAGTTTCATCTGCAAACTGCATGTTAAGCAAGGAATTTCCATCAAGAAGCTCAATGCCTTTAAAACTACCTGGTATTCTGTCAGTTCTCAACAGATAATATAAAGCTTCAAAGGCAATAACAAATAATGCAGGAGCCAATGGGCAACCTTGCCTAATGGACCTCCCCATATGAAAAGAGGAGGTGAGTTCCCCATTGACTTCAACTTGAGCAAAGGCATTTCTAAACAGCATTTCAAACATCCTCACAAATTCTGAAGGGAACTTGAAAGCCTTGAGGACACATATTATGAAGGACCATTCCACTCTGTCATAGGCTTTTTCGAAGTCTAACAATAAAATCCCTGCATTTTGTCCAGTTTCCTTAGCCCAGTGAGTAGCTTCCCAACTAGTTAACAGGTTCTCAAGGATAAATCTGCCTTTGATAAAAATTGTTTGAGTCACATTTATTAAGGAAGGTAAGATATTTACCAGTCTTCTTGCCAACACTTTGGCAAGAATTTTGTATGAGACATTAAGTAGGGTAATTGGTCTTCAGTTCCTCAGATTGGATTTATCCCCACCTTTTGGCAGGAGCTTTATGATCTCTCTATTTATGTCCTCCCCCAAAGTACCATTCTCAATGGCCTCATGATATAACTCCAACATATCATCAACAACCCATTCAATGTTAGATTTATAGAACTCTACTGGAAGTCCATCTATCCCAGGAGATTTGCAGTTGCCCATAGATAGAATGGCATTCCTGATTTCTTCTTTGGATAAATTCTACTTAAGTTTTTCAGCAATTGAAGCATCGATCTTCTTAGGGCAAATTAAGGAGCACAGCCTCTGTGCCTCAGCACAATCTACATTCCCATCTTCAGCTCTGAAAAGGCTTTTGTAGAAATTTTTGACCAAGTTCATGATATCAATCTCATTTGTGTAAGTAGTGCCATTCTTAGTGATAGCTTCTATATGTTCTTGTCTGAACTTGCTCCTTAACATGTTAAAGAAATACTTTGAGCCCCTATCTCCTCCTTTTATCCAGTTCAGCCTGGCCCTATTTTTAGCACTTTGGGCCCTAAGAGTCTCAAAGGATCTGAGTCTATTTTTTGTGACATGCAATCTAGTAACCAAATCCTCATTAAAGGGATCAGCTTGAAGTTTTTTTTTCATATTCTACTAGTTCTTTATGTAATTCTCTTTCCTATTTTCTTCTATCCATAGCATATTTCTTTCCACATATTTGAAACACTTCTTGGCAGGGCTTAATAAGAACTAACCAATATTTGTTAGCTTTATAGTGGGCATGGGTACACTTAATAATGTTCCTGATAGTTAAAATACCTTGTTTACAATCCTCTTTGTATAGCAACAAAACATTAATCCTAAAAGAGTGTGAAGCCTTATGTTTAGAGCCCTTATCATGATCAATGAATAGGATGTCTACTACAATAGGATGATGATCAGATAAGGAACTTGACAGGACCTTCACTGCATTGTCCCCCTAAGGTGATTTGAACTGAAATTTTTTTTTGTTGGCATACATTCTGTCCAATCTACTATATATTGTTCTATTACTCGATTGGGCATTACACCACAAAAACCATATTCCATTGCTTCTATATTTAGCACCTTCCAAAGGACCCAACAATCTAAGAGATTTTTTTAAGGCTAAGCCAAAAGAATTTTTCATTGCCTTTCCACTCTGCCCTGATACCACCTACCTTGTCTTCTCTGCTCTCAACCATGTTGAAATCCCCTGCAATTATCCATGGGACCTTAGGGAGATGAGTGGATAACCATTCCCAAAGATCACCTCTTTCTTTGTAATCATTTGAAGCATAAAGAGAGAAGATACCAAACTTCACTCCATTGTTATCAAAATTGGCCCATACTGCTCTATTACAAGGGGAGTACCCAAACTGGGAAACCAACTACCCCCACTTTGGACTCATTAAAATTGTAGAACCTCCTTTTCCTTTATCATTCATCGTGTGAACTTTAAGGGAATCCTTCCAAATGAATTGAAGTACATTATCTAATTGAAAATTAATAGCTTTGACTTTCTGAAGCAATAGGAAATCAATGTTCTTATGTCTGTTAACAAGATCTCTAACAATATACTTCCTATCTGGGGATTCTAAACCCCTTACGCTCCAACTGGTGCATTTCATAGTGAAGATATTGGATCAGACAATGAACTAGATTAGTGGGTCTCTTCTTTTGAAATCCCCATATTAACAAAACACTTAGGAAGCTTTCCTCCTTTCATCCTCTTACACTCACTCAATTTCCTCTTTACATATTTCCTCTTTTTTCTACCTCCCTCTTCTTTTGGACATGCCACAAATTCCTCTATATCCTCTACTCCGTCCCTCTCACCCTCGGCCACCTTAAAGGGGACTCTAGCATCAGCCAATAACGGGTCTGGCGGTTTAGAAAGCTTAGGGAACCCAACCTCTTGAACAATTTCATTCATTTTGCTCACCAGCATCTCCTCTCTGATTTTCATCAGAGCAAGCTGCTGCGCATTTTTCTTAGGGGAGGCTAGACCCAAAAATCTCCAATATTACACAAAAGCAACTCCTTGTTTATAAAGATTTGTGTTTATTTAAATTCAAAAATAAAATAATTTGAAATCCCTTATATCTCTCCACCAACATTTCTAAAATCTCCTTTGGTATTATAATTATTGAAAAAAATATCCATCAATGTATAACATATAGTTTAAAGGGGGGTCGATCACTCAACCTATTGAATATTCTTAATGTCCTCAACTGATTCAACTACTACCACATGTATGAAATTATTAACTACTAACAAGTAATTGATTTTGACAAATGCCAATTGGTAATATTACCTTGCCATCATTTGTTGATCTTTGAGGGTCATTAAATTTGCAAGAATTATAATATGTTGGATGTTACTTCCAAAATATGCCTCCAATGACCTTTTGCAATAGCATTTACAAAAATACCCACTTCTCTTCAAAATTCCCAAGTCATAATTCATTTTCATTGAAGATCATGGCACATTACTATTGTATATGGTGCTCAACTTCAATCTTCTCCACAACAAAGGCAACAAATAAAGATTGACAGTGAAAATATATTTTTCACTGGATACTTCTAACTTCATATGTGTTTGCTAGATTTACTCCTCATACGTTGACTTGAACTGCAACAAGCTACAAACAAAAGCACTTTAATTGGCTTTGTCTTCTCCACAGTCGACGTCTCTACCTCCTATATGGCATCAAATCCATTTATTGATAGCCTGTGATTTATTTTTTTGTTTGAACTTTGGCATGAAGGGCTGCAAATAGATGGCTATTAAAAATTGTAGGCACAAATATTATATAAACTAGAAATCATTATGTTCTCATAGAAAACACCAATTGCATTCTTGTAACTTCCCCCAAAGTACCTATGGGAAACTAACTCCCAACAACTAACACAAAACTAACTAAGCATTTTAACAATAACACAGAGTCACTACGATGACTTTATTACAAAATGTAGACTTTATTTTTCAACACCCCCTCTTAAGTTTTACATTAAAAAAATACAACAAAAAAGAACAAAGAAAGTACATGACTAGCTATAGTAGCCCTTTTAGAATTTTGTAGAAGTACCTCCACCAAACTTCGTCACTCATCTAGAACACCCCAAACTACTCATGTCTATGCAAATGTCCTAGTTGACCATCAAATCTCTATCCAAAACATAACAAAAACAAAACCTGATGAGCAATCATAACCTTACTCTTCAAAAGCTTCTCTTTAAAGCAATTTGAACCAGGTAGAACTCCATCAAGTTGCCTCATAACCCTCATAAAGGTGTAGCTCCTAAGATAAACTCCCAAGTTCCTAGATTACCACCTCCCCAAACTCCTGAATCATAGATCTCCCAAATTATTGGACAATAATCCATGCCAAGCTATATCCATGATGCTTCATCAAGTTGTCTCATGACCCTCATAAGGGTATAATTCCCAAGATCCACAGACTCCTAAACTATCTGGGCAACAATCCATATTGATTTTTATCTACACTAGATCCTTTCCTATATTCAAAAAGTAAACTTCATAATATATGAATTCTTTAACACTATCAGCATTTGGAGAAAAGAACACCAAAAACAAAAATTATATGCTTCTCATACAAAGCACCATCTCTAATCGAGAAGTTGGCTCAAGATGATGAAAATCCTCCAACCTCTAATGTCCACCAACCTCATCTTTGATTTGCTTATACTCTAACTACTAGATGTAGCATTCAAATCTCTGGAGGTCCTATTAGGTGTAACATGGCTGGCAAGAGTACAACCACTATATGTATCCATGTTTAAATGCAAAAAATAATAGGTGTCAGTTTCAACCGATAATGTACCTATTTACAAAGTGATAAAAATAACATAATCTTATCACTCCAAATAGACTTAAAAACTTTGATTGCTAAGAAAATGAAAAACCGTAATAGAGTTGCCCACACAAAAAACTAACTTTACATTACATCTTTACCATCCCTTTTGCATGCTTGCATTATTTTCTTGCATAAAATGTTTGACTAAGCCTCTTAAATATTAATGAAAACATTTTATAAAGATGCCCTAAATCTTCAAACTTCTTGCAACTTTATGCCTCACCAAATTTAACCAAGTGATCATTGTGAGTAAACAACTTTATAACTATACCTGATTTAAGCACAATAACGGTTGTGAATTAATGTTGAAAGAGAAAATGGGCAGACATGGACATAGAAACAACTTTAATTTCACATGCAAAGAATGCACTTAACAACAAACTCTAATGTTTTTGCTTGTAGATCATCGAATGTTGCTTCCTTTTTTGCAAGTGCTTTTCCTTTCTTTCTTTACCTGTGATTCCTGGTTTGTAGCAAGATTTCAATAGAATATGTGTATTGCAACAAGATAAATGAGGAGATAACAATGTTAGGGTATGGGGTGATGGAAAATCTTGAACAGGTCATAGTCTTTGTGTTTTATGTCAACCATTACAAATTGAAATGTTTATTAGTAGATGGTGCAAAAATTAGATGGAAAACATAGATTTAATTTCTAGGCATTAAACTCTTCTCCCATGTGGATTCCTTCACAAGATTTTTCAAATACATAAAAAAACCTTTTTAATGCAGATGCTCACCTTAATAATATCAATGGAAAAAAATGAAATAATCAGTAGCCTTTAGTCAAAGGCATCACACCACGTGTAGTCGTCCATCAAGAAGAAGTACCATTGCTTGCAGATATGCTAGCGAGTAATGCAGATTGCAAAAGAAATCATCAAGTCACAAAGCCAAAATCCATAAATGCTTTGATACTATGTTGAAAAATGTACGCACAAATCTTATATAAACTAAATCATAATACTCTCACAAAAAACACCAAAATATATTAATATTATTAATGTTCATTTTGGGATTTACAATGTATCCTACAAATGCTTATAAAGTATTGCATTCCTGTAACTTCCCCCAAACTACCTATGGGAAACTAACTCCCAACAAATAACAAAAAATTAACTAAACATTTTAACAATAACACAAAGTCACTAAGGTGACTTTATTACAAAATATAAACCTTATTTTCCAACAATGGTGACATTTCAAATTGAATGCTCTGTAGAGAAATGGTGGCACATAATATTGCAAAGATCAAAACTTTATTTTCCTCAGTATCAATTTAAAACAAGTATCTCACATTGGATATTCTCCAACTATGTTTTGGCAACTCAAATTTAGTTCTTTCTACCTTAGTGACCTGTATTCTATCTTCTATAAAACTTTGATTGTTGTGTGAATTTATCCTCACCATAATGCCCACGCTTTAGCATCTTCTATGCCTGCATATAGTTTCAACATCGCTGAATCAATCTAATAAATAATAGATTTTCTCACAATAGGCAAATAACACACCCAATTGGCAATAGAGTTTGAATGAACATCGCACTATCAATCAAGGATTGCTGCCTTAATGGCTCCTAATTGCCTACGATGGGTCTAATTTCTTCTGCTTGCTCCAGTCAATAACCTTGCTCTACAGAAAATGTTATTTCCCTTCACTTCTCTAGTGTTATAAATCATGGCTTCCAATTCCCCTCACAACATGTTCACATGACACAGATCATGTATTGCTTTGATACCATATAGAAAATGGTAGAGTATAAAACTAAAACTACATTTAAGTTATACCATGATTTACAAACAAATTATATTATGGTTAATTTAGGATTTCAGTATTTATTCATAGATTTTACATTACGTTGCATTAGTTTATAAAGCTTTGTTTTTCTATACAAAACTATCTGGAAACTATGTTACAGGGAAGTAACTCTCAAAACCAACTAACATTATTAATTACTAATATTTCAAAACTAGCACTTATTTATTTATTTATCTAATCTTATACTATATATATTATAGATGTAATATCAATTCCAACATTATGTAATTTTTTATGACCATTTTATGCATTGATCATGAGGCAAATAACAATGACGTATATGAACCGTTTCAAATAATTTGGACTTATGGCCCCAAACTAGACTATATATTTTTTCCTAAGTAAACTAGACTAGGAGTATGGATATTTCAAATAACTTGAACATGTTCTCCACAATCTAGACTAGAAATAGTACTCCTATATGTTAAATAATTTGGATTAATAGTTGGATGTTTTGAATAATTCAAGCCTATTTTAAATAATTTTTAAAAATTTGGACAAATAATAAGTCCAAGTTATTTGAAATAGTTCATATATGGCAAATGATTACCTAGTAGCATCTATTAAAGGATAATAGTACTATGCTTACCATATATGTCTTTGAAATGGTTAACTTTTTTATATTGACTTGGCATTGCATACATAGCATGAGTGTTGGATAAAATTCATTTAACTTGCCTTGTATCTATATGTCCATCTATTTAAATAGCAACGATGAAGATGCAATTACCATTTTGATCAATTGTAATGACTCGATGTGCAAGCATTCAAATGTTCTCTTTCTACTCATTTGATGCCCTGCTATGAATATACTATGGGATACAATACAATGAACCTTATATGATATAATGCAGAGAAAAAACATGGGATATAATGCAAAGAAATATAAAATATCTGTTATAATTACATATGAGACAAAATTTGATAAACTATGCAACAAAACAATATGATAAGTTGTGCACGTCTAATAGTCTCTACAATCAAAAAATATGGGCGTTTATCACATTGAATGGAAATCGTTTATTGAATCTTTGTTTCAATTTATAAACTTTTGTTCTCCTAATTCAATAACTTATTTGATCCATGGACTTGAATTTTATTAGTTAAGAGGGGTTGGTGTGGATTGAGAGGGGCCATTTTGAAATTTTGGTGTTAATATTAAATTTAATATTTGAAATCCGTATTAAATGTGATTTATAAACCTTATGGTGAGCCTTCCATTTCTTTTTGTCTTGTACAACAATATAATTCAATGGTTGAGGTCTCCAAAAAGGACACTTATTGCACATACTTGGAAGAGAAGGAATCAATGGTTAAAAATTAAGATTTTTATATATAACAAATTCACAACATATTATTTTTCATTAAAAAATGTTTTTCTATTTGGTTTAGGATTAGGAGTTGTACACTAATGTGTTTTTAAAATTATTAAGTATGTATTTAATTTGAAAGACTTAATATAATGTTGACAACTATGTTTTATGTGTTTGGACAAAAGAGTTGCATAGAAGATGTACAAACTCAAACTATTCAATGTGATGACAAAGACATAATATTTTATTTTAATAGAAAGATAATATAATTTGGTTGTTGAGGTCTCCAAAAAGGGCATTAATTGCACATAACTTGGAAAAGAAGGAATCACTAGTTAGAAATTAAGATTTTTATATATAACATGTTTAAAACATATTATTTTCATTAAAACATAATTTTCTGTTTGGTTTAGGATTAGAAGTTATACACTAATGTGTTTTTAAAATTATCAAGTATGTATTTAATTTGAAAGACATAATATGATGTTGACAACTATGTTTTGTGTGTTTGCACAAAAGAGTTGCATAGAAGATGTACAAACTCAAACTATTCAATGAGATGACAAAGACATAATATTTTGTTTTAATAGCATAATATTTGAATATGTAATTTTTATCTATAATGACTTAGATTGACTTATGTCCCATGTGAAGCTTGATTTTGACCATTATTACTTGTATTTTAGTATGAGATGATGAGTAGTTGTACATATTTTTGTGTATTAATGACATATGTCAAGTTAAACTAAAAGAACTACTTAGATGGTGGTAAATGACACTTTAACATATATTTATTGATATTTTATATTTAAACAATAATGACAATATGTTCTATTAATAGATCATAATATTAATATGACAAATACCCTCACAACTATTGGAACACACTCAACTATAGAGTCTGACTTTATATGTGCCAATTGCATTTGCTTGAAAGTTTCTAAATACTTTTCAACAAATCCATTTTATGCATATTTTACAATCATAGTAGACCATGCGACCACATCTTTGAGGCATTATGTCAAACAATTTGCGTACCCTATCTATGCTTCCACATTTTGCTTACATGTCTACAAGTGCAGTTTTAACTACAAAATATGACAATGTTTCTCTATCCTTTATGTTTTGATGGATGTCCATACCCTTTTCCAAAGCTCCCATTTTGGCATAGGCAGGGAGGATGCTAGTAAAGTTTGTGGAATTTAGCTTCACATGTGCCAATTGCATTTTCTTGAAACTTCATTATGGACAAAAGTCTGCTTTATGCCAATGCACAATGCCAAGAACCTTATTGGGAAACTAGAATCTCTATGAGATTTGTGGGAGTACCTTGTGCAGGTGACATAAAATTTACATGTATATCTGCACACGCAACATGTTTTGAATAGAGAACATATGATAATAGGAAAGGGGTTTATGATCTCATCATTACTCTTAAAGAATAGGTAGGATGGAGCTCCTGATACAATCGATGCCATAGGATTAACTTACAAAATTAACAGTTAATGGTTATAAAAAATTACAAATTTCTCAACTACTGCTATTTTTTAGAGAATTTGAAATAAGTACAAAATTTAATATATTAATAAAGATAAACTTTTATTTTTAGTGTACAAAGGAGGGTCTTAGTTTTCATTTTCAAAACCAGTGTTCAAATGGACTACACAGGTACCAAATTTGCTTGCGATCAAGAATGACAAGGAGTTGGGTAAATTGTTGGACTTCATAGAAGAAATGCCCTACTGTAAAAACATAAAAAATCTAATTTAAAGACTCACTCAATTTATTGTAATGAATCCAAAGACATATCTTATATTTCCTAATGGGAACTAACATGTTAACAAATGAACTATCCTACAACCTAAGACAATTGAAATGAAGAGTTTGGAGGAAATCGAGTAAATTGGTGGACTTCATATTAGAAAACTTGAAAAATCTAATTTAAAGACTCACTCAATTTATCATAATGAATCCAAAGGCATACCTAATGTTTCCTAATGGTCAATAACATGTTAAGAAATGAACCATCCTACAACCTTGTTGGAAATAGGATAGACAACTGAGAGGGGGGGGTGAATCAGTTGTCTCAAAGCTTTGTATCTTTTTGCAGTTAATTTTTCTTTTGCTCCTTAATAACAATTCAATAATTTAATCATGAAAAGAATCAATCATAAGAGTAAGAACAACAACATAATAACACACTTGACACCAAGATTTTTGACGTGGAAACCCGGTTAAAGGAAAAACCATGGTGGGGGTTAACCCACAAAAATTAATACCCTGTTAAAAGTATTTTACAAACGAGAATGCACATGTATTCAGGCTCACTCCCCAGAGCTCACTACTCAAATGGAGGCTCACTTCCTATGAAAATATTACAATAAAATAATAGAGATTTGAACTGATTAATAGCATCTGCCTATGCAAGATTTTCAGTTCTAATTAAGTACAAAAACTGATCTTACACATTTCATCTTTGCTCTGCTCTTCTTATTGTTATGCCTTCATTCGCACTTTGGATTTTTGCTCTTCTCACATACACACTCTTCGCATTCACACACATACTAAATCATCCAATTTCATTGGCTATATATATCCGCAACATGATCTACAATCATTCTATCAGTTAGCTTCATCAACACTTAGAACGTTTATGAATGCTCTGCTCTGTCGGCTAGATCTATGCAAAACTTGAGGTGCGGACCAAAACTTGCTCTTGGAAATCATCACTCATGTCGGTCACTATCACTAATCATCACCATTTGTCCAACAAACAACTTCCATACATCCAGAATCAAGATCTTTTGCAAGGTCGGCATGTTCTTCTTCTGTCTACTCTGACAAACTAGAACCCGGTACTCAGAGGCTAATATCTTTTGAATCCTTCATCATCGGAGGACAAAAATATGGATTTAGATTGTCTTGACAATGCATATAACTCCCTTAGATCCGCAGCTAATCATGACTTTCCACCAGAGAGATCTAGACCAAAATACCGAACCCTGTCACCTGTTATGTTCCTGACTACTCGGACTTAGACACATTTTGAATCTAACTTTTGGTATGAACAGATTGTGTTAAGCGAATGATTAGGATGATCTTAGTTGTCATCAATGACAACTTCTATCATGCCTAGCAGTGTCTCTTGCGAACAATCTCCCCCTTTGGCATTGATGGCAACACTTAGTGAAAAATGACTGTCTTGTGCAACTCCCCCTTTGTTTGTACATTCATGCACTTCACTTGTTCCATTGCTCCCCCTTTGCTGAATACCTCATTTTTTTATTGCCCTTCACTCCCCCTTTGACATCAATGGCAAAGGGTGGGGTCCGCAAGTCAAAACTCTCCAAAAATTTTGTATATATTACCGCATATGTAAATAATCATTGAATCTTAATTACATAAACTTGAGGATGTATGCAAAACTGGCTTTTATTTGCACAAGTTCAGAGGCCCAAGCACTCTTCATCCCATCCAAAATTGAGATGTGCCCACTCAACAAAAATGCATAAGCTTCTACCTTTGCTAGATCTGGAGGATCACTTGTCTGAAGTGCATTCTGGGCTTTGGATAAGGCATTATGCATGGATTCCAACTTGGGAGCAATCAATCCACAGAGTTCACACATCCTCTTCATTGTATTGCCTTTCTCTTTTTCTAGTCCCTTTATTTCATCTGTCAAGCTAATAACCTAACATTCCTGGCTTATAGGAAAGGCAGTTAGAGGATCAAAATTTTGAGATAGAACTGATATTTTTTGTTCTTGTTCCTTTATCTTCTTCTCAATATCCTCATTGACCTTAGACCATGATAGGCAAAACTTGTATATATCTCCTCCATCTCTTAGAGCATTCTAAATGCTCTTTATGCTAATGCCCAGTATCAACCTATCACTCCTTATTAGATTCTTAACTTGACTGAATTTCTTGTTCAAGAACTCCTTCTGAACTTTTGCCTCCGCAGACGTTTCAAAAGACTCAAAATGTGAGTTTACTAAACTTACAAGATTTTTTAGATGTCTAGAGGGGGAATCATTTTGATTCTTCTAATAGGTTGGCATTAATTTCTCCAGAATTCTGGTTGCAAGCCCCAATAGCTCATTGTCCTCCATGTGGGACTTTAACATCTTTTCTCTAGCCTTTACTTGGGTGAATGATGCTATTTTCATCAATTGAATTGGAGAGAGAGCATCTGGATTGGATAGACCTTGGAGTAGCTCAGGCTCATCAAGTTCAATCATTTCTTTTTCAAGAAGACCTTTTATTGCATCTGCAGTGTCTCTTGCAACTATTTTAGAACCATCCTTTTGTTCATATGATTTCTCAACATATGCTTTAGTGCTTCAATGTTTGCACCATCTTCTTCTGCCTTATCTTCCTTTCCTTTTTCTTCCTCTTTCTCTGTTTTACTCTTCTCTATGTTCTCTTCTGAGGTGCTCTTTCCTGTTTGCTCACCACTTGCTACCTGATCTGGAGGACTCTATGTGGTAGCAATATCCTCTTCTTTTTCAGAGTGATCAGGTGGTAGAGTAACCCCTACATCAACTATTGTGTCTACCATATCTATGTCCTCCTGATTGACTTGTTCCTTTTCCTGAACTTCTCCAATATTTGGATCAAGTCCATCATTAGTCTCCTCATGGATTAGTTCCGGAGGATCTAGAGTAGTATTTTGGTCATCAATTCTCTTGTTAGCTTCTTCTTCAAGAGCAGGAGGATTGTCTTCTTCCACTTGTTTTTTTCTGAAACAATATAGTATTTATTTTTGTCCAAAGCCTTTCTCAGAATTTACTCTGTTTCCTTTGCAATTTCCTCAGTCTCACCAAGCATTAGCTTGTTCATCCGGACCTTGCCTCTAAATTTATCTTTAACTTCTCTGAGGATTTTATCTGCTTCTTTTCTGGTCATTACAGGGCACAAAGAGGAGAGAATATACTCTCTGAGTTCTATGTCTTTACCCTTGGCTACTTCTTTCCTCATTTCCATTACATTACTCAAACTTTTAGGAAGTTCTTGTAAGATTTCCAACAGGGCTCTATTGAATTTATTCAAATATATGATAACGGCATCTTCTAAAATTTTCTTGTTTGCTTGATCAAGGTTATCATAGTAGACTCTGATAGGTTTTAAATTTCCATGAACAATGATTATTTTTACAATTTCATCAATAGTCATGGCGACCTTACTGGTTGCTTGCTTTTTACCAGCCTTATTGCTTCTGAAAGGCTGGTCTTCAGAAGTTTTTGAAGATTTGACCTTCTTGGATCTTATTTCTTTCACTTCTTCATTTGTCTCTGTCTCCTCATCATCTTGTGTGCTGTTGTGGGTTCTTGTTGCCTTGGTTTTCTTTCTTTTCCCTCCTTCACCAGATGGAGTGGCTTCCGGCTTCTTAGTGGAAGTGGACTTGAGTGGCTCAACAAGAGTTGCAAAACTCCTTGTCTTCCTGGGGCTTCCAGGGGGACTACAGATTCACTTTTTGTCTACTCAGTGGTCTTCTTTATCCTTTCAATCCTTTGTCTATTTTCTCTCACTGCTTCTTTTGTAATCCCAATGCTTTCTACATACATCTCTACTTGCTTGTGTACCTTTCTTTTTGTTTCCGACTGTCTGAGTTCCATATGCAATTTTAAGCTTAGTTCCTTGTATGTTCCAAACCTTTCAACAGAGGTGTCTCTAGGTTTTCTCAAGAGATGTTGAGCATACATGTCGAGAATTTCCTCGTCCACTTCATAACCCATTAGCATTATCCAAATTGTTCTTGGTTCTACAGCTTCCATCAAACATTGATCTGTGTCTACCATAAAACATATTTCATTTTCATACTTTTCTACAACTGAACTAGGGATTCTTTCCCTTACATGCATCAGACTCTGAAAGTTTTTGAAATATCCCCAAATTGTAGTCTTTTGTACACCTGAATCTCCAAGATTATGTAAATGGTCTCTTATCTAGATTGCCACTGGTTTGTCATTTGTCCAGTGCACATCTTGCACTTTAGGCACTTCATTCATAAAATAGAAAAATAGGCATATGATCAAGGAACCATATTTGAAGGAATTTTTCTTATCTCTTTTGATTTTTCTCACATTCTCTATCATCTAATTTTGTAGTAATTCACACAGATCATAAGCTGCATTTTCCTTTAACATCTTATAAGTTGCATATATTGTAGTCCCAGAAATTAAATTTTCCCTGCTGGAGTGATAAATCTTGTACCTGATCACCATATAGGCAAATTTAACATCCGGTTCTGTGATATTATTGATGGTCATTGCCCTTTTTTCAAACTTGGCACTGGTAGCATCAGTTACTATCTGGTTTTTAATGGCTTTCAACATGGGTAATCCGCCGGAGGAGTTTAACCCAGTTACAGTCTTGATAACATCCTTTGTGATCTTAAATGGTTTCATTAGCCACAAGAATTCATCATGTATTCGGCTTAGGATGTAATGAACCCATTCACTTTCATCAAAAGACATAAATTCAATCATTTGCAAAAAGTGTTTGCTTTCAAGGGCTTCAAATTCAGGTCTCAGTTGGTAGTTGTCATCTTTCAGATTGGTCCTAAACAACTCTATCAGTTTTAGATTCCCAAATTCTTCTAGATTGCAATGAATGTATGCCCTAATGTCTTCAACATGTAAAACCCCATAAGGAACACTCGAGAAGGCACCTAACGACTCGACTTCAACAGATTTATAGGGATGCTTCTTGAATTTAGGACGGGGCCTCTCAGTGACATCAACGAGTAAGGGTGTAGCCATTTGCAGAAAATGAGAATTCAAGAAGTTTTGTAGAAAATAGAAATACCTTGTTCTACAGATTAGGGTTTTGCTTGGAGATCCTCTTTGTACTTTAATTCTTGGGAATTCTCGGCTCTGAACTTGTCTACTTCTCCTCTTCTGATGCAAAGTGATCTAAGTGAGGAATGAATGATCCTTTTATATTCCGCAACACCTAATTTATCTTTGTAATAAATGCTCTACCCTAATACATCCAGTTACTTTGTTTGTTGAACAGTTTCACATAAGTTACTCCGCAATTTGCCATATCCACCTTTTTCTTCCAGAAATCCTTCCAACAGTTTTGATTCAATTCAAGGTACCTTTTCTTATTGTGCCAGATCTAGGCGCTCACTTACTGGCTGGGGGAATTTGATGTATAGTGCTGCTCCCCCTTAGCTAAGACTCTCAAATTAATTCTCAGAGGAATTTTCAGTATTGAATTCGGTGTGGATCTGTTCTTGTCATTCATATTTGTTTTCTTGACCCATATCTTGTTTGATTCATTCTGAGTCTCATTCGTATTGATTTTTTTTTTGCCTTTGTCTTGTCTCTGCTCATCCAATTTTCTATTTACCAGACCACTTCTTCCATTGTTCCTATTTCTACAAAATCTTGCAATGTGACAAGATTTATTGCAATTAAAGCACACAACATTTATTTTCTTATAAACCTGATTTTCCTTTGATCTGCATTGATTAGCCATGTGTCCAAACCCATTGCAAACAAAGCAGTAACCATTGAAAGAATCACTAATTCTTCTATTGATTTTCATACTTCTACATTCATTTAATCTATGACCATACCTCTTACACTTGAAGCATTGACCGGTGAAGGATGGACCATTTTGATTTACTCTGCTTCTGCATTGAGTAGCTCTATGACCAAATTTGTTGCAGTTAAAACAATTTCCATTGAATGATGGATATCTTTGAGCATTAGGCTATCTTACCAGAGGTTTTCTAGTTCTATTTCTCCCATTCCTAGGTTGAAAATTTCTTTGTCCGAATCCAGAGCTTTCTCCTTTCTTATATCCAAGACCATGCTTGTCATCAGCCCTTTTTTGTCCTTTGAGCAATGCTTCAAGTTTTGTTGAGCTTATCTTGAACTTCTCCTCATATTCATTTGCAACATCTAGGTCACGTCTGAGAATGATAGTTTTCCTTTCAAGTTCCCTTTCATTGTCTCTACTTTCTTGTAGATCAGACTCTAGATGGCTAGTTATTCCATCCAATTTGCAACATTCTTCAGTTGTTTCTTTCAAATTTTTATTCAAATCTTTAATTTTCTTCCTATCTTCACTTTCTTTGGTTTGCCTCATCACCCCAGATTCCATTTCAATTTTCAGAATAACAACTTCTTTTGACAACTTTTCACATTCCTTTGTCTTTTCTTCCAAAGCTTCATTCATGCCATTTTCTTCAGATAAACTGGATATCTGCAGAAGTGGCTCCTTTTTCCTTTGCATAGATTTCTTTAATTTATCTTTTAACATTTCAATGGTATCATTAGCATCTTTAAGTTCACTTCTCAGATTACTGATTTATGTTTTAGAATGAACAAGCTCTTCTAGGGTTAACTGAAGTTGATCCTTGAGTGAACTCATTTTATAACTTCTTCCAAGATCTTTTCCTCAAGTTGTTAGGCTTCTCCAAGGAACCTTGCTCTGATACCAATTGTTGGAAATAGGACAGACAACTGAGAGGGGGGGTGACTCAGTTGTCTCAAAGCTTTGTATCTTTTTACAATTAAGTCTTTCTTTTGCTCCTTAATAACAATTCAATAATTTAATCATAAAAACAATCAATCATAAGAGTAAGAGCAACAACATAATAACACACTTGACACCAATATTTTTGACATGGAAACCTGGTTAAAGGAAAAACCACGATGGGGGTTAACCCACAAAAATTAATACCCTGTTAAAAGTATTTTACAAATGAGAATGCGCATGCATTCGGGCTCACTGCTCAAATGGAGGCTCACTGCCTATGAAAATATTACAATAAAATAACAAAGATTTGAACTGATTAATAGCATCTGCCTATGCAAGAGTTTCAGTCCCAATTAAGTACAAAAACTGATCTTACAGATTTCATCTTTGCTCTACTCTTCTTACTATTCTGCTTTTATTTGCACTTTGGATTTCTGCTCTTCTCACATACACACTCTTCGCATTCACACACACACACACACTAAATCATCCAATTTCATCAGCTATATATATCCGCAACATGATCTATAATCATTCTATCAGTCAGCTTCATCAACACTTAGAATGCTTATGAATGCTCTGCTCTGTTGGCTAGATCTATGCAAAACTTGAGGTGCAGACCAAAACTTTCTCTTGGAAATCATCACTCATGTTGGCCACTATCACTAACCATCACCATTTGTCCAACAAACAACTTCCATACATCCAGAATCAAGATCTTTTGCAAGGTCGGTATGTTCTTCTTCTATCTGCTCTGACAAACTAGAACCTGGTACTTAGAGGCTAATATCTTTTGAATCCTTCATCACCGGAGGACAAAAATCTGGATTTAGATTATCTTGACAATGCATATAACTCCCTTAGATCCGTAACTAATCATGACTTTCCACCGGAGAGATCCAGACCAAAATACTAGACCCTGTTACCTGTTCTGTTCCTGACTGCTCGGACTTAGACACATTCTGAATCTGACTTCCAGTATGAACAAATTGTGTTAAGTGGATGATTAGGATGATCTTAGTTGCCATCAATGACAACTTCTATCATGCCTAGCAGTGTCTCTTGCCAACAAACCTAAGATAATTAAAATGAAGAGTTTGGAGGAAACTAGTTTGACTCATGAAGCCTTTGAGAGGTCTAACCCATCCTTTGCTAAGAACATGGGCCCATTCTAAATTAATCCTTGAAAACCTTATTTGTAAAAATGAATGAGCTTCTTCCCTTCTATGATCCCTTTGGGTCTCTAGAACAATCAAGTCCACCAGCTTCTCACCAACAAGCTCAAACAAAGAACTTCTTTACTGAGCAGGTTTATGTAGCAAGGAATTTGAGCTAAATTCAAAACATTGGATTTTTTGTACATGTGCAAAGAAAATTCACGTGTATTTAGAATTTTTTCTTCACTCAACTATAAATTAAAGATTTCCAAATAGTTGAAATATCATAATACTATGTATTTAAGAATAATCATAATATGATAATACTATCTATTTGAAAGCAGTTAAGTAATTTCACTAGAAATTAAACCTGCTCAAACTACATAAAAGCAAATTTGATTTCAATGAAGCCAATTTAATTACTGAAGGACATTGTTATTGCATCAATTTCTTCAAGCTTTAGCTATGAAAAAGGTAATTATGGAACTATTTCTACACATAGCATAGCTTCGTGCCATATTGGCAACATAACATGTATTCACATTTTAAAAACCATGAATGAATGGAATGCACGTGTAACTATTTTTTGTTGTAAATCATTGAATTTGAGGGGACCCCATTTCGTTGAGGCATTTCTTGAAATTGACCATGTGCCATGTACTTATTGACATAACTTTGGCATCAAGAGTAATAGTTGTTGGTTAAATATTTATTTGTAAGCCTCATAGGCAGCCATACAAGATGTCTTTGTTTGAAGCCTCGCTTAAAAAATATACTTAGAGAGATACTTGATGAAAACTAATATAACTCATTCATGCATGTCCAGAAGGTTTATACGATCTTAATTGTTAAGCATAAATTAGAGACATTGGTAGAGCTATCAATTAAACTACATGATAATATTAGGCTTCTTTACTTGAAAAATAAGCTTTATAATTACAACAAGAGTCTCACAAGATCATTTACCAAACTTTAGAGGATTAGATAAAGAAGGTGACACATCCCCTCCTTCGCAAGGAATTTAAATTGATCAAGAAATGACTTATAGCATATAATTTGATGGCTTGGATATGACTTATATTGCTTACTATTGTCATACCTTGAAGGTATATGTGCATCATTGGACATAAATATATTAGTAAAGGTGAAATTCAACTACTAGTATTATTAAAATCAAACAACCATACCCCACTCCATGCTCCATTATGACCATGAGAGCATTAATCAGTGGGTAAAACATTTTGAAATTCCTAATGATGAGCACCTAATGAATGTAGGCAATGGTCACTTTGCCCAACAATTTACCCAATTCCTTGTCATTCTTGATTGCAAGAAATTTACTTTCTAAAAGGACATCTATCACATTTAATTAGCAATACTATTTAATAAGTATGAAGGGAAGGGTCTTTTTTCTTTATGTAATAGTAAAAAGTATGTTAGTTTAATCTAGGTTAACTAGTCTAATATAAAAAAATTAATTAAAATCAGCCTAGAGTAGTTTAGAGTTGGGTTGATAAACAAAATTGTCATATTATTAAATAAGGTGAAAAGCATGAATCATTCCAACACAACATACTCCAATAAATAGTACTCAAATATATAATGTAATGATATAATATAAGCAACTTGAAAATATGTATTTTCTAATTTAGAATGAACATTATAACTCTTGTTCAAATTGAATGCACTCTAAACTCTAAATTAAATCTACAACTTACACATTATTTTTTATAATATAAAAGTGAAAGGAAATACTAATTAGCTTCTAATTATTTACATTGTTTAAATAATATACATGGGAGGTGAAAAGGGATTTTTTTTACAAACTAATAAAAGAAGAAGTAAAAATAAAATTCTAGCCATCTATAAACAAAGTCTAGGCACAAATCAAGTCTATCATCACTAAGAAGTGATTTGCTTGCAATCAAGAATGACAAGGAGTTGAGTAAATTGTTGGACAAAGCACGGAGTTAAGCTTTGCCTTAATGATGATCTCCTTTTGCTAGGTTGAAGTAGCAAGGCAAATTTTGGGGAAAAGTAACTCTCCAACTTGGGAAGTAGCTAAGTTGCAAGTAACTATATCTTTATTAACTCTAATTATTTTCTCTAGTGGAGAGATTTGTACCAACGTGCATATTTAAGCAAAGTAGGCATATAACTATTTTGCTACTTTATAAAGATTACAAACTTTTTTTGATATAGTACAACATGAGGTATGCTTTGAGATTTTAAGTTGGCTCTTAATTATTTCTTTGCCTCTCTCCTTTTAGAGTATAAATAGTTTGATGAAAGAATAATAATATCAATACTCAACAATTCAAAATTGAAAACTAAATATCAAAAATCAAAGTCTTCTTAGAACATTTAAAGTGTAAATTTGTGGACTTAAAAAGATAATTAAAATAAAAACAATGAAACTCAACATAAAAAATAGTAAACTCTCTTCAAAACCAATTAGTCATAAAAGCAATGGATTGTGGTGTAATGGTAATGACATCACTCATAAGAGCATCATCTATAACACTAGCTCAAGTGTGGTGATATAGTGTGAGGATTACATGGTGCATTTTAGCTTGACCCATTGTTGGTCATTGGAAGAAGTTGATAGTGATGATTGTGCCTATATACATTGTGCCATTTATTTTTACTTATATATTACAATTTTTGTTAACTTTCAAGAAAATGCAATGGGCAAGTGTGATGCTAGGCCTCACAACATTTGCCAACATTCTTCTAGACTCTATCAACAAGGGAGCTTAGGAATAGGGTGTGAACATCCATCAAAGTATAAAGCATAAGGCATTTTGATAGATATGTAGTTGCTTTTGGATTGACTGCGTGTAATCTTTTGTATCGACATTTTGGGTCACACTCAATGAACCATCATCAAGAAGAGATCCTCTTCCTGATGATGGTTCACTGAGTGTGACCCAAAATGTCGATACAAAAGATTACACACAGTCAAATCCAAAATCAATTTCTTCTTCATTCTATGGACTATGGAAAGCTCATGCCTACTAGATATGTAGTTCCAATAGGTTTAGTAGACATGTATTTCCAATTCAATATAATCTGAGATCACACTTCTAATACCCATAATCAGTAAATATTTGAAAACAAAAAACTTGTCTGCTTGTCTAATTGATAGCTTGTTTACTTGATAGTAATGATAGTAAGGATAAGGCATTTTTTTATATGTGTAGCTGCAATAGCTTTGGTAGACATGTATTTGCAATTCAATACAATTAGAGATCACACTTCTTGTCCCCATAATCAGTAAATATTTTAAAACAAAAACATAGTTATATATGTGGATGGTAGAAACAAAATGAAAAGGTGGGATTAATAGACTGTTTGCTTCAATAGATGTGTATTTGCAATTCAATACAATTAGAGATCACACTTCCAGTACCCCTAATCAATAAATATTTTAAAACAAAAACATAGTTATCTATGTGGATAGTAGAAATAGTATGCAAGGTGGGATTGATAGTTTGGTTGTACTTTTTGGCCAAACTTGACATTGAAATCAACATTTTGAACTAAATATTCACTTTCTGACACCTATAGCTGCTAAACTATTAGGAATTTGAAGATGATACGAACTAGTGATTTGTGAGATTTTGTTTGTAGATTCTAATTTTTTTTTAAATTGAGTTAAATTGTAAATTTTTTTGCGTCTCCTTTGATAACTAGTTTTTAATAGTAAACATCATTTTTTTAAAGTGATATGTATTCCGTAGCACATAACTTTTTTTTACAAAGGATAAAATTCTAATTCTTTTGAATTTAGATTGGTAACACCGATATATAGGGCATGCATTTTTTTTTATAATGTTTTGGTGAATATTTATTTTAATTAATTTTTGAAGTCAAACCAATTATAATTTAGACATAGGCATATTCCGTAAAACATAACTTTTTCTGTATGTATCAAAATTCAATTTTTTTTTTGTTGAAACAAGGGCATCAATACCTAAGGAATACATATTTTTTAGAATTTTTTTTCACTAATTTACTAATTTTCCATATGTGTAGAATAGAGAACTTGATGTTCGGTGAAAAACCTACATTCACAAGAAATAAAAATAAATAATATAATCAAATTAAATATATTTAAAATTATACTTTTTGGGAAGCTTATAATAAGGACTACATAATTGCAAAACGTAAATTTTAAATGAATTCATTTGATCCCCCAAAAGGTAAATCAAAAGTGGTTTTTTATCAGCATTTTGATAGGTGTAGAGGAGACTCCATTATAGGTATGGTTTAAAACTAGCGGGGTTCTATCCAAGGGGGTTTGAATCTAAGGGAGTTTGATCAAACCCTCTTCAATTAAAATGCTTTAAATGGAACCTTTCAAGGCTTAAATCATTATATTTTCTAAAAATATGTGATTTCAACAAAAATTAGGATGTCCCAGAAAGTGTAACCCACTATTGTGGCAACACCCATTAGAGATCACACTTCCAGTACCCCTAATCAATATATATTTTAAAACAAAAACATAGTTATCTATGTGGATGGTAGAAATAGTATGCAAGGTGGGATTGATAGTTTGGTTGTCTCAAATGTAATTACTTATTACATTAATTATCCCAAAATACATTACTCAAAATCTAGTGATCATGATGAATGTGGAAAATTGAATTGTAATTTTCAATTTCTCCCCATCCTTCACTATCATTCAAAAACTATTTCAATATTTTACTTTCCAACCAGAATTCAATATTGGAACAAAATTGAAAATAGGAGATTAGGAAACCTTTCTAGACCACTCAAATTGGAAATTAGCATGTAAATAATTCTAGATCACAAGACCATCTAGTAAAATAATTATAATATCAATACTCAATAATTCAAAATTGAAAACTAAATATCATAGATTAGAAAGTCTTCTCAGAACATTGAAAGTACAAAATATGGACTTGAAAAGACTCAATTCATATAAAAACAATGAAACTCAACATAAAAAATAGTAAACTCTCTTCAAAACCAATTATCCATAAAATCAAGGGATTGTGGTGTAATAGTAGTGAGGTCATGCATAAGAGCATGGTCTATAACTCTAGCTCAAGTATGGCAATGTTGTAGTGTGGAAATTATAAGGTGTATTTTAGCTTGACCCATTGTTTACAAATCTTTAAGAATGAAGACCAAGCCCACCTCAGTCAACACTTGCAAAAAAGATTGAATAACTATTTTTTTTTAATTAAAAATTTTGGCAAGAAAAATCAATCAAACATAAAGCTCAACATAAGGGAGCAAATTAATAGTATTTTGAAACCTAAATTAAAAAGAAAACTAGCCTAATAGTGGAGATATGTGCACTCTTGCTTCTACTTGAATTCATTTGATTTCTCAAAATACATTTCCAACATGTCAAGAAATATATCATTTTCTTGAGCTAGGCACCTAGGATCTCTAATTAGCAATGCCCCTATTTTGTTAACAGATTCACCTACTTCCTCACATAAACTTTTTAGCTTTGGTCTTAGTTTAAAATTTCCATCTAGTTGAAGAACAAACTCATCTGACTCACATTTGAGAATAGACCTACAAACAAATCTGCCTGTGAATTTTAAGTATGGATCCAAATCTATCACATGCATCTCTATTTACAAATTTGGAATTGATCTCAAACAATGAGGATGACCATTGGTAGTGGGACAAATAATTATTTGTATATTTGATTAAAATTAATTAAAAATATCATAGTACAAGAACACACAACAGAACATAGTTGTCACAAAAACACCATATACATAGTGGACGTAATTGCAATAGACTAAAAGCATGCAATAGTCATGTACGTCGACATCCTTGTTGATGTGTTAGCTACTAATTGATCGATATGTCTCCACATGGACAGACTCATATGCTTTCAAGCTTCAAACATCATACACAAAGGACAATTCACCTTTAAAACCTCTTCGGCATACCCATTGCACATTATAGTGCAATTGCTAGTTTTATCTTCATATGACTCATACCAACTTTTAAACTTATGTCTTCCAAAGAAACTTGACTTTATATAAGCATGGAAATGGGGGGAAAAAGGAGGGGAGGTCAAAAGTGACCACTTTTTTCTTGAAATTAATTGAAACCTAAACTTTGATGAGTAATTTAAAATGCATTCACTTAAAATTTAAAGATATGATAAGAACAAGAATTGTAGTGTACTCTGAATCTAGTTTCTAAACTACTAAGATTTTTTTAAAATGGTTAAGATTAAGAGGGTGAAATGTTACATGTACACAAAAGTGTTCCTATTTTTATCACTAAAATATAACAACGTTTGGTGTGTGCCCACCTATTTTTTTGTTGCATTCAGTATTTTTCAAACTTGTTGGTAGAAATGTAGTTGAGAGTGAGTACTACAAGTTGTGTAATTTTGGTATTTTTATTAAATATTGTTTTTTGTGATTTTTCAAAGTGGATGCATCCTAAAAACTGCATCATTAAGCATGTGTGCCACATAACTTGCTAAACAATAATTTTAAAAATGTGAAAAAAACAATGTGTATAGAATGAAGCATAAAACAATCTTATATTTATTTTTCAAATTTGGATAAACAAATCAAAAGTTATAAAGAAAAATCAATACATATGTGATTGAGGAATATGAAGACACTGTTCAAAGAAAATAAAATTAAATATCTTAACTTATTCAAAATATTAAAAAATTATATGGTTAGAAAGATAAGAATTAGCTCATTTTTTTGGTGGTGGTTTCATCAAATTTTGTTATAAAATAAATAAATATGACAACGATAAAGTTCAAAAATATTATTGACTATGAAAAGCACATCTTTGGGAGGTATCATAGAGTTCTAATCCCTGGGCTTAGTCATCCAAACCTAAAAAGGTAGGACCAAAATTTGAATAAATAACATGAGCATGTTATGTATATCAACTCTCTCTCTAGATATCTATCTCTCCCTCCCTCTCTCCCTCTTTGTCTATATCTCTATCTATCCCTCTCTCTCTCTCTCCCCTCTCTCTATCTCTATCTATCCCTCCCTCTCTCGCTCTCTCTATCTCTATCATTGTATCTCTCCCTCTCTATCTCTCCATCTATCCATCTCTCTCTACCTCTTTGTCTATCTCTCTATCTCTCACCCTCGCCATCTCTCTCTACCTTCCTCTTCCTCAATGTTGAAATCTAAGTTCCCTAAATGTGAACCTAAAACCCTAAACATCAACACTAAAGAATTAAACACAAACCAATAAATCTTAATGTTAAACATTACATGTTGAACCCATAAAGATGAAATCTAAACACACACACACTCTCTCCCTGTCTATCTCTATCTCTATCTATATCTCTCCTCTCTATTTCTCCTCTATCTCTATCTCTCCCCATCCTTTTCTCTCCCTCTCCCTCTCCCTCTCTCTCTATCTCTTCCCCTCTCTATCTCTATCTCTCCCTCTCTCTAGATCATGTAGAACGAAGTTCTCGTTGTTATGTATGGTAGCCCATTTAACAAATGTGTTAGAAATGGTGGAAGTGTTGATTTATCTTAATTTACCTATTATTCCTACTTCTTTGGTGGCAGTTCCATATGTATAATTTGGCATTGTCAATCTTTGTTTGGGACCTAAGTAGAATAAGTTCCTATAGAAGTTGAAACGTGTTTTTCCTTATCATTTGCAATACCTTTATTATTTTTGTTTTCATTAACAAGCCCTTTATGCACATTAACTATAGGTTTTGCATAACGCGCTCATGTTTTCTTTAAAAAATGATTTCGTCACTTTTTTGTCCCCCAATTTGGTGCACTCGCCCAACGCCTTTTTAAAGAGATTTGGGAAATAAAACAAAAGCACCTTATCATGTACCTAGTCTTCAATAGTATGATAGTATGTTGGCAGTGACAATAATTTCATGGCAAGAGGTACGAAGCAGATTGTATTGTCTATCCACCATTCTAGATGCACACATATGACCGTATTTACTAGCAATTGCACTTCAATGTGCATTGGATGTGTTGAAGCAATATTACTATAGAAATATGATGTAAATAATGAATTGTTTGAAAATTCAAATTTAAAATATCATTAGATGTCATAGTTGCCACTAGCTTGGTAGACATGTATGAAAAATGTAGAGGCATGCACAAGGCACATGATTTTTTTGAAAAGAATGTAAAGACAAATTCCATAACCCTTAATAGCATCCTCTCAGCCTATGCAAAAATGGGAGTGTAGCCCACAATAACACGCATGACATAAATTTTACTCATTTTTTACTATGGGAAGTAATATACTAATTTGTAATTGGGTGAATACTGAAATGACATAAATATGTTATAGATTACAATATAAATCTATTTATTTGTTATTGGGCAAATACTAAAATAACACAAGGAATCAGTAATTGCCAGTGTAATATCTTCATTCATGCCTACCCCTACTATGATAATCAAAGTGATGTGGCTAACATGTAGATGAACATAGGGAGGCCATTGTCTTCATCCAGCAAGCAAATCAACCTTGAGTGGAGCCAAAAGTCAATGAAAACCCCAAGGCAAGGTGAAATAAATATTTTTAAAAAGTAGTGAACTAAGTTTTGAAGTGTAAAATTTGCCAAATTTGCACTAAGTTTATTCTACAACAAGACTAAACACCACTATCAAGAAAAGTGTTAACACAAATATAAAGATTTGATATATTAAATATATGCAATAACAAATAACATATTGTTTCTTGATTTAAGTTCTAATTTCCTTTTACATAATTTATTTAGAAGAATATCTCTTTTTGGTAAAATTATGTGGAAATGTGTGCATATATTATGTTTTATAAAGAAATTTTGTTGGAATAAAATATTGAATTGTAGAAATTGAGGTCAATCTTTAATTTTAAATGGTAATCTTTTGGGTGAAATATTGATTAAAAATAGCCTATGGGGATTATCAACCACTAAAATCATCTCTTATTCATAGAAAGAAGTAACTTTACCAATCATTGTCGATGAAGGTCCATTTGTTTATCCCTCGAGATAGCTTGCTAGGTAGATGTTTTGAGGTTGTGGAGTTGTAGGGATTTTGAGGGAGTGAGGGTATCTAGAGCTATGACTGTTGCTCTGCATTGGGGGAGTTGATATGAGATCTTAGTTGGAAGTTGTGAAGAAAGGAGTTTATATTATTATGGCCATGTTTGGTTGACTGAAGGATATGTTAGCAAAGAAAAGAAAATTGGAATATACAAATTTTTTTATTGGGATGGAAATTACTAAGCATATCTTGGTTCTGTCTAATATAAGATTAAAATCTACAATAATACAAAAATATGGAATTCAGTGTGTGGTGTGGCATGAATATGTCAATATGGGTAGACTGTGAGAGTAAGTTTAAGATACCAATTCCTCTATTAGAAAATCAATGAAACGAACAAATACAATGCTTTCTAGAATGAATGAGTTGTTAGCTTCTATGGAGGAACCATAATGGTTCTGCTATACGTATGTATGCACTCTTCTCTACGGTAGTTGTTATGAGTCTACACAATCAGAGGAAAACCCATGGGACTAAAATTTATGAGGTTACCACTAAATGATATTGTAAGTACTCTTTTTGAACTAGGGACTAATTATTCATCATACAAAACATAATTTAAGTGATGATATGGCATACTAAAATGAACCCCTATTGCAAATGCAGATTTGGGATGAAATGTTTAAATTATCTACGCAATGCTTTTTACCTTGGTCAGAATGTATTTAATTTTTTCACTGCATGCTCAAAGAAACTTAAACCAAATAGCCTTCAAAGGAAGCTCTAAAGGCCTTTAAACTCCTAATACCTAAAATTTTCCAATATGAAGCTCATCCTCAACCCTTGTTGCAAAGCTCAAAACAACCCAAATACAACCCCTCCAAAGCCCTTGGTGTTGAAATCATTTAAAATCCAATAATTTTAAGCTTTAAAGGCCTTAAAACACTAGAGCTTCCCATGGAACCTGAATTCTTCAATATGATGCTCATTCAAATGAAAAAATACATTGGTCCAGATTTCACTTTGAGGATTTTAAATCTACAACTCAATCATTGATGTTATAGAAAAACATTTTATAGTTGATGAAACCCTTAACATTGTAAAACAAAGAAGATGCATGGTGTATATAAATAATTATGAAAAAAACATGTAATCTCTTGTAAAGCCTTGTAAGTTTTAGATTAAATGCCTGGTTTGGATAGATTATATATAAAATTATTGGGTAACGTGTAAGGGAAATTTATCCATTTGGCAATTTGGACCTAAAGATTATCAAGCAAAGGTCTAGATAGCAAAACATGAAAACCCTCATCTGAAACATTTAGGTGAATGCTTTCAAACATTATATCAAGAGATTTGGGTGGTTACCTAAAGCTATTAGGTTCTAGTTGAGAGGAAATTTCTACAAATCCTATCCCTATCCCTTAGTATTGAGATTTTGTTTATTGTCCATGTAAAGAACCGTAACAAGATTTAAGGAGGGAGGGATTGGTTTGGCACGTGGAATGCTCAAAGTGAGCTCTCTAATTTAAAAAAATCAAATTCTCTTTATCTGTAATGGGCTTCTAAAACAAGGAAAGACATTGATGGATGTTATTTTTTGGTTAACATGAAGTAATATATTATCTTAGATTCTTATCAGCTAGAAGTTGTTAAATAGCTACAATGCATAGTAACTTGTCATGTTGGGCATGTATAAAAGCCTAGATGAACACCCATTTTCCCTAATGACCTGTGGATCCTTTGCTACCACAATTACATTACCCAAAAGTTAGTATTCATTATATCTATTGGTTTGCTCGGCCTTCCATTTATTTCCTAAAAGTTCTTAATGTTCAAGAGAGTGACACTATTTGCTATTACAGGTGTTGCACCCTACAGCTTCTATATCAACATAAACAAGGAGATCTGGATGGTGTATTTTGATGATTTACTACCACAATTTGTAGATAAGGGGGATGATGGAAACTATGGATCTGTTGCATAACTTGGCATTTGATTCATTTGGTTGTTAATTAGTTTGTATTGGAGTGTATTTCAAACATGAAACAAGCATCTCACTTCTTTTAGCTATCTGTAGAATTTACTAATTTGCAATGAGATTTCAAAGTTTATTCTTATTATTTTCTGAGTTTTCTTATTGGTCGGCCCTCTCTACAAGGATTCATTATGGAAAGTTCGTAGCTGAAGATTTTTTGAGATTATTATGAACTTTATAATATGAATTTTAGAATATGGTATACTCATAATGAACATAGACAAAATTATTATGATTTATCCTTGTTGCAGGTACCTAACTCAAGATGAGGTAGATAGGCTAGTTGATCTAAGATTGAGGATAGCATTAGAGAAGTTTTTATCATTTAAATCCTATTGTCAAACCTTGCTCTTTTATGCAAATATACCAAAAAAAAATTAGAATTTTTCAAGGAGTGCTCTGGTCAAACCTGTAACTATAAATGTAGGTAGAGTTGGTGCAACAAACTTGGATGTTATACAAGAAGTAGAGTACATGTCAAAGAAGAGGCAAATATTGTTTATATATTAGAATGTTCATTTAAAGAAAAAAAGTATTGTGAATTAATAACTAACCGCACAAGGTACAATAGGCAACACCAATAGCCTTTGTAATAGACATCATTCCCTAAAACTATGAACTACTACAACTACTTAATCCCATAGTCCCATCGGTGCCTTCACCAAAATGAGAGCCAAAACCCTCATGTACAACCCCCTCATGAAGTCATTGTCATAGATCATCAATCCATCCTTCCACTGCAATCATTCCATATGTGGTCAAAATCTCTGACAAACTACTATTACTACAATCGTATGAGAAAATCCAAGTTTACATAAACATGAAAATATGGATTAGGGCTTGCGAATGAAAAGGGGAAACACAATGTGGTAGTTGGGAAAGTGTAAGGTGGTGGAGAATAGAGTCAATACCCTCCAGTTTAAGTGTAGAAAGTGCTTGATTAACATACGAAATAGGGGAGAGGACCCAATTGTTGAGCATGTTTCCGATAGGTGTGATAGTATTTGTGTATTTAAGGCCTAATATTTTTAAAAGTTTAGCACTAGTAGTTGTGACTTTAAGGTTGCTAGTGTTACTATAAGTACTTATAATTGAACAAAATCTGCTCATTAGATTTAAAAATAAACCAATCATGTGATGCCACATCAGTGCACCAACAAAACATGACTTAATGCACACCGATTGGTCCACCCTTTTTTTGGGGAACTATTTGACGCCTCAACAAAAAGCGTATGATGTGGCATCATATTTGATGATGTGGCCCTGAAACCTTAGTTATAAGAAAGGGCCTTGCCAAATAGTTGCTATAAAAATTTTGGAGTGATTCGAAATTGCCATGTATGATTTGAGAGTTGTGAAGTTAGGGTGCTCAACTACTGGGTCCTCTCCCCTAAGATTCAATTTTGATGGAGAGAAAGTAAATCTATGCGACTCTAATTCAATTCCTAGATCTGCCAAGTAGGATCTACATCTAACAATATAACTATGGCTTTCAATTCATGAAGTTGAGAGAAAGCCTCCACTATCTTCCCATTCAAATCCTTAAGCTAGCCTTGAGCCTTAAAGAACAAATCCAACCTAATGGAGATCTCCTTTGCCAAATGTGCTTCCATGGTGTCCAAATCATGAGACAATTTCTCTTGTAATGTAAAATTTTACAAAATGGAATAAAATAGACAAGCTACATGGAATATACCCCCTTTGTCCAATGTAAAAGGACAAGCCACATGGAATGTACCCCCTTAAGCAGGCAACCAACACATTGCCTTGCCCCTTAATTTCTCCATTGGCAGGAGAAGAGGGTTGAAGCAATCCGATCACTCTGTTCATGGCTCAAATCCTCTCCCACATATTTAAAATGACCATGGCACTCAGAACAAACCCTTCTTCTTCCTCACACTGATGTAATGTTCCAAACTGGAATATTGGAATACTTGGCAATTTTCAATAACAATGCATGGATTCTAGCATTTTTTTATCACTGAGATCCTAGAATGGCACGGTGAGAGCATATGGTGGCTATCAATTAATTAAAATATGAATAGTGGCATCAAATTGCATAGATAATAATGCATGAAAATACAAATTTCAAATCTAAAAGGAAAGTTGGTTCTAGCGACAAGCGTTCCAAAATAAGTACAAACTCAATAACAACTTTGGCAAAGAACCGTACAAAGTTACATAACCAAATTAGAGAACATTAATGTTTTAAATGTGTATATACTAAAGTTAAACAACATACATAATTCCCAACAACAACAATGTTCCAAATAAACCAATTATCAACTACAAAAATGTATTTATAACAACAAAAGTACTATGCAAAATCTAATATAAAATGTAGAATGACATACCCATAAGTAAGTGACTGATATAGAGAAAGATTCAACAACATATGATAACCAAGACCCGTTGAAATCTTAAAATAAACAATTGTAATCACCAACAACAGTGGTATAGCCTATACCAGAATGATACAACAGGGTGTGTTTGTAACAACTCCTTGAAAAAGAAGAAATTATACTTAATCAAACCCCAATCAACAAACCAATTCATAAATATTTTGTAGATAATAAGATAAGTAATGGTGTGAATTCCCTAACCAGTCCCATGCATTGTTGTACAATACGTTATTTATACATTTAATCTACAATATAATGTGCAACAACAACATACTTAATACTTTTCTTGCTTCTTGGTATCTTTTTGTGGCGGGGTTCATTGTTGTGAATATTTGTTGTGTTTTGGTTGATCTTTTGCTGCTAATCAACCTGTTGTAAAGGGTTTTAGGGCCCCTTCAAAACCCATTTTACCTCTAATAAAAGCAACATACTTAATGCTTTCAAACAATCAAATACTATAAAGTGATAGACCAAAAGTGATTTGCCTCAATCCTTATGTTAGATTCGTCCCCTTATTGTTGTGATTTGAAATCAATTCAAATAACTTGGTATGATGGCTTTAAAATTAATCCCCTCTTTGTATAGGTTGTGATTCTTTAGAGGGCACAACAACTTAATTAAAACTATAATATTGTATCCAACATAATGATATTATATCTTATACAAATAAGATGAATAAATAACATTAAAACCCTTCACCATGAAACTGGAATAATATTGACACCTCCATATATATAAATATCATTGAAATCCTTACAACAAAAAAATACAGAACACACAATACAATTGAAATACTAGAACTAGTTGAAATCACACACCACACCAAAATGAAATGTAAGCACACTAATATCCACACCTCATTTCACACCAAAACTAAAAAACATTAAACTCAAAAACTCTGACAAACTACTCATTCAGCACCAATGTGATTCATAAGTGGAACCGCCTCTACAAACAAGAGGGTTTTTTTCCTCTACTTGCTTGGAAACCGAAAGGATTTCCTCCTCCGATCAACTACACACTAAGGTTTTCATCCTCATAAGCAAATAGATGAACACCAAGTCCAATCTATTGGAAAAATCAAATAGATGAAATATTCATAATGCTTTTCCCCTTGAGCCTACACCTCCTTTTATAGGCCTCTTCGAGGGAAAAACAATATTATTTTCTTTTTTTCCTTTTTCCCTCCAACTTTATTTTAGAAGTGCCTAGAAAGTCCTATTTAAACATCACTTTTGGACCCCAGTCCTAACGACACTTTATTGACCCTCTCTTTAGAAATCTTTTTAATATTAAAACATAAGTTGCCTTTTTTATGAATATAACATAAAGTTACTTTTTGGACAACTTAAATTATTAAATTATTTCCTTAGCTCAAAAAGGGGACATGATAGTCTACGCTTCCCAAAATTGCTTGTCCTCAAGCAATGATGATTCAACTCTTCAACTCCTTTTGACTAAAATTTATGTAAATATCAGGATCCCAAATCAATCTTGGGAATTTACAATCTTAATTCTTAATCCTTCATATGATGCAACTGGATTATGTTGTGCCTCTTTGATATAATTGAAAATCAAAAGCTTTGCACTAGGTGATGCTTCTTCAACTATCTTAGTGAGTGAATAATCTAAGTTCTCCCCCGTGATAATTGAATCATGAACCAATTAGGATCTAGAAAAAGGTTGAAAATCATCCTAGTCTTCAGCTTGGATCAGTTCTTTATGGCTTAATTATGTGCAATTATGCTCTGAAGGCATTATTTTTAATTCCCATCTAGTTGTGACATCCTCAAGTTGCTATGCTTATTGATCCATAATTCCCTACAAAACTTTCTTAGTTATGCCCAACTTTGTACTTGCAACTTCTAGTTTTCATAAGTTGTCCTTCGTGAAGAATGATCTCTCCATTTAGCTTTCATTGTGCTTCTTTGTAATGTCCCTTTTTGGGATTGCCCTAAAACTTGCCCTAGAATCACAAATTTAACATTAGGGTTGTAACTTACTAATTGAATGCTTGAAGCAAGATAAACCTAATTTAGGTCCTACAATCATGTTAGTTATCAACAGATAAATAAACATATAGTCTAATGATGTTACAGATAGGATTCCAATCCTTATTATAATATCTAGCATGTACATATGGGATTCCTTTTAAGGTTCTATCCAATCAGCCCATCGTCATTATGGAGCACCATATACAAGGTGCCTTGAGTCGTTCCATCCAATCCAAGATGTATGGAATGACACCCGCCATTCAGCCTCCCAACCCCACTCAGGGTGTCCTTACCGAAATGGAGCCCTAGCTACTTGCATTCCTTATATGTAGTATCCTCCAAAATGGATTGATAGTTGGATGAGTGATCTGAATTTTAATAGAGAATTCGGATAACAATACCTAGCACTGAGCCTGTAGTATTGTAAAAATAAACAAGAGCTCAATGTGCAGAACTCATAGAGAGTTGCAGGCAACCGAAGAGGATTGTATTTGCATCAAAAAGTATTTGTATACAATGAAGCATGAATGTGAAGAGTCACCTTAACCATGTAATTTGAAATGGATAGTTGGAAGGTGACAAAAACAACAACTAACTAAACAGAAATTAAAAATTTTAAATTTTCAAATTTTCAAAAAAACTACTAAATTTGAAACCCCACTTGGCAGGGTCATAACTCCTAGCTAGCTAGTTGAAATCCAGACTTCTTGGATTCATTGGAAAGATATCCAAGAGGGCTAGATTGAGTTGTGTCAAGCCCTACCTGTGGCTACCGCTTAAAGCAACCGATGAAAGTCTTGACCCCAGATTCCACTCCGAAGGCCTCCAAAAATGCCATTTACTAAGATGTAGACAATTTTGAAAAAAATACTAAAAAACTGAAAACAAATTCGCTTGTAGAAATGCCACCCTATTGCTCCCAGATCTCTATGGGATCAATTAGAGACTTAAGGGAGTCATTACATTGGTTCTATTGTGCATAGGCAAAATTATAGCAAGAATAATAGTATTAGTAGAATAACAATATCTATTGTTATTAATTACTGCATATATATCTCTTCTGATGTACATATATATATATATCACTGTTGAAGTCTGTAGATTTATCTCTACTCTAAATCAGTTCATATTCCATGTATTTCTCCTCCCTTCTTCACATCTTCAAACTTGCTTTTATATCTTCCAAAGAAGGCAACTTCATTGGACACACCCGATCACAAAGGAGGTAACTCTTAACATGTACCTTTCCATTACACTCTTAAACAAAACGATCTTTAACATGAGCGCTTGACAGGGAAGGAATCGACCTTGCTAATCATAAGTAGTTGTTCTTAGTTAATATTCTTATTTTATTACTTATACCACAACCTCTATGTTATAAATATAACCACTGCCTTTATAAAGGATGGTCGCTATCTATGATAATTGTTGTCCTTGAGTAATTAAATCGTTGCACGTGTATATTGAAATTGTTCTTCTTGGCATGCATCAATTACTTGTCTATTTGGTATAAGACAGTTGTCTATCCTTAGAGAGAGGTTGGCCATTTGCAAATTAGTCTTATCTATTCCTTTGGAAGTCAGCCTTTTATGATTTGCATTCCTATTTCATGGGCATGACAATCCGCCATGCCCAAGATTGCTTGTCCTCAAGCAATCACAAACTAAGAAACTTTTGAAATTACCAAGATTCTAAATCAACCCCGTAGATTTGTATTTCTTGTGAGGTCATTAACTTTGATTGTGATACTTTGATAGGAATTGGAAATTTTAAACCAAGTGATGATTATTTTGGTTATGTTTGACTCTATCTTTGGAAAGTAGTTGTTGGTATACTTGTCTCAACTTGACTATCAATAAGGTCAATACTATCCTCTAACATATGTGGACAATTTATTGTCCAATAGTCTTCTGACTATTTCCCAATAATTATCAACAACCAAAAAAAAAGTTGGAAAATGGAAAGACTTGTTACTTAAGACAAGTTTTCTCTCATTTCCTCACCCCAAGGATCCTAGGAATTGATACAAACACTTCATTACCCCTTGTTGAAGTCTAAAATCGTGATGGATAGCGGGAATGTTGTGAATATCAAGATCCCACTCCTTTGTGTAAAATCATTTTTGCTTTTGTGTAAAGGACCTAGATGTTTAAATGACAACTTCCCTTAGATAAAGTATGTTTCATTTTGTGTAAACACTCAAACAAGGTTTGCGGTACATGTTTGTTTCTAATGAGGATCTTATAGGGTTTTTGTATTACTCAACCTAGCCAATCATTTGACATACCCATAGGTAATTAATATTTAAGTACAAATTAATGGGATTGATCAAATCAATAAAATGAAAGATGTAAAATAGTTTAGCATTCCTGGTAAGCAATAGGAGGACTTAAATTTATAGGTTTACCCTAATATCAAATTCTTGTGAACCATCTTCTAATTCAACTGGAATTTATCATTCTTCTTTGACATATCTCCATGTTTGGTACTAAATTTATTTTCATATCTTGGAAAAGTCCCTGATTTATTTAAACAATATCAATTTATCCCAAGGTTGATAGGTGAGAATGATCCTGGGATTTGTGGGTTATGGGCCCATAATATAACTTAGCATAGGCTTATGTAACAACTTTGTTGTAACTTGATGTGTATCAAAATTATCTAAGTTACTCTAATCAAGAAAAATAACTTATACCCTTGGATGAAATGATCTACTCTAGATATTACATATAGAAGTGAATTTGGTCCCTAGACAAAGTTCACTAAATCAATTTTATAGGTTACAAGATAGATCATATGTGGTAAGGACTGGATTGTATTGCCATTGTTTCAATGAGTGTGGGATAGATCACTTGTTTTTACATTGGCTCTTGTTCCAAAGGAATAGAACAATACATTTTCAATGATGTTCCTCTTCCATGAAGCTTGATGAATATATCCTATGATAAATTTCCAACGTTTCTCCAAATTTGTAGGTTCCTAAAGGATTGAGTTGTCTTCATTACATTCTCTCAAAATTGTTGTTTTGGCTTTTAAGAGATTGACCATCCTAGGTCAAGATGATACCACAATGTACCTAAATCTTGAAGTTTGAAAGATAATCTTAATCCATCTTTGTATCCTTAGTTATGCCTAAGTTTCCGTGACAACTAGATTTTCATTTGAGAATTTGAAGTCAAATTATATCATTAGATTCACCTATGTTGAGTGGTTATGATTGATTGTTCCTTCCTTGGGAAACTTTTGATATTTTGATTGCTTGATTTTTTGATGAATAGATGAGTGATGATTGCTTATGTCAATGAATTGATTTATCCTTTATATCTATTTCTTGAAGGAGTCACTACTCTTCTTGGCTGCCTTTTTCGAGAATAATACTTTACCTTTGAGTTGATTGTTAGATTTATTTCCTATTGATGGTTTCTTCACAAGGAAATGATTCCCCTTTTATACTTTATTGTTAAGGAAGTCCTACATTTGAAGGGTCACACTTTTCATATTTGGGGTTTCATTCTTTCTCGCATCATCATTATTCTTGAGAACCTAATTTAATTTACTTATAAAATCACTTAGGGTTCTATTCTCAATTGAATTCTTCAATGGTGTTTTGGATGTCTTTCTCAAATGAAATGTTCTCCCCTTTTATATCTCAAGTTTGAGGGAGTCACACTTTTTCATTTCACTAGTTACAACTATTCATTATTGCATAAGTTAATTTGTTAGCGCTTCTCAACCCAAGAAGTATTTGACAAATAAAGTTTTGATAGATTTGGCGTTTTCATAATTTTTAAGCATAAAGTAATGGCAGAAACTTGTTGGAAAAAAATATTAGACATGAAGCAAACACATAGTTATACGTAATACATGAAGCATACACATAAATACATGTGATACATGAAGTATACACGTAAAACACAAAGCATGAAGAATATACATAGATACATGCAATATATGAAGTATACACATAAATACATGTGAAGCATGAAGCATACACATAAATACACGCGATACACGAAGTATACACATAAGACACAAAGCATGAAGCATATACATAGATACACGTAATATACAAAATATACACATAAATACATGTGAAGCATGAATCATACACATAAATACACGTGATACATGAAGTATACACGTAAGACACAAAGCATGAAGCATATACATAGATACACATAATATACGAAGTATGCACATAAATACATGTGAAGCATGAAGCATACACATGAATATACGTAAGTCATGAAGTATACACATGAATACACGTAAGTCATGAAGTATACACTTGAACACACGTAAGTCATGAAGCATATACATGAATGTACGTAAGGCATGAAGTATACACCTAAATACACGTAAGTCATGAAGTATACACTTGAATACATGTAAGTCACGAAGCATAAACATGATTGTACGTTGCATCAACTATCATTCACAGGATGGCAGGAAGGATGCTCTAATACCAATTGTAATGTCCCATTTTGGGATTGCCCTAAAACTTGCCCTAGAATCACAAATTTAACATAGTTAGGGTTGTAACTTACTAATTGAATTCTTGAAGCAAGATAAACCTGATTTAGGTCCTACAATCATGTTAGTTATCAACATATAAATAAACATATAATCCAATGATGTTACAGATAGGATTCCAATCCTTATTATAATATTCAAAATGTACATATGGGATTCTGTAATGTTCCCTTCCTAGGCAAGCACATTTGCATTAGGTTAGTCTACTACATGGGTTCCCATAGACTAGCAAAGGTGGTGATGGGACCCATGGAGATTGGTTCATCAAGGCTCAATCGACTTACATGGAGTGATGAGTTGGACTTCTTTTGGCAAGATATATCATATGGCACTTTCTGTAGTGAGTTTGGGCCATCTATCCAAACTTATTATTTTTAGCAGGGGCTCACGGGACTCAGAGCGAGTCAGTGCAACGGTCTTGAATTTAGTCATCATTCCATTGGCCAGCTCAGCGGTACTACGGAATGCCTATGGAGACCGTTTTAGATAATAATTATGAATCAATACATTTAAGTTAAATTAAATATATAACTTAATGTGCCTTTTAATAAAGTGACTTTATGAGTATTTGAGGACTTAATGTATGTTAAAATAAAATAAAGTCATGACTTTATGAGATGGGTGCCCAAGGCCAAAAAGGAGAAATATTATTAAAAGATTAATATTCCTAAAAGTGGTGTTAAAAAACAAGAGAGGGATAAAAGTGAAAAGTGAAGTCTTTTTCCTCATTCACTATTGCATAATTTCTTGTATGAGCTTTATTTCTCTGGCTATGTTAGGGTTTTGAACCAACAGATTTTGAAGACGAAAATCTTCATTGTTTGGACCACCTGCAGGGTTGAGAGACATCTCTAGGGTGTTGTTGGAGTGGTCTTATTTTAGAGATCACACAAAGCTTCATTTGCAAATAATTAATTTGTCGTGAAGAGGTTTTATTTGATATATCTCAAAGATTTTGACATGATGATTACTAGAGGAAATTGAAGAATACATTGCAGATCATAGACTAGGTTTTTGTGATTGTTTGATGTGGATTTAGGCCTCTAGACCAGTCGTATAGCCTCAGCTATAGGCCGTACCTTCCATAGAGGGTTTGGTGTTCATTGTGAGGGCTTTCTTCATTGTTTCTTCATCATACTTGGGTGTGGGAAGTCTTGCAACAGTCTTAGACCTTTCGAGAGCAGAAAATGTGGGTATTGGTGTGATTTTAAGACATTTATATGTTGTTGATAGGGTCGTACCAACACTAGGAGGTCATGGGCCAGCATAGAATACAACGATTGGGTTTTTTTGAGCCTTCTTCAACCTTCACAAGAGGCATCCTCTCCATAACACTGTTGTACCTTGTTGTTCATTGTAATAGACTTTAGATTGATGGGTTTTGAAGGTGATTACTGTTATCATTAGGAATTGCACTTGTATGCAAGGCTGGTTAAAGCACTGCAATTATGTGTAACATGGGACTAATCTCAGGTTGTGGGTGCCCTATGACGAGATTAGACCTCTAGATTATGGGTTGGTTCCCTTCAAATGTTCTATTGAGACGTATGTTTTTACTTTTTGAGAAAAAAGGAAGAAAGAAACTAAATGAATGCTAAAGGTAAAATGGTGATGCACCTGATATGGATAAAAATAATGCAATATGATCCACAATGTTTACTCAAAAATTTAATTTTTACACAATCCAGACTTGGCATAAATACCACAAAAGTGATTATAAGGAAGGTTTGAAAATAGGTTTTTATGAAGGAAATGTTTTTTTAACAGCATAAAAAAGACTATTTCTAGTTAACACAACCTAAGACCTGTGATGAATATATGCTTTAATGCTGCAAACAAGGAGGTGAGACAATAATTTTGAAGGTTTAATAATAAAACACAGCAAAATTTCATCAATCACTTCAACATTCAGCACAAAAAGGAAAGGTAATTCAACTAATCTGAAATAAACAAAGGAAAGCTTTGCAAAAAGACAAAAGATAACCTATAACCTACCGATCTCTCAATAAAACTGTAAAAAGTGAGCTACAAGAATTCTCCGATTTGTTTGAATCAGAATGAGAATCAAGAACTAGCAAAAACAAGCTTTTTCTTTACAATATATAGGTCTGCTCTCTCCAAGAGGCATGCAAAAAATATGGACTTGCAGATAGCTGCCTCTAAAAATAGTCATTGAGCAACCTCAAAATCCTCAAAATTAGGGCCTAAAACTGCCATAAATTGAGCAAAAATAGCTTCAATTTGGGCCTCTCCATATGTTTGACCAAGGACCCTAAAAATACTTCTAAAAGTCATGCAAAACCTCCTAAGTGGCCTAGTTAACTCCACTAATCAATTTGCATGATTTTGCATGAGCAAAATTGATTGTGAGTAAATAATAAAGTAATAGGATATTACTCTATTATTGGTTACAATTTATTCTATTTTCAATTTTACAATTTGTGAAAAATAATAAAGTAATTTATAGAATATTACTTTATTATTTATTTACAATTGATTTGTATGTAAAATCGTGCATGATTAGAAGAAAAAATATCACTCCAATTACATTTGCCTATTTTGCATGATATGAGCCAAAATTAAGACTTTAGAAGAAAAAAGAAAACTCCTTATACCTCCATGTGGGAAAAAATATCTCTATTTGGCATGATAAAATACCCCTATTACTCCATATTTGTATCAAAAGAAAACAAATATCTAACTCTGCCTTATCACTTCATTCTCCTTTATGCAAAAAAGCAAGAAAATCTCTGTCACTTTATCTGCCCCTTGCAATCTCCTATTACAATTGCCTTTATGCAATAATCAAATCAATACAAGACAATACCTTATACATCCCATTCAAATCATACATCCATCATGTATGAATGCTTACCTTTGAAAATTCCATGTATAGCCTTATGCATATGTCATGTCTAAAATCACACCTTCTTGGCTTTGTTAGCCACTATGCATAATGAGGAGATATCCCTATCTTTGGATGTTTTGAATAAGGACAAGAAACCTGAGCATGTGTAATGTTGTCCATGCAATACCTGACCATCAAGGAATCTTAAAAAGGTTTATAAGGCATAAAGCCTTTCTCTCCCATCATATCGGCCCTCTTGACTTAATAAAAATCAAGTCTAAAGCACTGTTGTCGGCCACTCCATATTATGATGGCTAAGATCTTCAAGAAAAAGGTTTTGACCATGACATTCCTTTGGATAAGGTAATTATTTCTTTTTTGTAAGTCAAAAATACACTTGAAAAGAAGAAACCTTCGAACAAAAGAAAGAATCCAACCCTAAAAATTGTTCATTATTCATTTTGCCTTCCTTCTTTGAAGCTCTGCAACTTTGCTCTGCCGACCTAGGGTTTGAATGCTTCATCATGGCTCTGGTCTTTCTCCCTTCTCTGGCTCTACTTTGTTGAAACCATGGAACTTTGCACCGTTAATGGAGAAGGTAACATTTGTTTGAGCTTTATATGAGGCATTTCATTGATCTGTAGTTTTCTTCTTCATGGCTACGGCCTTCTTCATCTATGTCTCTAGTTTTGCTGTGCATTTTTTAATACTTTCCTACCTTATTTCTATGTGCTTCTTCCTTCATGGTCTCCATCTGCTCTTCGAAAGTTTAAGGCCACTGTGAGGCCGTGGAAAGATCTTTCCTCTTACCAGCAAAAAAGGGTAAGCACTTGTCATTTTCATCTTTGTAGCTTCATTTGTCTTTGGTTTTACTCTTTATAGAATGGAAAGTCTATTGGTAGACATGGGTATTGTATTTTATAGCAAAAACATGCTATATCACTATCGGCCATGACTGTATATATCTTCTTTTTGCCTTGACCTATCTGTAGATAAAAAAAACAACAAGGGTTTGAGTTATTTAAGATGAGGGTTTTGACATCTTTTCTCCATCTTCAAAGCCTCTACCTGCTATGGCTATGCTTCTCCTGAAAATAGGCATCAAATGCTATAGACTGTCAAGGGTTTGTGAGCTTTGAAGTTAGGGTTTTAACCCTTTTTGCACAAAAACCTTCATAATGCCATAGCCATACTCTTTCACTTAATCTCTTTTTATTTTGACTGTAAAGAAACAATGGTTTGATATATCTTTGAAAAGATCTTATTTAGTTTGTAGATGAGTATACCTTCTTTCATGTTTCTTGCTCCTCTGGCATGGTTATGACTGTATCATCTTTCTATTTGAAACTTCTTAACTGTGTTTGGAAAAAATTACATTAGGGTTTGATATCTTGACATGGGTATACAATTTTTTATAAATAGTCTATCCTTCTGTGTAACACTTCCCTAACCGTGGATTTTCCTGTAGGCAAAGCATTTAAGAGTTGAAGTGTTAGCAATTGGAGTTTCTTTCTTTACTTCGCATAACACTTTCTCCTCCTTCTCTTTGTGAGTGTCACACATTACTGATGATACACTTTACCTTATCTGTCCCACTGTAGCTACTAGGTAGAAGCAAATTTTTTGATATTCTATATGACAACAAATCATTTGATATCTTGAATGATAATTGTTATCATTTCTGGAAGGTTGTACCTGTAGCATAAATGGCTTCTTATACATATCTCTTCAGGTTGCTAACTGTAATATGATGGACTATTTGTCGTGTGGAAACATCCTTAACTATGTACTTGTTTCTCTTCTCTTTGACTATTTTCTATCATAGCATAGATCATGCTACCTTCTCTTTTTCTCACTTCATCACTTGAATGATATAGCATTGTCTATATCATGCATCTTTCTCCTACACCTATAGTTGTCCTTGTGCATTTTAAGGCATACCTGTAGCATAGACACATGTTCTTTGTCCATCCTTGCACCTGTAGTCATCTTTGTGCATACTAACTATTTATCTTATCATTTGGCTCTCACAGTAACAAATATATCAAGCATTTTTTTCATCTTTGACCATGGTAATTGACTACTATGACTGCACCACGATGACATAATGGCATAAAATAAAGAGGATTGTTCACCTTATAAATTTCATGCTCTTTTGCCAATCATCACTGTAGCATCTGGAATGTATCATGTCTCTTTCTGTTGTTCCTCCTTCATCATTGATGCACTTTTGTAGATGGATATGGCCATTATGATATATCTTAACTGTATTTTGCTTGATAAGCTACTTCATTGGTCACTGTCTTGACTGTTCATTGGTCACTGTCTTGATTGTTCGTGGTTAAGGTGACTATATCTGTATCTTTCTTTAAGGCATAGCATCTTCTTAATTGTACCATGATATCACTATAGCTTAGGCATGTAAGATGAAGTTTGTTTGATCAAAACAATTGATGAAATGCATGGAATCTACCTTGTTATCCTTGGACTGTTGCATTCTTTACACTCCATTGTGCTCCATGTATTTGAATCTTTGTGTGCTCTGTACATGATAGTCTCTTGCTTTTGTATTTGTACTTGACTATCATGTCAGTGATGGTATATGTAGCTACTCCATAGTTTGTTCCTCTTATAAGACTTTTGTTACTAGGTGATAGTCCTTATCATTTGATGAATTGTGAGCATGTTGTATGTATTTGTTATTTGGATATTTGCCTCTAGCATGTGACTGTTACACTTATCTCATATGTCTTGAGAAGTTTTACTTTATGACAGTCAAGTTGGCATATTGTTAACATGATTGTCTTGCCTTCCACTATTTCATCTGTTGTTCTATGTGGCATTTTTTACTTGACTGCCTTTATGAGACACTTGCAACTTGAATGTGATATAATTGTTTAAACTTTGATCATCTTAAACAGTATGAAAACAACATGAGAAATACCTAGTATAAAATGCTGCTTCATCTTACTCCTTTGTCATAATGAGATGACCCTTCACATGATTTATTCTATAACTTGTTCAAATGATACATAAGTTCTTGTATCCTTCTTTACTCTGTCTCTCTTCTCTTTATCAGGCACAATAATCTGAAAAATTGTATCACCCCCTTAGATGACTGTAATATAGTTTCTACATTTTATCTTTTTGTCAATCTTGACTCAGTCATATAACTTTGATTTGCTTCAATCAACTGTAATAATGTCATGATGACATCTCCTTTATTTAAGTTGATTAGATGATGCATGATATAGCTTAGAATGATGCATCCTGTCTTTTCTGATACTCTTTTCAAAAAATGAAGGGAAACCTGCTGGGCTCAAACCCTTGTGGGGGCCACATTTTAATCCACATGTTTATTTGTCTTGAAATCAGCAACAAAACTTGTCCTATACTTGCACAGTGAACAAACAAATTAGCATAAAAAGTACCTGATAGTGTTGATTGATCTTCTTCATGATTTCTTCCTGATTTGTGTCATTATCTGATCTAAATTCTTATCTGAATGCATGATATGATAAGTAGATGTCTCTGTTTGATAAAAGCATGTGATAACTGTAAACATCTAGAGCACTAACTGGGTTGTCCCCAAAATTTTTCAGGTTTCAACTTCATGATGGCTTGGAGTGAAGAATGAAGACTAAAGACTTGAAGGCTAGCTTCAATAGCAACCTCCATCATCAGGAATGATGGATGTTTAGATTTATCATATGTTCTTTTCTCTTTTCTTTTATCAAATAGATACATAGCTTGCATGTCTGCAACTGCTCAGTCTAGTTACTCCCACAGCTTCTGTGGGACACATTTGAACACTTCTTTTAAACATGATCAGTTAGTTTCTCTGATGCATATGATGTATATGTATTTCCTTTTCAATCAATGCATGAGATAAAGTAATATATACCTGGATGCATGTTCAAAACATGACATGAAATAACAATGTAATACAATATCTTTCTCTCTTTTATTCAAAACTGATTAACTGAATAACTAATTTAACTTATAACTCCTTAAAGATCAAACTTTGTAGAACAACTGTATCTCCTTGAATGTTTGATCCCTCGATAATCAATTCTTCTATCATGATAACTTATTAGTCCTAATAAGACTGATAAGTTATCCTGACAACTAGATCTTCTTTTCTAATTTGTCAAGGCATCAACCATTCAAGAAATGCATAACTTTGAAGTTTTCTATTATTCCTTCTGAACAATTACACTTAGGTTCAACTAATTTTAAGTGTGAACAAAAAATTAGTAACAATTACATTTTTTGAGTTGCTGATACAGATTGTAGTTTCTATAACAGCAAATGGGTATGTTGAATCTTTGACATTTTGCACATATCATTCATGGATATTTCTTATTTATGTGTTGTAATGCATTTCCATTGAATAGAAGCAACTAGGTATTTCTATTTCCTGCGATTTTTAAAATATATGTACATGCATGTTTTATGTCAAATGCAAAATACACCAAAACGCACCAGGTTCAACTAAACCATAGAAAACCAGAAGGGGGTGGGTTATTACAGTTGTATCAGAGCTGGTGCATCTTTCTAATTTATGTTGAACATTGTTCATAAGTGTTTGGAAACAGGTCTACACCAAAGATACCCATCAGTGGCAGCCACCACAGGTTCTAGAGGGAGAAACCGTATCAAGTATCTTAGGTATGCACAGGAATTCATCTAGTGATAGTGACAACATAACAGGTCATATGGCAAATAGAAACAAAAGGTCGAAACAACCGGAGAGTCCAAATTAAAAAATAGAACGAAAATTTGATATTATGCTAGATATGATGTCCCAATTATTAGCAAAAATGAATCAGGGAACTTTGACAGCACAACCACATGCAACACATGATGGCGAGGCCAGTGGTTCAAATAACAATGATCACCGACATGTAGCTCAGGGTAGTGGACACAACACAAGGACTACCCTAGGATCAGTCCCTAGACCCCTCCATCCTACCTTTCCATGCAAAGAGGAGGCACCAGTGATACATGAGCATGACGCACCAATTCCTATGGTAGAGGACGTTAGATTGCAACATGAAGAGTATATGACTCTTCCAGTGGAGATTAGGGAGATGTTGACCTTTGAGAAATTCATGAACCAGAGGAGGTAGAGAGCAGGTATGGGTGGTAGAGAAAATCACAGAGCACAACAGGCTAATAAGGATTACCACCATGCCTTAAGCAAGGTTTCATTGGAGCATTTTGATGGTAGTGGAAAAATGTCAGCTAGAGCGTGGGTACAGAAGTTGGACAACTATTTGACACTCAAACCAATGCCAGAAGATGAAGTGCTAAACTTTGCTACCATACATCTTGACGGGGTAGCACACGAGTGATGGTACCATGGGTTGGTCACTCTGGGCCACAATTTGATCACCACATATGACGAGTTTACAAATAGGTTGATAGAGAGATTTGATAACAAGGACTCCGAACTGCAATTTAGAGAACATGCACAGTTGAAATAGTATGGGTCACTTGAGTCCTACATTTCAGACTTTCAGAGACTCTTGATTATGGTTCCTAGTATTTCAGAGAGGAGACTTATAGTCCAATTCAATGAAGGACTAATGGAAGCACTCAGAGGATGGGTCAAGGCCTTCGATCCACCTACACTTCAGGAGACTATTAAGAAAGCACAAAGCATGAAGTTTGTTGTTCCAAAAAATAAATGTCTCCAAATCCTTCCCTCCTAAGAAAGATAAAAATTACCATCATCAAGACACAAATCAACAGAATAAACCGACTACAAGACTTGATGATAATGCATTGAATGAGTATAGGAGGAAGAAATTGTGTTTCAAATGCAAGGGGCCATAGGACCCCAACCATAAGTGCCCGATGAAGGGGCAAGTGAAACAACTTGAGTACTATTCAGCTAAGAAAACTACATCAAAAAAATTAGACCAACACACTGACTTGGAGGATAGTGAGACGGAAAGTGGAGCAAAAGAGTTATAGGGTGAGAAAGATGATGACATACCTACAACTCACCTTTCTACTATTCAAAAAGAGGGCTCTTTCAGGATTCAGGGAGTCTTGGAAGGATAGAGGATGACCACACTACTTGACATAAGGGCCACTCACAATTTCATTGATGAGGGTCTTGTGGCAAGAAGAGGACTCAAGACTGAGGAGTTCAAGGGATTCAAAGTCAGGTTAGCAGATGGTTTTGTCATCACATGCAAAAGGTGAATCCCAAACTTAACTATCAAGTTAAGTGACTATGAGTTCTAGGCTGAGTATTATGTGGTCGACATGGGGGATATGGACGTAGTCCTTGGCATGAAGTGGCTTCATGCAATCAGGGAATTCTACCTCAATTTACAAACCATGGAGATGAAATTCGAGGTAGATGGGAAAAAAAACATGTGCTTAGGGGAATGCCAGATGGTGGATTTAGAGTAGTATCTCTCAGGAGGATGGAGAGGTTTCTTAGACATCATCAGGTGGAGCAGGTAGCTAAGTGTGTTGTTATGCCTACAACTACAGAGAAGTTGAAATAGAGTTATCATCTCAGCATTCAGAAGTTGATAACCAAGCACACCAAGGTATTCAGTAGTATACCACCAGGGAGGCCTCCTAATAGAGGCATAGAGCATGTGATTGAGCTAGAGGATGGAGCTAAGCTAGTTATTATTACTCCCTATCGACACCCAAAAAGATTAAAGGATGCGATAGAGAAGACAATCAAGGAGCTTCTCGAGATGGGGCACATTAGACCCAATAAGAGCCTTTTTGCCTCTGCGGTTGTTTTGGTTAAGAAAAAAGATGGCACGTTGAGAATGTGTATTGACTATAGGGCTCTCAACAAGAAAATAATAAAGAATAGTTACCCCATTTCGTGGATAGATGAGCTCATTGATGAGCTACATGGGGCATGTTACTTCTCCAAGATCGACTTGAGATCTGGCTACCATCAGATTCAGGTTAGAGAGGAGGATGTGGAGAAGATAGCTTTTCGATGTCATTATGGGCATTTCAAGTTTTGGTTATGCCTTTCGGTCTAACCAATGCTCCAACCACTTTTCAGTCCTGTATGAGCAAGGTCTTCAGGGAGCAGCTGAGGAAGTTTGTCCTCATATTTTTTGATGACATCTTGATTTTCAATAGGACTTGGGAGGAGCACCTCCAACACATTAAGGAGGCACTGAGTATCTTAGAGAGAGAGTCTTGATATGCCAAAGAGACAAAATGTGAATTTGGCATGACTGTGCTCCTTTATTTGGGTCACATCACCAGTGTTGAGGGAGTGAGAGTGGATCCAGAGAAGATTTGAGACATTGTTGATTGGCCACCACCCACGAATATCTCACAACTCAAGGGATTCTTTGGTTTATGTGGGTTCTACTGCCAATTCGTCAAGGGGTTTTCATAGAGTGCTGCACCGTTGACATATTTGACGAAGAAGGGGGCATTTGTTTGGTCTGACAGGGCACAACAATGTTTTGACATGTTTAAGTAGATTATGAGTTCTTGCCTGGTTTTGGCCATACCAGATTTCACAAAGCCTTTCGAGCATGAGTGTGATGCCTCAAGTGAAGGCATGGGAGCAGTGCTAATGTAGGATAAGCACCCGATTACTTTTGAGAGTAGGAAACTTAGGGGTGAAGAGAGAGGTTATAGTATCTACGATAAGGAAATGTTAGCCATAATGCATGCTTTGGCTAAATTCAGGCAGTACCTAGTGGGCAACAAATTTGTGGTGAAAACAGATCACAACAGCCTTAGACATTTCCTTAATTAGCAAGACCTCAATGACCGACAATAGAAGTGGGTTAACAAGTTGCAAGCCTATGACTTTGATATAGTTTATGTCAAAGGGAAGAAGAATGTAGTAGCTGATGCACTCTCATGGAGACCTCACTTGTGCTCTTTAGGTGAGATTATAGCTGATTAGAGAGAGTGGATATCAGCAGAGTATGCTAAGGACAAGTCGGCCACAGGGATAATTGATGGTACTATCCTGGTTAGCAGGTATATAGTCGTAAATGATCTAATCATTTACAAGGGGAGGATCTTGTTGGTACCAGGATCGGTGATGAAGAAGAAGGTTATGAGAGCCTTTCATGATGTTCCTACAGTTGGTCACCTGGGATACTTTAGGGCATACAGACAAATCTGGGAATGGTTTACATGGAAAGGGCTCAAAACAGAAGTGTTGCAATATGTTAGAGAGTGCCCACCTTGCTAGAAGAATAAACAGGAGCATTCCTTTCCAGCTAGTCTATTACAACTCCTACCCATTCCTAACCAGAAATGGGAATGTATCTCTATGGACTTCATCACGGACTTGCCCGCCCAAGGCAGGGACTATATCTATGTTGGGGTTGATAGGTTAAAAAAATGTGCCCATTTCTTTGTGATTTCAGCCACATTTTTAGTTGCACACATTGCAGATCTATTTTTTAGAGAGGTATTCAGGTTACATGGGCTACCAAGAAGCATAGTCAGTGACAGAGACAATAATTTCATGAGTCACTTCAAGTAGGAGCTCTTTAGATTGAGTGGGACTGAGTTAACTCCCAACACTAGCAATCACCCACAGACGGATGGGTAGATGGAAATTGTCAACAAGTAGGTGGAAGGATACCTTTACAATTACATTGCAGGGCAACATAAGGCATGGGTTAAGTGGTTGCATCTTGGGGAGTGTTGCTATAACACTACTTACCACATGTCCATTAAGATGTCACCTTTTATAGCTCTCTACGGGTATGCGGCTCCTAACTTCTTGGATATGTTATTCGGGGATAGTAGAGTGCCTAAGGCTAAGGACTTACTACAAGAGAGTCAGGACATCATGAAGTCCTTGAAGGAGAACATCCAAAAGGCACAGAATCAACAAAAATAATATGCAGATCAACACAGAGTTGAGTGTTCTTTTGAGGTGGTTGACATGGTTTACTTAACATTGCAGCCTTACAGATGATCCACTCTCAAAAAGAGTGGCGAAGAGAAATTTAAGCCACGATATTATGGACCTTTCACGGTATCTAGGAGAATAGGAGAAGTGGCTTATGAGTTAGAGCTACCAGCAAGAAGCATAGTGCATAATGTTTTCCAAGTGTCTCACCTCAAAAGGCATTGTGACATAATGTGATACCTTCCACTAAGTTACTCCCTTTGGATGAGGAAGGGAAACTAATTCTTGTACTTGAGGCTATTATTGACATTAGAGAGCACATCGTTAGAGGATGCGACTTGGGAGAATGAACAAATCTTACAGCATCCAAAGTTGAAATTGCTTGTGGGCAAGCAATTTTGGGGAGGGTGGACTATAATGTCCCCTTCCTAGGCTAGCACATTTGCATTAGGTTAGTCTACTACACGGGTTCCTGTAGACTAGCAAAGGTGGTGAGGGGACCCACAGAGATTGGTTCATCAAGGCTCAATCGGCTTACATGGAGTGATGAGTTGGACTTCTTTTGGTGGGATATATCATATGGCACTTTTTGGAGCGAGTTTGGGCTATTTGGCCAAACTTACTATTTTTAGCAGGGGATCACGGGACTTAGAGCGAGTCGGTGCAACGGTCTTGAATTTAGTCATCATTCCATTGGCCAACTCGGTGGTATTATGGAACACCTGTGGAGACCGTTTGAAATAATATTTATTAATAGATACATTTAAGTTAAAGTAAACATATAACTTAATGTGTCTTTTAATAAAGTGAATTATTAGTATTTGAGGACTTAATGTATGTTAAAATAAAACAAAGTCACAACTTTATGAGATGGGTGCCCAAGGCCAACAAGGAGAAATATTATTAAAAGATTAATATCCCTAAAAGTGGCGTTGGAAAACAAGAGAGGGATAAAAGTGAAAAGTGAAGTTTTTTTCCTCATTCACTATTGCATAATTTCTTATATGAGCTTTGTTTCTTTGGCTATGCTAGGGTTTTGAACCAACAAACTTTGAAGATGAAAACCTTCATTGTTTGGAGCACCTATGGGGTAGAGACATCTCTAGGGTGTTTTTGGAGTGGTCTTATTTCAGAGATCACACAGAGTTTCATTTGCAAATAATCAACTTATCGCGGAGAGGTTTATTTGATATATCTCAAGGATTTTGACATGATAATTATTGGAGGACATTGGAGAACACATTGCAGATCATAGACAGGATTTTTATGATTGTTTGAGGTGGATTTAGGCCTCTAGACCAATCGTACAACCTCATCTATAGGTTGTACCTTTCATAGAGGGTTTGGTGTTCATTGTGAGGGCTTTCTTCATTGTTTCTTCATCATAGGGCGCACGTGGGAAGTATTGCAACAGTCTTAGACCTTTTGAGAGGAGGAAATGTGGGTATTGGTGTGATTTTAAGACATTTATATGCTACTGATAGGGTCATACCATCACTAGGAGGTCGTGGCCAACATAGAATACAATGATTGAGTTTTTTGAGCCTTCTCCAACCTTCACAAGAGGCGTCCAACTCCCTAACACTGTTGTACCTTGTTCATTGTAATAGACTTAAGATTGATGAGTTTGGAAGGTGATTACATTTTTTGAGTTGTTGATACAGACTGTAATTTCTATAACAGCAAATGGGTATGTTGAATCTTTGACATTTTACACATATCATTCACGAGTATTGCTTATTTATGTGTTGCAATGCATTTCCATTGAATAGAAGCAAATGTGTATTTTTATTTCCTATGATTTTTGAAATATATGTACATGCATGTGTTATGTCAAATGTAAAATACACCAAAATGCACTAGGCTCAACTAAACCGTAGAAAACCATAAGGGGGTGGGTTGTTACAGATTCCTTGAAGCACCATATACAAGGCACCTTTAGTTGTTCCATCTAGCCTAGGATGTACAGAATAACACCCGCCATTCAGCCTCCCAACCCCACTCGAGGTGTCCTTACCAGAATTGAGCCCTAGCTACTTGCATTCCTTATATGTAGTATCCTCTAGAATGGATTGACAGTTGGATGAGAGCCTTAAGGGAATCATTACATTAGTTCTATTGTGCATAGGCAAAATTATAGCAAGAATAACTAGATTAGGAGAATAACAATATATATTGTTATTAATTACTGCATATATCTTTGTTGATGTACATATATATCACTGCTGAAGTTTGCATATTTATCTCTGCTCTAAATCAGTTTGTATTCCATGTATTTCTCCTCCCTTCACATCTTCAAACTTGCTTTTATATCTACCAAAGAAGGTGACTTCATTGGACACACCCACAATGAAGGCAACTCTTAACATACCTTTCCATTACACTATTAAACGGAATGATCTTTAACACGAGTGCTTAGCAGGGAAGGAATTGACCTTGCTAATCATAAGTAGTTGTTCTTAGTTAATATCCTTATTTTATTACTTATACCTCAACCGCTATCTTATAAATATAATCGTTGTCTATGATAATTGTTGTCCTTGAGTAATTAAATCGCTGCATATGTTTATTGAAATCGCTCTTCTTGGCATGCATCAATTACTTGTCTATTTGGTATAAGACAATTGTCTATCCTTGGAGAGAGGTTGGCCATTTGCAAATCAACCTTATCTATTCCTTTGGAAGTTGGCCTTTTATGATTTGCATTCCTATTTTGGGGGCATGACATTCTCTGATTTGATCTAGAATCTCCAGATGAACATCATAATTGACAAGTTCCTCAACTTTGTGTTCTCCTTTGCCTAATACACAGTACTCTAAAGAGTGTGTTAACCCAACTAAATTAAGTATTTTTGAAGCTTCTCTTGTACACTTGATTTCATTTAAAGCTTTGATTATATTAAGAGCTAATACTTCTAAATCCTTGGTTGAATGCACTCCAATTTAATACCTTGTTTTAAGTACTTAGGAAATTCTACCATGGATTCCTTGGCTTGCCTTTCTCCTACTCGAACCAATTCATGTTCCCTTTTAGGTCTTTCTATTTCTTCAATACTCTGCTTATTTTCCTTAGCCCTTGTTTCAACCTTTTGCTCTCTAAAGATTGCTACAACAACTGTTGTTCTTCTACCTCATGAAGAGACAAATGGGTTGAGCTAAGCTCAAAAGTGAGTTTATCAACCTTTTCCATCATTTCTTTAGATGCATAGAATGCCTCTTCTGCAAAAATGCATGGAGACACACACACATGCACACACGCACACACGCACGCACACACACACACATATTTGTGTTTAGTAAGCATTTTCCTCTCTCATACACATTTTAAGTAGAAATATTCATAATCGGGATGCCTTTTCTAGAGAGCTTATGGTAATAAAAAATTTCAAAAAACCTATTTATTTGATGTAATACTTTTTTGAAAAATATCTAAATAACTTAAGATTAAAAAAAAATAAAGAAACTATTCACTTGATGTAATACTTTTTTTCAAAATTATCTAAATAGCTTAAGATAAATGTCAACAAACTCGTTCATATTATTCTTTCCTTTTAATTTGCACATTCTAACTATTCTTACCACTCAAAATTATTTGTAGATAGAAAAAGATTAAAATCAACAACTCTATTTGTGATCAACTATTATATGTGTTTTTAAAACCTCTTATACAATCTCATTATTTTATACACCATTGATTTGTCTTCCTATTCTTGGTATGATCTGGTAAACAAGTTCATAAATAGCAAGTCCATCCTACCTAATAAAGGCCAATCCACTAGCTAATTCACCACCTTTTTTCATGTTCGAGGAATATAGATACATAGGTAGTGTCTAAGGAGCACCACTTCTTTCTTTGTTGACCAATACACGAGGGAACATGTTCACTTGAACAAACATGACACAAATGAAAAATAGAACAAGTTATAAATGTTACATAAAACAAGATTTTGTCTAGCATCTACATTTTATACTCAGTTTTCTTTTTTGTTTTATAGAATATTGTATTCTCCTATTTGTTTATGTTGTTTCCTCCTTAATAAAAAAAATTCTCCATCCTTTATTGTCAATTAGGAGGAACCACCCAAAATAGTTAGCCACTATACATTGACCAGTTCTTGTCACACGGTGTTTAATACAAGCTACTTGAGGTAGACAACACTAGGGAACTGTCTCAGTCTTTTGTGTGATGTTCGTGGTCTTTAATCATTTACACATGTACTTTTTGTTTTAAAATTCTATTAACTAGTTATATTTGGAAACCCATCCACTTAAGTCTGTATGCCCTCTATACTCTTAAATCACCTAGATGAAGTCCATTGCATTTGATAACTAGCAGGCCCCACCACATATTGGCATGGCTAATGGATTGAGAAAATGTGACATGCAATCATTTGTAGCACATGGAGAAGGGCCAACAACCAATCCTTTGAGTGCAAAAGTTAGTTGACTGACATCTACTTGTATACACCTAAAATCTAAATAAATATTCTTAATATTTTTTCATTCTATTTCCTCTATCAATAAATAAATCAATTTATTTATTCAATTCATATTCCTCTAAATTAATTAAATATCAAATTATTTAATTACCTCTTCTAATGTCTTCCAATAATTAAATAAAATCCTTTATTTAATTAAATTCTTCCAAATCCTTTTATCTACAATTAAATAATTTTCATTATTTAATTAAATCAAATTATTCCTCCAAATTTAAATAAATCAATCAAATTTATTTAAATTCTCTCAAATCTCTAAAAATAAAATATAATCAAATATTTTATTTATTCTTCTATCTTGCACAAACAATTAAATAAATTTATTTATTTAATTTGCTTTCTTATCTTCAAATTCCTCAAAAATCTTTCAAATCTTCTAAAAATAAATCTTCTTCTTCGTGCACACAAAATTAAATAATTTATTATTTAATTTCTCTCAAATCATGCAAAAAGCAAATCACAAGTTGAGTTAACTGATTTATTCAATCTTGTTTTTATCAACAACTCTTAAATTAGAAAAAAAACATTCTAATTTATGAAATCAAATCTTATCTTTATAAAAGAAAGCAGTTAACTCAAACAAAACAGCTTTTTGTGTGACACTTGTCTTCTTCCTATTCACGCACATCCTCTCAAGGTTTCCCAACCATTGATCTTCTTATTCTTTCTATACCATTGATCTTCTTTCTCACAAGTCTATAAGTACAACCTTATTCATTCATTTCAATCATCCAAGTTTTTAGTAAACTTACTCTACAGAATTCACAGCACGCCTTTGGCACCCAACACCATTCCATAGCTTGTGATCACCCTTTTATTGTATTGAAGCTCATCTTCATTACAAGAAGTATCGTATCCGTTCTGCATTGACATCTTGAAGAAAAAGCAAGGAAGTGTGCTTTTTGAGGGCTTCATTCATTACGCAAGATCAATCGAGATAGGCAACCAATGGAAGCTGTGAAGTATTAAGGTTTGCAAGGTTTTTGTCTTTGTTGTTTTGAATCTTTATTGTTTCCTTTTCCATTGAGTTATTGGATTACTTTGATACTATTGTTAATCATTCCAATTTTCTGATAACACTACTCACTGTTGGATCCCATCCTTACTAGTGTAGGTCATTCGATCAAGTTTAAGTAGCATGACCTTTAATCTCTAATTTAACATTACCTTTAGGCTATAAATTAATATCAAATTTCCTTTGTTGATGATGTTCTCGTCCACATTTAGGGCATTACATCATTCACATTTGATCAATAGCAATAAAAATATATTTTTTGGGATTGGAAAACCCCAAAAATAGTTGGTATCGTGGGAAGATTGATGCCGAATTGGTACAAAATCATTAATTTCAAGAAAGAGCAGGACACATTTTGCTTGGGCATGCCTTTACTATAATGTTCATCTAGTTAATTGTAAATGATGAGTTTTTATCTTGAGAAATAGAGGGCATCATGGGTAATGTGCAATTCAAGACTGCCAAGGGAATGAGATCAAAGCATATCCACCTTGTAGCTTAAGAATTCAATCTCTCCATTTTTTTTTGATGAAGAATTTGATGCCATGATGTTAATGACCACCTAAGTCTTGATGAAGATTGCCACTAACTACACTGCACTTGTACTTGTAACTTCACCCTCTCATAATACTTGCTTTGCATCCTATAAATTCTTGTCCACTTATATAATTTTCTAATATTCAAGGCATCTTGAGCAAAAAGAACATAAAGACCACATTAAATAACACATCCAACAATGAGAAATGGGTGATTGCAATCTAACATTTGGCACCTCAATGCACAAACTCAAAGAATCTTTCTTATGGGTTGCTAGGATTTTGATTAATTTCCATTTCTCACCAAAAAGTAAAAAGCATCCACAAATAGTTTATGAACATTTAAACAATAGCTAGATGTGGACTTTTACAATTTCATTCCTTTGTAAAGGAAGGTTTAACTCTAGTATTAGGGGTGATCAATCTTGATTGCAATTGAGAGAGCTTGACTCTTATGAGATCAACTTAGTTGAACATATTATGAGTAGAGATGAGGGATTCATAAAAGATGTTGCCTCTTTGCAAGTAGGTTCAAGAGAAAATGTATTAGCTCTTCTTTGCATTTTGAAAATAGGCCCTCTTAAATGTGGCACCAATATGTAAATCTTATAATATACGATGAATAGATTTTAAGAATGACAAACCAAAAATAAATAAATGTGACACTTGTAGTAAAGATGCACCTTCTCTTCAAAAGAACAAGTTGGATCTACTTTCATGACCATTGCTTGCCTAATATTTGCTTTGATATCAATAATTTCTAATACATGGAGATCATGTATATTGTAACGCCCCACCATGAACACCTTAGAGAACAACACATCTATGCTATACAAAATAAGATTTTTTTTTAAATGAATAGGATAACAAAGAAATGTTTGACATCTCTATACACATCATTAAACTAACAACTTGTCCTCTAAGGTTCTGTTACCGCCTGCATGAGCAGTTTGGTTTTAGTTGAAAAAATGCAAAAAATCAGTTAAGGTGCAAGTGTCTTTGTATATACAAAGGTGTTTGTATATACATACAGGTCAAATTGTGCATTGGCGGGTCAGAAATCTCCATCGGCTTTTGAAAAAATTAGTTAGATACATTTCTGAATGCATATTGGGCTTAGAATGTGCATATACAAAGGGGGAATCTTTCACAGATTCCCAGGAATATTCCCACCTTGTATATCAGGTTGCATGTAGATATGCATTCAGAAATATACAAGGGCGCAGATACATTCGCTGCATGTGCAAGGAAAAATATACAAGGGTGGTGCAGGAGCTCCCAGTTTTAGTCATTTTTGGCTATATCATGTTTTGTGTCTTGTTATTTTGGTTTTCTCTAAGGCTTTGGAAGCCATTCTCATGTTTTGTAATAAGGACTTACTTCATTTTTGATTAAATAGTCCAATGGAGTCTTAACAAGGTCTATTTTCAATGTTTTTCATTTTAGAAATATGTGGTTTCTTGAAAGAATGTAACCTCCAAAGTTTTCTCTGCCCTTGGAGGGCAGTTGTACAGTTGGAGGAGGTGAAGTAACTATGCCAAAACCTTCCATAAGGAAGTGAATGTATGGCATGCCAAAATAGAATGAAAAGAGAGGAGTTTTAGAAGGAAAAAATAGTTTTTTCTACTTTTTGTGAAAACAGTCGTACAGTGCGGCCAGGTACGGACAGTTCAAGAGCTGAGGTTTGGAAAATATGTTAGGTTTTTGAAATACCTTCCATTTGCATATATTTAGAGCCTTTGAAACATTTTTTGCTGTTTGTTTCAATCCATTTTGTGTGAACTGGTTTAAACCCTCCATAGCTAGGGTTTTGGGACAAAATGAATCATTTTCCTTTGTCCTCTGAAGGTGATCATCCATTTTTGGTGGGATGGAGGAAGGTAGATTAGAGTTTATGTTTTTTGTTGTTTGGCAGGTTACACTCCTCTCCCAAAGGCGTTTGGCATGATACTTTCTAGGCTTACAGTGACTAGTTAGAAGAAATGGTAGAAGAACAGTATGAATTCTGAAAACAGTCATATGGTAGACCAAATAAATGTTAGTTTTTGTGTCTTGGGGTGAGGACAGACCTGTATAGATGTTTGGCTAATCCTGATAATGTAGATTTGGTGTATTTCTCTCATACAACCTCTAAACTAGGCCTAATTCCCTAGAAAAGACAGTCTGCTGTCTTTGAACGCCCCTGATACAGTACGGACCTGCATGTGGGTGAATGATCATATGTTCATATTGGGTATTTGGATGTGCAATGAGTTTAGGTAGTCTTTTGTGGATTTCAATAGTTATCCTTGTGTTAGTCACTCTCTAGGGCTACAAGGGATGAGCCATTTTAAAACACTATTTTTAGGATAGTCATACACAGTTTACTATTCTCTGTTAGCACTGGTATAGAATTTGGATTTTTGGTCAGAGACCTTGTTCTATTCATGTCTTAGACAAGCATATGCTAATTGTTGTATGAAGACCCTGTTGGTAGAGGTGTTGATAGTAGATTGTGAGTTCTTGAAGGAGTATTGTGCATATAGTTTGGGTTGAACAGTGACTTCCCAAAGTGAGAGTTGAGTAGCTTGAGTGATGGACACTAGGGTGTGGTCCTAGGCTAGGTCAATCTCCTGAGTAGCCTTGTGTAGGCTGATATCACATTACCTTTATAAACTTTTGAAGGAAGCTTTGGAATTTGGGTTCATTGAGTGAACTTTATCAACTACTATCTATTACCTCTGCGTCATATTGGTATCAGAGCCAGGCTAGGAGCCCCAAGCACCTGCAGTGTGGCTTAAGGGGGGGTGTTGGAAGTAAGCCACACCTGGACCGACGATGGGCTAGCCATAAGGGGCCAGTAGCTTAGTTGGTAGAGCACTCTAGCAGCAAACGGAAGGTCCTAGGTTCAAGTCCTAGTTGGTCCATATATTCGAAAACATGCAAAGAAAAGGTACAATTGGTGGGTCCTGCGGATATGCAAAGCAGAATGTACATCAGGTGGCAAATATACAAGTCAACATGCAAGCGCACAAATGCAAAGGATATACAAGCCAGATTTCAAAGGGTTTTTCCAATCCAATTCATAAGAACGTGGAGTCCGCACCTTGTATGTATATTCACGTTGTATGTTCACACATACAAGCCGATATACAAGGAGAAAGCATACAATCCAGACCCGATTGAAAATCAAATGCAGTGAATAATGTTTGGGGTGCACAACATGTATATTGGGCACTTGTATGTGCCGATATACATTGCAAAGATACAAAGGTTAGATACAAGCCGGATTTCAAAGTGACTTTAGCATGCTTTATGAAAATTTGAAATCCGCGCCTTGTATATACAAAGTGATTATACAAGGGAAAGGTACAAGGCCCGGGCCTGATAGCAATTTCATTTTGTTCTATGATGTTTTGGGGTCCACCTTGTATGAAGGGCGATTGTATGTATATACAATCCCACATGCATTTTCGGATGCAAAAGGGAAAAAAACATGTTGGTTCATCGGCGAGAGACTATACATCAGCGGATGCTCCCACGGTTGTTCCGATGGCCAATGGAAATGAAAACACCTAGCGATAGGGAAGCAATCAGGGACTGCCACGTGTCCAGAAAGTTGCGTGTATATGCATCTTGCATATACAAAGATTTAAAAAGTGATTGTATATGCACATGTTTTTGCATATACAAGGGTGAAAAGGCAAAATACAAGGGGGTAAAGTCAGCGATAGAAGAGTGGAGTGCCTATGTGGCACGTTATCATTGGCTACTGACTTTTCTGCAGGATTTTGAGCCGTGGATCTCAGCGATGGGAGGGAGATCGACGGCCCTGTTTTGAATGCTTGGCGAATGAAGGATTTTCTGTGTGTCTGCACCAGTTTGAGCGGGAAACTTCATAGCACGAACCATTGTTGCATCCCACGAGTCGCTGAGGCATTAATGGCAGAGTTGCAGCGGTATGGGTCGATGATGGACGGGCCAACTACCAGATTTAAGAGAAAATCTTTAGGCGGTGGTGCAGATCCTGATTCTCACCTACTCTCTTCCTCTGTTTCCCGGCTGCATTCAATTTTTGAGCGCCAATCTGAAGATGCGCTGTATCTGGCAAATTTTTGACTTGCCTTGTAATTAATTCACTGAGTACACTATTTTGCTATAAAATGTAAATTGTGTTACTCATTGTGGTTGTTGAAGACTTGGGCAATTTTTGTGTGAATAATGAAATACAAAGCATTTTCTGTCTGTTGTATCTCTGTGGAGTTTATGAGTTGCATCTAAATTGTATCTTGCCCATATATTTAGTTTCTTGTCATTGTATATGAAAAATACATTATTGCATGTGTTTATCTGTCTGTCTCCATTTGTTGTATGCATTTTCTTCTTCTAAATTTGGTTGCTAAGGGTTTCTCAAATTCTAGAATACAGATTTATGTATTGCATGCTTAATCTCTAACTTCCATTCAAGGAGTGGATTAAATTGTTTTAGGTTAAGTATGGAGAAGATGGTATGTCAACTGGGATATTTGTAAGTAGAGACAGTTGAATACTTATCCTTGGGTGGTATTTGTAAGGCAAACACCAGTCCTAACCCCTTGAAACTCGAATGACAGTTGCAAGCCATTCTTATGTATACGTCTAGTTGACTCCTTGCCCTGAGATAGGCACCGGTCTGTTCTTGTGAAGTAGTTATGATCCAAAACCCCTGTCTTGCATCCAAACCATAATTTCAAACCATTCCATAGTTTTAACCTGTTAGTTGTAGGAGTAGGATTAGGAACCCCTACATACTCTCATACCTGACCAGACAAATATGTCCAAGAACGTTGCCAACCTTGTGATTTGTCACACAAATCTTGGTCCACACACGAGAGTATTCTGCCTGTTATCACAAAGCTAAATCTTTCTATCATAGGGCAAGTCAATGTTACATCTTTAGCAAATAGGGACACCCCCCTTGATGCGGCAGAACCAGAAGTGAAGGGGAGGCAGCTCACGCAACCTCCCGTATCTGTTGACCGAATCTGCCTGTGCATTGGAGCTGGCAAACCCTCTACCGATTCAGGAGGTAACAGGTTCCATGGTTACATTACTTGACAAATAAATTAACATAATCTAACATACATCATGAATCTATTAAATTAAATGAATAAACATTTACATGTCCATATCATGACATCAGATAAATAATCAACATGATCAGGATTACATGTGCATATACAAATTCCTATACATATGAGTACATCATTTCATTTTACATACTATCACCTCCTGATTACATCTGAATACATACATTATGATTCGACTGAAGAGCATAAATCACTACCTCCATAACTGGTACAAGATCTGATATCTGATACACAAGATACATCCTCTTCGCACATGAACAACGACAAAGAGAAAAACCAATGGAGTTAAAGCACATCCACCCGACCATGTGGAACCCTGAGGTCCACCCCCCGTGTTAGGAGATAACATAAGGTCCCACTACAACAAGTACTACACATGACTCCATCAACATAGGTCAATATCTCAAGCAAGTCAACAATACTTCCAGAGGCAAACACAAACGAATGGGAAGAGCACAACTAGGGAATGCTAGGCTGTAGTAGGGAAGAGTGTCATCACATGGTCCTAACATGGGTTATCCTGGCAGTCTCTCACCAGATGTCGGCCCCCATCCATGGGTTATCCTGGCTGTCCAGATGCCAACCCCCATCTATGGTTATCCTGGCAGTCTCTCACTAGACACCAGACCCATAGCGTGACACATGCAGAACCAACATTCCTTTTGTGAGGACAAGGAAGTTGATCTTGTCAACCACGACCTTCTCATCCCATCCTTAGCCTGAACGAGCACTACAAGCATGGGTGAGGCATCTAATTATCTTGTTTAATGTGAATAACTACCCAACCCCCTAATTCATTAATTAGGTTATCACTGAGTTAACAACTTTCAATGGGTTATCCTGATAGCCACATTGAAAGCCACTCCCCTACCTGCATCTAGAAACCCTAACTATCAAGCAAGGGCATATAACATCATAATAATAAGTATACATGATCTTTGCAAGGCATTAACCCTCTTGCACTAAACATAATCATAAGAATGCAACTCAGTAATCCATTGCCCATAACAATACATAACAAAACTCCATTACGGTTCCCGATGTCTCCCCATTCAAAATCTAACTCAAAACCTATTACAAGATAAATACAAATAAATGGACAACAATTCATCCACAAGGAAATTATTACCTCCTCAAGGTACATTCACAACTTAGATCATACATCATTCACATATTCTTTTACCTCATACATGACTAGAGGCAACATGCTCTTAAAACATCATAAATCAAAAACACGTAACAACACTATACTTGAAAACAAATCATGTTATCCTATGCTTCTAGAATGACACCCTAACAACCTGCACAATGAACCCCATTACAACCAATGATCCCATTAAGCAATTTCACTCGCAACAAACCAATTTTCCCAAATGTTATACTCATAACCCCTAGCTAAATTACAATGTTAATAAACCCAATATTGAACCTATTTAATCAAATTTCAATTAGCAAAACCTTCATAAGGACATTGTAATAAAATTGATACCAAAATAGAATTAATCAACAATAATCATAACAATTCAAATTAAACTATTGTAATTAATATCATCTACATTTCTTTATAGTTCAATAAATTAAATCTGATAACTTAACCAAAATATTAAATCTATATTTGATTTAGTAATTCAATACAATATTTATATATTTGCACTTGTAAAACTAACACACATATAATATATGCAATTTTTGGTTAGACTTTCACCCATACATTATCCGAATGACTTGGGAATGACAACTATATCATTTGAAATAATAATAATAACATTATTAAAAATAATAATAATAGTTATAATAATAAAAATAAATACCATGGATCAATGGATAGTAAATACTTTTCATCGAAAAACAAGTAAATATATGTTGTTATTTCCTTAAACAACATTTACTATTACTACAAAAAAATTCTGCCAAATGAATAACTTTCCGTAATAATGTTTTAGTAATTTTATTACCTAACAATTCTAATTTTTGGACATTTAATATGAGGCTATTCAATTGAAAGTGAAAAATAATCCATAGGAATATACTTTACACTTATTTCCTACTGTGAATATATTTACGCCGATAGGCGTTTCCTTAGTGAGCAGCACTACCTCAAATACATACATCGATGGTCCAGATTAAAAGAGCTACCATCAAACAAATCTTGACCGTAGATTTTTTGAAACAATGTCATAAATATGGAAAAACAAAAACTCTTGTTTATTATTGTTTTTAATCATTGTAACACTAGTGGGTCATACGATTAAAAGCTTGGACAAAAAGGCATACTATGGCGGCAGGGGTAATAGCAACTTTCAATCATTCACAATCTACAAGAATAGGTGGTAATAACTGAGTCGGTCACACTGCAGAATAGAGAGGCCACGCGAGCGAAGACTATAGAAAGCACGGTCTCTTGTTCTTCTTCGTTACAGTCTGATCCTTCTTTGATCACCTACACGACTGTGCTGGATTTATTGTTTTGGTCTATCACCGACATCATTTCAGTCATAGTTTCATGCCACCAGTTCCGGTCACTATTAATGCTGATCCACAAGATAAGAAGAGATCGAGTCAAAGATCTGCCAGGTGTGAAACTCCAACAAATATCATCTCTCTTGAATGTTTATTCTGGAATCAAATAATCCCTCTGTTACATGACTCTTTCGCTGTGTGTCACCCACAATTATATATGTCCCCTGTTCTATATATAGGCATGCATATCCCGGTGCTCTCAGACCATTGTTGAGTTAAATACTCTACAGCCCGATCCTGCAACTCATCGCTTTCTAGAAAGTTGATGATACGCCCCAAGGAAACCTTCGCTTGAATGATAACAGCAATGACATCAGGAATTACTCGAATTGGTTCTTAAACCAGGCGCAAAGTGGCTATGAACGTGAAAACATTTCTTGGAGTCAGAAGGATTTTAAGAAGATAGCATGTTGTAAATGTCGCAGCAGAAACTAGAATGGGGGATGACCAAAACAATATTATATTGTAGGATTTTCGAAACTGAACTGCTGACAGCCAATTGTACTCTACCTTGCGCAACTTTTCAATACCAGATTTGAAATGTTCCTCCCATGCATGCAATTTCAGTACCTTCATGTAAATAATAGCTTCTGTGACAGGTCTTAATCGCTCATCTTGGGCTGACATGAGTTCAGTCTGGAATTTATTCTGCAATTTTGCCAATGGAGAATTCAAAATCATGGTTAGGATGACAACTGCCAAGGCTGCAACTGTGGCCCATCCAATTGCATGGGAGAGGATACTTAAAGCAAATACAAGCTGGAGAACTGTAGTCCAAGTCAGGTGAAGCCAGAAGGGAAATTCACCTATACGATAAGCATCTACAGACATATAGTTCATAATCTCTCCTGCTCCGTGGACCTGTTTAGCTTCATTGGAAAGCTTCAATTGTTTCTCATAGATTGCTGTAATTAGTGAGGAGCGCATCTGGAGACCAATCCTTCTAGTGCCAAAGTACCATTGCCTTTGAGACAGAGACTCCAGGAACTTGGCTAGAAAGAGTGCTCCCACTAAAGCATACCCTTCAAATTTGAATGATCGTTTGCCTTCTGAAAATCCTATAAATGCATTTAAAACAAGTGGTCCACAAGACAGAGTGGTTGTTTTGAGAAAAGCATAGATTCCAGTCCTTGCCATATTTTTCCAATGACAGTGAGCCAGGGCCCAGAAAACAGATGGAGTGGCAGATGGGTTTTTTAGTTTTTGCGTAACTAGCTCTCCAGTCAATTTTGAATAACTGTTCTCTGCCTGATCTTCCTCACAAACTTGAGGCAAATCATTTTCTTCTAGAGGCCTTTTTCTACCTTTGGACAAAAGAGAATTCAACCACCAAAATGTCATCCTGCTAAAGATCCCTGCTTTGGCAAAAGGAGTCACTTCTGGATCTTCGTGGGCCTGTTCAGAATTCAAAGACTCATCTTGGTTATGCCTATTTAGAATGGGTTCCGATAGAAGATTGCCCCCTGAATTTGTCAAATCCTCTTTCGCAGCACAGATGAGCATCAAACAACTCGCTAACCATGAAATTAAAGCAAGAAAAAGTTGAGTTGAAGATTCTCTGGAACTGATAAAATTGAACCCAACAGAGACAAAATCCAACGTCTCCAGCAAAAATGTGATGATCCACCAAATACGAAGAAATGTTTTTACAGTGCATGTGCACTGAAGGATTACTGACAAAGCAAGCATAATCCATGCTAAACCTTGCACCAAAAGGACAAGCAAATTGTGCAGGGGAGGTATAGAAGACCCATCCCATATTTTCTTGTACAAAATCCCAACTCCCAATCCCAAATTTACTATACCCAAAATGACATTAATTGTCACAATTGATGTTTGGAATTGTGTTCGAGGTCTCACATTTCTGAGAATACTCGTCTGTTTAGACCATTTGAGAAGCAAAATAAACCCAAATGTTAGCAAGAATACCAAATGTGTGATTGAGATTAAAGCATTTTTGCTACACGAAGGAAGTCGGAAGGTGTGTAGAAATTGAGCATTGAAAGATAGGGGTAAGCGGCAGGTCTCTCCACAGTCTGCAGAATAAGGTAGCAAATTCTACTCTCCGCAAAAATTGGTCCAGAGATCTGAGGCAAACAAATGAACTCAATTCAATGCACTGCAAGGCGGGAATTTACAATGTTGAACAAGTTCATGATAAATTTCAAAAAACAATGATGAAAATTTAAACATCACTCTTTATACGCCATTAGGCCTGGAGGTCGTCCAGTATATATTTATTATATATATAGCTTAAATTCAATAAACCAAGGTTTGAAGTTCACTGATAGGTCTCACTCCCTGTATTCGTATGCATCAAGGGGCTTACTGATGCGAACACATTCGAAGTTGTGCCTATTGGAAAATTTTAGATCTGTATGATGTGGATGCTTGTAATTTTCTCATAATATAATGAAAACCTTTTGCTTATAATTTTACAAATGAGAAGAAATCTATCAAACTCTGCAAATGCAAGAATAATGAGCTTACCAGTGAAAGTGATCACCATTCTTTCACAAATTAGGTCACCTGCTTCTTTCCTTTTAAAATGTTGTTAAAGGAAGAGATGTCTCCAAACATGTCATCAGGCATTGAAAATTGATGTAATATTTTTCTCTGTTCAGTGCATGGACTTCATATCCTATGTCTAAACAGTCACCAAGTTTGGTAAATGGATCTTCAAAGATGCATTTACATTTCACTATAATATCTAAGTGGGTATGCAAAAATTCTTATTGTTTCATCGTGTTTGGAAATTGGGTAATCAAGGATTCAAACCATCTTGCTGTGATTGTTTAATTGGGATTGCAAAAATTCAAATCATTTCACTGTATCTGCAAATTGATTATGCAAGGATTCAAATCAGTTCACAGTATTTGCCAATTGGGTATGCAAGGATACAAATCATTTGCATATAACAACTACTGAAAAAATTTCAACTTGGCAAATTTCAACTTTATGCACTTATTAGCCAATTTGGTTATGTTGTAAAGCTTGGAATCAATGCCTAGGGGCCCATTTCTGCATAGATGTTTCACAGAAAAACATAAGTTGCAGCATTTTTAGGAGCCAGCTCAAAAAGGAGACTTGCTGTAAATGCTCCTAATTCTATATTCTTCCGTGATCTACAGACACCAAGCAAACACATCCATACAACTATCACAGGTTCAATTAGCATTTTGATGATAAAGTTTAGAGTTTCTTTTAGAAAGCCAACACACCCAAGAAGGTCAACCATGCACACATAATGGTCAATTGTAGGTGTAATGTAACAAGAGTTAATCATGTCATTGAAGTATCTACAATCCTCGTCTACTAAGCCTCCATGACTGAATGCAAATAAAACACGAGCAAAGCTTACATGGTTAGGGTATGTTCCAGAGTGCTTTGTTAGTTCAAAGAGTTTGAGAACATCCTCGCAAAAGCCATTTTGTGCATATGCTACAGTCATTGCATTCCATGAGACCACATCTCATTGAGACATTCTATCAAACAGGTCACGTGCCTTCCACATAACTATATTTTTCTATTAAATACATACTACCATGGCTCATAATCATTTTTATAAGTATGTATTTGATATATGAACTTTTATAATATCTATCACATATTAATTTTACTAATTTGTATAATCAATAATTTAATATACATTCTATTATTAATATATAATTATTTATATTATTTCATTAATATTTAAAATATCAAATTTATAAATAATATATATATAGAATGAATCAAAATTAAATAATCACATTAATATGAATATTACAATTTGGTTATAATATTTGCATAAGAAAAAATATTATTTGTTTAACATTAAAATAAATATTATTTGTTGAATAACTAAAATCATTGCCATAATACTAGAAAAAAATAAAATAAAAAATTAAGAGTTTATCAATTGTCAAAGTGATAAAGGTAAAAGGAACTTTTTTATTTTTTAATGACATTTTATAGAAAAATAAAATAAAAAATTAACAATTTATCAATTGTCAAAGTGATAAAGGTAAAGGGAATTTTTTGTTTTTTATCATTTATGACATTTTGTAGCACTTGCCAATTGCATTTGCTTGAAAGCTTCCAATGCCTCTTCAACAAACCCATTTTGCACATATCCTACAATCATTGCAGTCCAAGAGACCACATCTCGTTGAGACATTTTGTCAAACAACTCATACGCCTTATGTAGGTTTCCACATTTTGCATACATGTCTACGAGGGATCAAGTTTCATTTTCAGTTTTAAAAAAGCAACTTTTGGAGGTCTAGATCGTGCTGTTGACATCGTGTTGTTAACCTCATAAAATGAGATGTATAGTATGCAATGTGCCTCACTTCATATATGTAATGAGGTATCAGTATATACGATAAATTTAAAGCTTTACTATCTCCTAAGCGTGTCCATAGAACTATCATTTTTTAATTTTGATTTTGCCTCTTTCTCTAGGCAGCCTCTGTCATGATTCTAGAATCATAATTTGATGCTTTGCCTTAGGGTATAGGAGTTCTTAAGGCTATAACAAGAATGGCCTTTTTTAATTTGTGTCTCACACATATACAACAATTATGGCCTTAAAAGAAATTGTGATTTTGTGACCTTTAAGGTAAAGTCAATTGAAGTAGAATGAACTTATGGCATTCTTAACATGTTTATGAACTGTTCATCATTTTGGTACTCTCTAAGTTAAGATAAGAACCAAGTTGGGTATAGATACATTATATTCATTTTCAGTTTTTAAAAATATGATTAAATACATGACTTAAAGAAATGGCCTTTTTAATTTGTGTCTCACACATATACAACAACAATTATGGCCTTAAAAAAATTGTGATTTGGTGACCTTTAAGGCAAAGCCAATTGAAGCAAAATGCACTTATGGCATTCTTAACATGTTCATGAACTGTTCATCATTTTGGTACTCTCTAAGCTATGATAAGAACCAAGTTGGGTATAGATACATTATATTCATTTTTAGTTTTTAAAAAATATGATTAAATACATGACCTAAAGAAATGGCCTTTTTAATTTGTGTCTCACACATATACAACAACAATTATGACAAAAATATTGTGATTTGGTGAAGCAGAATGCACTTATGACATTCTTAGCATGTTCATGAACTATTCATCATTTTAGTACTCTCTAAGCTAGGATAAGAACCAAGTTGGGTATAGACACATTATATTCATTTTTAGCTTTAAAAAATATGATTAAATACATGACTTGAATGTTTTTATGGGTAATATTAGGGAAAACAATGTTTAATTATTGGTATCAATAATTTCAAATGCTTGGTGTCATAATTATCTATACATAGTCTATTGACAAAGTCTCTTTAAGGGTGTATAGACCTATACATAGTTATTAGGGCTCTTACAATACTTGACAGAGGTTAAGGTTGTTTAACCTTCACTTGTTTCACAAGGAGCTCAACCCTTGCTTGTCAACAATGTGCAAACTTATCCACTATCCCATGCAGTTCAAATACATTTTCTAAACTATTAACAGAGTCTTTTTATAGGTATACAGACCTATACATAGTCTATCAGGGCTCTTACAATATTTGACAGAGGTTAAGTTTGTGTAACCTTCACCTGTTTCGCAAGGAGCTCAACCCAGGTTGCTTTTCAATAATGTACAGACTTATCCATTGTCCCATGCAGTTCCTCATATGTTGTACCAATTTTTAGTTTCTTTCAATAAGTCTCTAGAGATTCTCAATGGTTTGTATCCCTCAAACATCTCTCATATGATAGGGATAAAACTCATGTTTTATCATACCATAGAGGTGTCATTACATTGCACTATTTTTCAGGAAGCCTGTATGTCTCTGGAATGAATAATCTTAAGTTGAAAGTTGCTTGGCCAACAAGAGATGTGAGAGAAGGGCTTGCAATCAATCCAATACATTGACATAATGGAGAGAGCATCTCTTATAGGTCTTTATTCTAACCTTTTTCCATTTTGTATGGCACTTTTCTCTGGGTTTAGTGTATTATCTTGTGCCAACGTCAGATGAAGGTCTGTCATTTCAGATTATTTATAGATATCAGATCTAATTTACATAATTTCATGTGGATTTTATTCTCATTTATGGTGAGAGATCTTTAATGTTGCTTCACAACCCTTCACTTTTTGGGAGATGTAATATGTTTGTGAGCTCACATTTTGTTTTAATTTTTAATTTTTTTGGGTCTAGAAATAAATTACTTTGTAGAAGATTTGATAGTTGACCAATTCATTTAACATGTGGATATTGATAAGCTTGAGTAGAGATTGACTGCTCCTTTTACAAGCCATTGTATAAATGTCAAGGAGATCTATATGGATTGGAAAGAGATAATCCCTATTGAATTACTTCTTCTTAATCTCAAATAATGCAATAATTCTTTCAATCCAATAGTAATTTGTAGAAATGGTTTGATTTAATAACCTTGTTGTGATACTTAGCATTGTAAGTAGTTGATTTAACAGATCATAATCTCAACCCATACACAAAGGGTCGATATGTAGATTAGTATTTTGAAATAATAAGATGGAATAGCACATGTAAAAATATATTTGGGAAAAAGCCTGTGATGAGTATCATTGGAGAATTGTCCATGCTTTTAATGTTGTCCAGTTTAAGGAGCATATCAGTATAAATATTAAAAGGAGCATTTCTGTATGTTTGCCACTGTAAGAATGTCAAAGGTTCATGTTATAAAAAAATACAGCCAAACAGAAATGTAGCATAACTGTCTAAACATGTCATTATATTCATATTGAAAAAGAAAATATAATGGTGGTAAAAATTAGTGAACATTATTCTCCATATAAGTTCTCAACACGTAGTCCATCAAGGACACCACTGTTCAAGGTCCCCTTAGATCTTCAATCATCTAAATTTTACAATTAGATAAAACCTTAAATGTTCATTGCCTTCCAAATAGTACTACAATTGCATTTTGAGCATTCTTTTCTTCTCTCTCATTTTAATTTATTTGTTTTATTTTGTCATTATGGTTTTATTGTTTGAAAAACATAAAAATAGTTCAAAGACATGATATTTCCATAGTATTAATTTCTTAGAATACAATGATCTATGTATAAGTTCTCAACACGTAGTCCATCCAGGACACCACTGTTCAAGGTCCCCTTAGATCTTCAATCATCTAAATTTTACAATTAGATAAAACCTTAAATGTTCATGCTTTCCAAATAGTACTATAATTGCATTTGAGTATTCTTTTCTTCTCTCTCATTTTAATTTATTTGTTTTGTTTTGTCATTATGGTTTTATTTTTTGAAAAACATAAAAATAGTTCAAAGACATGATATTTCCATAGTATTAACTTCTTAGAATACAATGATTTATGTAAAGGATAAATGTGATATGAATGAATGGGTTTGGACTAGACTTAATTAGTAATGTGTTGATCAAAATTGGCAAATCTCTAAACTACTATAATTTATTGCTACACAACATTTCTACAGTGATTAATTGATGCAAAATACTTCTATACAATTATTTGTCAGAAGCACTCTCAAATTAATAAAAAATATTAATGATGAATTTGAATGGGTCATCCTCTCCTTAGTGATGTTGTTAATAAATAATGAGTCCTTATGAATATTCATGGAGATTGTGTCTTTGTGGACTTTAGTGGAATATTCCTTTGTCGAGCTATAGGATTTTAATTCTATTATTTTTCTTTTGCTTTTGTGATAAGGATTCCATTTGTTTTGTATGGGGGATTATATAAAAATCAATAAAAGATTCAATTAATCTACTACATATATATTATATAAACAACTTACTTATAGTTTTATTGGAAAAAAATAGTTAATTATTGCACTAATTCCTATCATACAAGCAAACAATTTAAAAATTTGCATGAATTTTGTAACATCTTCCATGTGATTAGAATTTGACTATGGGAATTATAGGGCCTAAATTTGACAGTTGACCTTACTTTTCAAGCAATTTTTTTATGACAATTATCTATTCAACGATGCCTTACTATGACACACTTTAATATAAATAAATTATATAAAAACCAAATATATATATATATATATATATATATATATATATATATATATATATATATATATATATATATATATATATATATATATATATATCAGCATAATTCTATATAAATTTTGACAATTTCTCTAAAATATCTCCTTTCATATGATACAATGTTTTTGAAAATTTGATTGTATTTTATAGTAAAAATGCCTAAATACACCTACACAACTCTCAAATTTAGAACCTGATGGGAAAGGCATCCATCACTAACAAAGTTTTAGGATAATAAAAACTATCGGCGTGCCCATTGAACCTATGGGTCCAATTGCTAGTAATATAGATTACACACACCAAGGATTATGGAATGATATAGGAGATGACTTGTGAACGGGAATGCAACCAGGACATGGGAAGGCTTTGTGTGTCCATACTCACAAAGGCAATTTAATTTAAATTGACTAAGTTTTAGATTTTAATGTCCACTAAATATAGGATGTTTAATTTCTTAAGGCATTAACGTGCTTTAACTTATCCTGAAATTAAACGCATAGATGGAATGCAATCTCATTTCAGACATGTAATGTAATGAGAACATAGACTAAGGTAAACGTATGGCAAGATTAAAGAAGGGAAAGGTGAATGAATTTGTTCAGACACTGATATACTTCACTGCCAGGAAAAGAAAGTTACTATTACTGCTGACTGTGCTCAAAACAAAATTGTTGAAAAGGCTTAGAAACTATCCAAATCTAATGTGAGAGCATTGCCTCAAAAGGACGTCATGCCACAGTATCCATTGATTGCAGGATATGTACAAAATGAATCTGCAACAACGATCCATTATTAATGCCAACTTTAGTCGTGTACGCCATAGTATTCAATCTTTTTAAATTGTTCATACCATTGTCTGTCAGACAAGCAAATTATAAGGAAGGCATTTTGATAAGTTCTTAAATAAAATTGTTAAAATAGCTTATATCTATAGACATCGGGGCTTGATATGTAGAAGCAACTTGTTTCAAGCTACACAGAACCTTCACACTTCTGCTCAACTCTACTATGTTAATGCCCAGATGAAGATGAAGATAGTCCTACACTAATTATTCGTGAAATAACACTAAAACTAACACTTGTGCCCATTAGAGGTTAAAGAAATACGCCGATAAAAACAATCAACGAGTTCAGAAATTTTTACGGCGTCCTAAGACAATTCCGAGCACGATAATGCTCACATATAAAAGCATTTTAGAAAAAGAAGTAAGCAACAGAAAATTTAGCCCAATCGGTCTAATTGGCAATTTTGTGAGAATAATATTACACAAGGACTCGAATCCAACACCGAGTAGACCAAATCAGATGAAAACAAAATTAACCAGATCTTAAAACAGTTACAAGTTCACAAGTAATCAACACACATATCTGCACAAGAGGAAATACTAAGGCTTTGAAGCTTTTAAGCAAAAGCAATTAACATGACTTCAGGGTACGCAGAAAATAGATTTATTGAAAAGGATTTAAAACCTTTCAAGCAAATGCGATTTGGCTGTTTAAAGCTAGGCTCTGCAAAACTTTTGCCAGCTTCCAACCAGCGGGGCGCGCGACCATTTAGTGGTTGAGAGTTGTACATACTCTGATCATATTTACAACCTTTATTACATAACACATACAATCGATCATTATGTGCATGGATGACCAACTTGCTCAATCCATGAGACACCTAAAACTTATCATTGAGATACTTGATAAATTTGTGCCGGTTGTATGGATGCGTTTTCTTGGTGACTGTAGATCACATATGAATATAGGCTTAAGGTATTTGCAGAAGTTGCACCAAAATGGATTTTTTGAAAAGAATTTAGAAACCTTCTAACAAATACAATTGGCAGATATAAGCTAAATTCAACAACCTGTGGTCACATACCCCTCCCATGCGTACAAGATGGAAGTCTTTGTAACATATTTGGACATCCATCTGATCAGACGGTAACATCCATAAAGAAAAACTGATACATTATAACCATGATCACATTTGTAACCCAGATTGCACTGCAACTACAGAGGATCATTTGAATCTTCATGTGACAATAATCCAGTGCCTCACATTTGAGTTTATACCCATTCAACTAAATACAAAGATCTGATTTGATTCTATTAATATACGGTATAATCTTGAGAACAATAAAGGGTTTTGATGTTTATCCTATATAAAAAGTGATCTCTGATAGATGTCATCTCATTAAACACAATGACTGTAGGATATCCACTATACGGATATCAAGCAAATGCAATTAACATAATTTCAGGGTATGCATGAAATAAATTTATTACATACACGGAAGACTCAGCCATTCCATCGACAGGGAAGAATCACATGCAAATACAAAGGAGCAGAGATAAAGATTAATGGAACCTGGTTGCAACGATTAATTGGGCTGAGATTAGAAGCCGGATTCAAATGCCGCAGCTGCAAAACCAATCTTCCCAATTTTCAAATGATTCTCCAAAACAAAGGATTCAATCCTCCTCCCATTTTTCCAGATGATCCCCCCTTTTAGAGAGTTCTCTCTATTTCCTCTAGCTTCCCACCTTATTTAGAATGCACGCTCCTCCCCCCATGATTTCTTCCAAAAGATTCCCTTATTAAAAGCAATAAATTCATTTTTTTGTTACTACCACCAACTCACTCCCCTTAAATAATTTTTCACAACATGCCATTTCTTAATTTTCCACAAGACAGAAAGATTCTTTACTAATTATATGAGACAACTCATATTTATCTATTAATCTTAAATATAAGATATTTTATGACAACACACAAATAAAAAATTTATTATTTTATGGACACATAACATAATATTACTTGTTTATAATTTAATTTATTTTATTTTTTTATATTAAAATTATCAATTAAATTCCCATTTTACAACATTTTATTTACTACATTAGTATTATTATTTATTTATCGAAGTAAACTAAATAATTTCCATTTTAATGAAGAAATAAATCAAAACAATAATCACACAATTTACAACCTACTAAACCACATATAGAACAATACCTGACAACTACATACGATGAACAACTAGTGACTTACAATCATGCCCAAAATGACCTTAATGACAGGGTACAAGATTGAAGACTCATTCTCTTTGAGGATGGTGACATAGCTAGGGAACTTACGCTATCTCTGTTCAATGATTTCCATTGGTTAAGGCATGCTCAGACCTACTAATTCAGGTGGAGTCAATGCCTAGTACCTGCAGCCTGCAACAAACAACGGGGTTGAACATGTACATATGTAAACATGCAATCATACACACAGTGAACGGAAGTCGGAGTGTAGCAGGGTACTCATGTATGAGTATTGCGACACTGTTCCGTTCACATAAACACATCAAGTAACTACATTACACATAATCTTCAGTTGCTTTTCTAACAAAATAAACAATTAGTTACATGACAATCAAATACAAGTAATCACTAATAGTAGAATCATAACCAAAATCTAATAACACATTAAGTTCATAATTACACTATTCCATAACATCTAATATGTCCATCAAGCTGTGAAAACATAAAATATTAGTAATCAAACATCATCATAGCAATAGGTCCATAATCAACTAGCATAATAACAGAAAATCCACCATCCAACATAATGTCATAGTGTCTAATCCTACTAGGAAAGCTATCAGTCTGACTGAAGCAAGGTGAGGGGCACTACATATATCTTGAATAGATAATAATTCTTCAAATACATATCTATTAGGACACCAATGAACCAAAATTTAGCATACTAAAAACTATGAACATTTCACCTTATTACAAAATAAGGGTTCATTTCTACTATCACAAAATTGTATCAATATCAAGTTCAAACTTATAGTGAAACATAGCTTGACTCTAAAAAAGCTTTAGGAAAATCAAGTCTCCCCAATGCCTTGCAATGTTCCATGAAGATTGGCATTTCTCTCTTCCTTCTTATTCAATCTACTTCATACATTTGCTTCCTTTTCCCATTATTTAGATGTATTTCATCATATAGAAAATAGGTTTGCAGAAATGTTTTTGTTACAAGATCAAATTACTTAGAGGCTACCAATTTAATTTTAAGAAAATCTCAAAACAATTTAAGCAACTAGACAAATACACTAGAAATCAAGCATGACTAACCATATAGGGGAGAGGACCCAATTACTATGATAGTATTTGTGTAAGCATGTTCCAATAGGTATGATAGTATTTGTGTATTTAAGGCCCAATATTTTTAAAAGTTTAGCACTAGTAGTTGTGACTTTAAGGTTTTAAGTGTTACTATAAGTACTTATAATTGAATGAAATGTGCTCATTAGATTTAAAAAGCAACCAATCATGTGATGCCACATCAACGCACCAACAAAACATGGCTTTATGCACACCTATTGGTCCACCCTTTTTTTGGGGGAACTATTTGACACCTCAATAAAAAGTGCGTTGATGTGGCATCATATTTGATGATGTGGTCTTGAAACCTTAGTTATAAGTAGGGGCCTTGCCCAATAAACTACTATAAATTTTTTGGAGTGATTCGAAATTACCACGTATGATTTTGAGAGGCGTGAAGTTATGGTGCCCAACTATTGGGTCCTCTCGCCTAGCACAATGTGGTATCCACAATACCTACTTTGAAGTCCTTGTTGAGGCATCAACTACAAAGGACTTCACCCATTATTTTTTGACAAGAAGTAATGAAGCTCTATAACATGAAACCTCCACTACTTAGAGTGCAATCAGATTGTCCCTACTATGTGAACCTGAATCTAATGGGTGATACTTGGAACCTAAACTCAAACTTTTATGTGTGCCAATAATCGGAAGTTATCATATGTATATGCAGAGATACACATCATTTAACTTACGACCTCGCAATTAGACTTAAAAACCTCTTTGGCAGTACCCCTTGCACACTACCTAAAGTGCGATTGCTTGGTTTTACTTAAAAAGCATTGGAGGGAAGAATTTAAGACAGACACAATCGGAGTTTTTAAATTGCGAAGCTGTACACCATTAATACAAAACCGAATTACAACCATCAAAGCAAGGAGGATATATCCTAAGGATCAGAGTCTATTTTAAAACCTGCACACAACCCAGTTCTTTTTTGTGCTCAGACCAGGATATTCGTGATATCATGGTGATCTCTTCTACATTCTGAAAACCAGTTTAAATTTCTTAATCCCCCTTTTACTCTAATTTTTACATATTGTTGGTTTGACGTTTCACAAAACAGGATCGGCAGGGGCGTAGCGAAAGTGAGGATCAAAGGGAACCAGGGCAGAACAGTGATGATCTAACCGCTTTTGTAAGTTTCTTGAATTTAAAATTAATTAGGCTCGAAACCCATTAAAAATAAGGTTAGAGATCTCTGTGATTAGTTTCGTAAAATCCAAAGAAAAAAGCACCATAATTTATCTATGTTTGAAAAAATGGGAAAAAAAAACCCCAAGATTTCATTCTGTTGGGTGATATCTTTCAAGAGGTAAGTGCATTTTGGTAAAAAAGTTTTGCATAATTGCATGGCGTCCAAGTTTCTCATGACCCGCTTTAAGAATAAGGTTTTCAAATACTAATCACTTTCAATTATTTTCTTTTCTAATTTATTATTTTTTATCTAAATAATACTTGCACAGTAGCTCCTCGAAGGGTGCGGAATTAGATTCACTCCAGTTTAGGGCCCGTGAATTAGTTTAACAGAAAAACTAGAGGATTTGTATAATGCCAAAAGCATCAATACCCTAACAATACCTGTTAGACTGGTTTATGTTCATCGACTTTTTCAATTGGTAAGTCTTCGGTGAGGTCATGGGTCACTTTTACACAGCATGGATTATGCCTGAACAGCATTCTTACCATGGGCAACACTTGTTGAAGTGCATTCCTAAGATTTCTGATTTATAAACTAAGAGGTCATGTTCGAGTGCATCCTATGAATGTTAGACCATTTCTTTGCTACGTCTGCTGGAGTCAGGTTCCTTCTTGTTGGGGTGGGATGATTTGAACTTGAATCACAGGGAAACTTGCAGAAAATGTTAGGGTAAAAACATTTGTGCAGAGCTTATAGAGACTTGGGGTTGGCTTGGTTATTTTATATGGTTACACTCAACTTTTACTTTTTAAGTGCCTTGAAACATAGGGGCGGCCTTAGTGCCATGCATTATCATAAGTTTGACCTCTAGGTCTCCACATGGCCACTACAAGATATGCAAAATCATGTGGGAATGGAATCTGGGCTTATGATGTGAAACTTATCATTCTCCACAACATACCCTCAAATCTAATAGACAGACTTTTAAAGTAATTTTTCTTTCCTTTTTTTTTTTTGATTCGTGAATCTGGATATCAATGGGGCTGAGTCTGTTGGGCCACAAATGGGGAATCTGATTGCCAGCTTTAACACATATGGTCCAAACCTGTGAGCACAGCAGCCCTCCAGGGACATGAAGCCCGTCAGCTCAGTGGTCCAGTGGGGGTTTGAATCTGGGTGACAACAATAACAACACCAATCCTTAACCAATGCACCATGCAGTAATAATATGCAGTAATAATATGTACAAAGAAGCTCTTAGAAGGATAAAAATTAGTTCCTTTCCATTTCAAAGTCATATAAATTTGGTTTTTGGACAGAAAAGCAAGGGTCTATATCGTATTAAAATTATTCTGGCAACTAGAACTGAATGGCAGGCATGTATACTCTAATAAAATTTACTTTTAGCTGATGTAATCTCAATCCTGTGCAAGAAAACCAATGGGCTATTTTCTTATAAAATTAAAAAAAGTCAGATTACACAGTATATAAAATGTACATAAAGTTAAAGAGATTAGCCTATATATATATATATATATAAGCTAATCTCTTTAATTTTATGTAGATTATATGTTATCTTAAGATGATTTTTAATGCAATTGCAAGCCAGCAACTCAATTTGGCATCCTTGGGTTCCGAGCACATGACCAAGCTCAGAAGTAAACTGTCCCTTGGGCCTTGACTATGATATTTATATTTCTAATATTTTAAACTGGAAAGCTTCACCATCCTATATTGTTGAATGAGTTTTCATCCCTTAAAAACTTTGTGTTCTTGAGATGATCGAGACTTACCATGGCAGTGTTGTTTTTGTCAGTGACAAAGTTGCAATAAAGGGTATTATTTGTAGAGCATACTTTGAGTTTGGTCATATGATCATTGGTCTTCATCTCATTTTAAATGCTCTCCTCCAATGCAATTTCTCTGAGGGCGATTATTTAAGCACTGACTCATGCCATCCAATTGAAATTCTGCAAGGACTACGTCTTGCAATCTTTTTTGCTCTGCATCTGCTCTTATTGCTAGGTGTTTGGATATGTTCACTTGGAGAGCCTTGGCAACAACTACAGGCTTACATGGAGTTTCTTATTAAGGCTGTTGAAGCCAACCTCCATCTACTTGTGGAAATCCAATAGTTACTGGAATTTCAGTTATCAGACTCCATATGGCTTTGAAGCTGCTAGAATTTCATAATCTTATTGGGTCTCGTTGTGCGCATGAATTAAGAGGCCAATTCTTGTTAACAAGGTATGATCTTTAAAGGATGATGCGTTTGTTACATAATTGATATGCCACTATTTAGTCAGACTTCTAATGGCCTCAAAACACCTCAATATTGGTGTTCCACTAAAGTAACTTGAGATGCTGCACAGCAGTGAAATTGTGTGATATGGATGGTGTCAATCCTGGGCCACACATTGTTCTTTTGGATATGGATACGAACACTTAAATATGGCACGTGTATTTGTATATCTATATATATATTGATATATCTATCTACTATATATCTATACTTGAAGGCTTATCTACATATATCTATCTATCTGTTTATATATATAAATACATAGACATGCTTATATGTATAGTCTATAGATACATACATACACGAATCTGCACATGCAAGCGCACTAACATACTTTGATTAGTCTTGACTCTTTTATCCTTTAGAATTGTAATACTAATCAAATGTTTTTCTCTTGTCATACTTACCACCCGAAGTTGGATTTTTTAACCAAGATGGCCAGCTATATGTGTCCTTGTTCGGACTTCCAGTGGTATGCAGGGTTTTAGAAGAGACAGTTAACTTTTTAAGTCTGTCCAGAGTTCTGGTAACATGTTGTCTGGTGTAGGTTCTTCATTCATCATTCTTAGTATTAGCTTATTGAATCATTAATTCGGGATAGTGGTGGATTCCATATTTTCTAGCCAGATCAATAGCTTTCATATAATGTGATCTTCATCGAGATTGTTGGCATTCTTTCCAATCGCCAAGAAAATTTTGAACAATATAGAGGTGCCTTGATTTTTGGCGAGCTTCCTAGCCTCAGATTTTACTGGATTATCTTGTGCTGGCCCACTAAGGAAAGTAGTATTCTGTTGATTAACAAGAGGGTTGCCATCTTTGATATTGCATTTATTTCATTTGCCAACATATTGGCTTGTGACCAGAAATCTGTGATGTACATGTCTTCCTGATAATAGTTGCCCTGTTCAAAGCAAGGAAATCTATTAGCTCAAAATAGATTTTTTGCCAGTGTTAGAGCCTAAGAGAAGTCAACATTTCATAATTCTTAGTTTCTATGACTGAAGATTTTGTTCAAGATGATATTTTCTTGGTGATGTAAAATCTGGTTGCTGTCATATAGAAAGAATTATAATCAGTTACATCAAAATTAGATGCAAACTCTGTGCTCACTGCTCTCGACAAAAGTCATGGCAGACTACACATCATTAAAGAATTTAAATTTATAAGGATGTTTTTCCAAAGAGAAATGCATGGCAGGGACATTATATCAAGTTGATGGTGTTACTTATTCGTTACAGGAATAAAAAATAGTCAAAAAATGTTTCTTGAGGGTTGCTCTAACTTCTCCAAGTTTAAGTGGATATGATTTATTTATAAAATGAAGTCACACAATTCTTTTTGAAGTACGAAATCCTTTAAACTTTAACTTTAAAGAAATCAAAAGAGAACCTGGAGGTTATATTATGCAGCTTAGCTCAAACTTGGTTGGCTCGGGTTCTCTTCCCTCTTTCTCTATGCTTTCAGTCTAATTTTTAATGAAATTCCCTTTCGAAACTTTTTAACTCCATCATACTATCTTTATCGGATGTATTTTTACATCGTATTTACCCACATTGGTCATTTATGGACATTAATAACATCTCTTTCGTCTTTATTACATGCTCTTTCATCCTTTGTTGTGACTGTAGTAAGTGATTCTACTCTAGTATGTCCTTTTCAATTAGGAAATGATACAATCTTCCTTAAAAAGGCTGGGTCACAAACCTAAGGTACATTTTTTACGTGTTTTCGGTTTAGTTGCTCACACATTGGTTCTTGTACAGAAAAGACATAAGCTAGATTCCAAAAATGTCAGATATCCCTTTGCTGGCTATAGTGAACAGTCTTAAGGCATATAGACTTATTGATATTTCTACTAACAAATCATTGTTGGGATGTTGATATTTAGAAAATAGAGCCATATTTTTCTTGAGTTCAATATGAAGTTAGCCCGGTTCTCGAATCTAGTCTGAAGGTACATTTGAAAATTGAATCCCCTAGTTCATCAAGTCAGCATGTGAGTCAGGCTTTGGTTGGTCATTCTCCCCTTGTATATCAACGACACGGGGTGGTTAGTGTTTCTGCTCCACCCAGGGTTTGAGATGACCCCTTGCCTTCACAACATTTGCTGAAGTACATAAGAGGCCTAAACGATACCATTCCACTTTAGGAGTACATGAGGGTGAACTTCCTCAACCAGATGACAGACCTCGGAGAACAAGACAATTAAGTTCCGGTTTAGTTGTTGAGCAAGTTCATTTTGCTCTTTCTTCCGATCTTTTTTAGGTTTTTGAACCACAAAATTTCTGTGAGGCCCAAGGAGAACCAGAACGGGAAACTACTTGTAGACACCCAAAATTGTCCCAACTTTGTCCATGTCTTGCAACACCTTGACAAAAACATTATCCTAGACATCATGTAGCATTTTGTCCTAAATCCCACTCTTAAACCCATTTATCCATTAAGCCAATTAATTAAATAAATTTTATTTATTTAATTAATTTCCACATCATATCCTAATCCCACTATCCATTTAATTACATAAATTGTATTTATTTAATTAATATCCAACTCATATCTCAACTAATTCAAATATTTTATTTGAATTAAGTTCTCATCATAAGCCGACTTTCCAATTAATTAAATAAATTTTATTTATTTAATTAATTTATCTTATCATTTAGCCGACATGTGTGCCTCTTTCATTTAAAAAAGATAAGTGGTACTACAGCCTTTTATTTAATATCTTTTATATGTAGTACTTTTTATGTACACAAGCACACATGAGCCCTATCCTCCCTGACACTTGTCAAATGACTACAACTCCCTTGAAGAGTGGGAATAACCGAATCAATCTTAGCCGTCCACAACAATCATTTAGCTTTTTAATCTTAGCCGTCCATTGGAACCAAGCCTTTCCTATAAAACAAGCCTCTCTTGAGCCATTAGAGGGGGATTTTCAGGATTCTTCTTCATGCAACCTCACTCTGCTGAATTTTCATCTCAAGTCCTCATCCATCATCTTCAATCCATCTAGCTTGCATCCTTATCAACGTTATGCTGCAGAATCGAGCAATCAACACAACAAAGCGATCAATCAATCGAGCTCATCTTACATCTTCGAGGTATTGAATTATTTGGGTTTAGGTTATGCATTTCAATTGTTTGATCATTTCCATTTACAAATCCAAATTTTTCGATATACATTTTGGCACGCCCGGTGGGACCCACGTCCTTGATTAACCTCTCTTGTTTGAGTTGTTTTTATGAAGTTTAGATCTCTTGGAGCGCCAATCTTTCATTTTTGCAAGCTTTTGTAGCAAAAATTTGCATTTTTCTAACCCTAGTTTGCAAAGATTTGGCTAAATATGTATGTAGATGATCTCTTAGCCCAAATCTAACCTCACCATTGCGTCCGGGAGGCCGTTTCCATAAACTTTGAGTACAAATTTGCCTAAATTTGATGAAAAATGGAGCGTTTGGTGAAGAAAACAACAACCGGACTGCAACAATGTGCTTCTGGTAATTCAGGTCGCTTATGATCAAACAGCATTCGCCTGGGCTAAATCAGCTCGCCTTTGGGCAAACAGCAGTAGCTTATGGTCAAATCTAGCTCGCTTTTAAGCAAACAGTGCTCGCTTTTGAAGAAAAACTGATAGCATATGGTAAACTTGGTCGCTTATGGTTAACATTTGCATTCTGTCTCCTGAAACTTTCCAAATCGCTTTTGGGCTATTATGTCTCGCTTTTGGCCTTTTCTTAGTCGCATATGAGCTATCATCTATCGCCTCCATCCTTTTTTGCATCGCTTATGAATTGAAATCGGCCGCCTATGGTGTTTTTTGGATCGCCTTTGCACCGACAGTAATCGCCTAGGGTATGAAATGCATCGCTTTTGTCCCAATAGAATTCGCCTGTGTGCTTTTCATCTTTCACACTGTTAGTTGTCGCTTTCAATTTGTTTTGCTCGCTTATGACCTAACAGTGATCGCTTATGGTTGCATCGGATCGCTTTTGAATTAACAATAGTCGCTTATAACTTGATCTGTGTCGCTTTTGATTGAACAGTGGTCGCTTTCAAATTGATTTGCATCGCTTATGATCCTACAAAAGCCGCGTTGAAACTGATAGGTGTCGCTTATGAACTGACAGTGATTGTCTGTGCAGGGAAGGGTTTTGACTGTGTTTTTGCAGATACAGGTCGCTTTTAGCCCGCAATCGATCGCCTCTGCATCTTTCGCATCGCTTACAAGCCTACACTGCTCGCATCTAGTGCTTTTCCAGATCGCATTTAAGCTGCAGGGGCTCGCATGTTGCTAAAAGGAGATCGCTTATGATTAACAGTAAATCGCCTCTGCACTTGTCTTAACCGCCAAGGTTCACCTGTACCTTCTGCATGCCAAAGGAGGCTATTTTTTTCAAACTTGCATAACTTTCACATACGAAGGCCAAATCACACAAACAAGGACTCGTTGGAAAGCTGGGAGGACAAACTTCACAACTGTACCACTTTTATCAGGTGACTGTATTGTTTTTCAGGCTTTTTTATCAGTCAAAGTTTAGGTTCATTGCAAACTTCATTTGAGCATAACTTGAGCAATTTTGATCGTTTTTCAGCGAAACTTTTTTTCAAATTACTTAGAATCTCCTGAACTTTCTGTTTATGCAATCCATTTTTCTGTATCAGATCATTTTCATCAGAATTTTCAGATTTCATCTTTTTCATGTAATCATCTTCTTTGCAAGTTTACTTGTTTCTTTTTGGAATTTGGTGACTTGTAAGGGTATCTAAGGAGCTAGAGCAGCATTGGCATCAACATCTACAGCGAATTGAAAAGCGATTGTATCAGGTGCACTCATTCTAATTTGATCACACATTTGGACTTTGGGCTTAAAATGAACAATTGTTTGCAAATTCACATCAAAATATTGGGCTAAAACGAACCATTGTCTTTCATCACATTTGGATTTGGACTTTAAAACAAACAAGTGCTTGCATTGTCTTCCACACATGGAATTTCTAAGGTTAATGAACCCCATGCGAGTGTGACCAAGTAAATGTGTATGCTCTCTCCTCGCGTCCCAACACGAACTTGGAGATCAAAAACATTTACTTGTGTTGCTTTTGTTTAGCCTTAGAGAGGCCTGCCTTGGTATCCACCCCAAGGGAACGACCTCAAGCGGTACTTTCATCCGGTCCGCTATAAAAATCAGAGGATAAGGCGAAAGCCAAGTCTAACCGGTATTAGCGCTCACCATACAGTGCTAACTCGAAAGGAGGTGTACCTTTGTGTATATTAAAACTCCTAGTAGGGTTAGTTAAAGTCTTAAGTGGCTTGCTGGATGCTCGTGGGGTGCCGGTCCCCCGGATTTTCACTAGAACCTTCTTGTGATAGTGGCCTTGCCTTACTAGGACTTGTTGAAGTGTCTTCACGTGCTTGCTTAACCATCATCACATTCTTTCAAACTAACAACTTGCTTATGTGTCTTGCGTGAGTGATTCATATGTGTATATGCATAATCATTTGTTTGAATATTGCCACATCAAGCTCTAAACACCCAAACACATAAAGACAAGCCATCCTACACATTCTTCCAATAACATTCAAACCCAATCACTTTCATCTTAAACATAGCCTAGTTATCATCTAACCCTTCATATCCACATCATCCAAACAATCCACATCATCTTCCAAATCCCTAAGCAAGCACTTGTTAAAAGGACTTAAGACAAACACTTGGTGACAACATGTCTACACTAGAGGACCTAGAAATCAAATTCCAAAGATTCCTCCAAAATATTTATCAAGGATCACAACCCCTCAACCAAGATGCCATTGAAATATTACAATTCTTCCTCCAAAGAGCTCAACCCCACGCAAGCCAATCACCTCAACTACAACACTCCATAGCCCAAGTCCAACACCTTTTAGCCACTAGTCAAGCTCAACAAGTACAACACTCCTTAGCCACTCCATACCAACCTAATCCACCTCATAGCCACATGTCATATCCATCTACTTCCTATCAACCTAATCCACCTATCCACCAAGTCAATACCACATCAACATATGAACATCCACCTCAAGCTTATCCAATCCCTCCTACCACCATTCCAATGCACTACCAAGCCCATCCACAAGGCAATCAAGTGATATTACAAGAACAACAACTAAGTCCCAATAGTGCTTTGTACATAAATCAAGCACATCCAAGTACACCTTTTCAACAAGACCATCAAGCACCATTGATAGACCTAAGTCCACCTCTGCAACAAGAAACACATGCAAATCCCAATGGCCCCTTGTACATAAATCAAACAAGCCCAAGTTATCCTATGCAAGATCCAATAACCTTTGATACGGGAGATACCAATCTAGAGTGGCCTCAACCATCCAATCACATGCCATCACATGAGCCAACTAAGCCTATCCCAAAACCACCATGTGATCCTATTCCTAGTCCATTGATCCCCTCCAAACCACCAAGCCCTTCATTACCTTCCTCGCCATGTCATTCTAATCATTCACCAAAGGATGCGGCTGAGAGAGTTTTACAAAGGATGCTTGAAGCAAAACTCATTGAACTTCCTAAAGTCAAACCATGTGAAGAAAGTCCATATGATGAACATGATTATTGTGCATACCATAGGACCAAAGGCCATAATACAAACCAATGCCCAATATTCCTCTCAATTGTTTACAAGGTGTACCCACCTATAATGGGAAATCATGCCACATCATCCCCATCTAGTCCAAATCCTAATCCACCCAATCCAATTAGCGCTCAACCTAATCCTTGTCCTAATCCTAATCCAACGCCATCTACCATTATCATCCATCCATTATATTTCCCATCCACCCATACACTTGCAAAGGATGTGATCCATTGGCTACTAGATAGGAATAAACTACCCCCATGTCAAACACCAATTCATGAGCCTACCAATGAACTTCCAAAGGTCATGTCCAATCCTATAATCTCATCATGTGGTTCACATATCCTTGAGCCTCTTCAAGAGCCTTCATTTAACATACCTAGCCCTTTAAGCCCATCATGTGATCTACAAGCCAACAAGTCTATTCAAAAGTCTCCAACCACAAGCCTAAGTCAAGAGCCTATCAAGTCCACTCAAGAACCTTCCACTTCCATCCAAAGTCAAGAGGTATGTCAAGAGCATAATCTTAAACATGTGGAAATATCGAACCCTAGTCTTAGTCGAGATCAAAGCACCTCTAAGTTCCACCTATCCATGACCTACTTATGGGTTGCCCTCAAGCTATTAGCCATCACCATGACCTCATTCATGAGCAAATTTATCCCTTTTATAGCTCATTTAATCCTATTTTTGCTCATAGTTATGATCAAGGTTCTAGCTAAGATCATGAGAACCATGATGATCCATTTGGCAAAACTTTATCTGTCTCATGATCAAGATGATATCTATGATGAAGAACCTATTAAAAAGTACCTTGATCCTATCCATAATCCCATAACCATCCATGAGCGAGATATCCAAATTGCTCCTAGTCATCCTCCATCTAGCCCTATCCATAATGAGCAAACATCCACTTGTCATAATGAGACATGTGCCTCTCAAGAACACATAAGCATAGAAGATCAAACAAATAACTTGGATCTTAGTGAACACAATGCTAATGATCCTCCCTCCACATCTACCATCGATCCCATTTCAAGTCCACCATCATGTCCTAGTGGTCTTATGACCTTCCTCCATGAATGTTCTTCCTTAGGACAACAACAACCATTGTCCTCCATTTCATCTTCTCCATCCAATAAAGAACTCAAGTCTAGTTCCCAAAGCACACCTAGTCCCATTGTCCATCGCATACTCCAAAACATGAACTACCAAGGCAAAGGTCTAGGCCTTTATGAACAAGGTATTTTGGAGCCAAACCATGTCAAAATCCCTCCATGCTCATATGGCCTTGGATACACACCCCAAGGTAAACAAGGCCAAGATGTTGGTAATCCCTTCATACATCCTAAATCTACCACTTTCCATCGCACCCCCCATCATCTACCCAAAACATATGTAGCCAATCCACCTCCATCAACTTACAAACTCCAAAAGCATGTGACCGTACACCTTCCACCATCCACTTTACCTCCACTTTTACCAACTCCAAATATCCCTCCATCCACCTTGCCACCATTGCTTCCAACACCTAACATACATATCATTCATAAGTATCCTTACATCCCTAATCATGGCCAACAAAAGCACATATCACCTAAGCATAAAGCTTCTAATCATTCCATCCACTCCACCCACCCCATGGGATTCAAAAGCAAAAATTTTGATGCCTCTACCTATAAAGCCAAAAATCCAACTAAAACTCCTAAGGACCCTCATGCCTTAGGGTATCAATGTGACAAGTCTCCAAATCATCCATCTTCTAAGCAAAGTACATTCACAAAGCTATCCAAGCCCATACCTCCAAAAGCAAATCCTAAAAGTAAAATGGTTTGGGTTCCTAAGCAAATAGCCAGCAAAACAAATGAGGCATCCTCATCCACCTCTCAAGAATCCCAACCACCTATATCCATCCAAGAACCTATTTCCACCCAAAACTTCCATTCCCTTCAACAATCCCACAAGCAAAGCAAAAGCACTAAAAATACTAAATCTATGTGGGTTCCTAAATCACTTCATCAACCATCTCCTAAGCAAACATCTCCATTGCTTCCTACACCACCATCCAATCAAAAGCTTCAATGTTTATCACGGTGTGTGCAATCGTTGGTCATGGTTCCCATCCATTCCAAAACATTCCCACATAACTACATCTCCCCATTTTCCATCCATTATCCTACATATCTCCCCCATGTTAACCCTATGGTCCATGCTTTGGCATAAACTTTTCATCCATCTTCATTCCATAAGCCTATATAAATCCACATCATAAGCGACTAGCCTACCCTACCATCATTCCCTTCATAATCCACTATCTACCTAATCCATCTCCCATCCATGCAACCCCTTATCAACATCAATGAGCACACTTGACATGGTCCATGCTTTTACCTAAGCCTTTTATCCATCCATCCTTGCATGAACCTTCCATAATCCATCTCCCATCCACACAATCCCTTATCCACATCTATGAGCATAATGACATGGTCCATGCAAAGACATCATCCATCTCTAACGGGACAATATCACCTCTCATAGCACTAGCCACTTGAGTCCCTCCTATCCATTACCATGGTGAAAACCTGGCAAACAGGCGCCATGTGTAATTGTCATGTCAACCCATCTAAAAACGAAAAAAAAAAAGAAAAAAAATCAAAAATCAAAAAATCAAAAAAGTAAAGAGAAATCCCTTCGTCCAACGGTGAAAACCTGGTAAACAGGCGCCTTGGATAAGTACCATGATGAAAACCTGGCAAACAGGCGTCATGTGTAGGTTGATCTTCTATGTCACTTGCACTTGGGGGCACACTGTCTCATCCAACCTATCCATTTCCAAACTATCTATCCAATTATATCATACCAACCTATCTTATCCTATCTTGTCATCCTACCATCCTTAGCCATCACATAAACATACCTATCCTATTGAACCCAATTATCCATCTTCCTCCTTTTGATCTTGATGAAGATATAAGGGTAAAATGTTGAAACATGTTTGGATATTTCTTGACATACCTTCTTTCCAAACCAAGTCCTATCCATTGACCATTCATCCATCCCATTCAAACCTATCATGTCATCCCATGGTCATGAACTTTGTCATGTAGAATCCTAAGCATTACCACCTAGAATGGGGCAAGTTATTCTTCCTATGCGACATAGCCTTTGGAGATCACATCCTAGCTCCCTTATGATCCATCCACTATGGCATATCCTTATCATGAGCTTTCCATCTTATAGCTTATCCCCATCCATTTATCATAAGCTTTCCACTATAGCCTACCTATCCATTTATCATGAGGTATACATCCATCCACCATAGCCTATCCTTGTATCTATCCATTTATCATGAGCTTTCCATTCCATGGCCTATCCCATCTATCTACCTATTTATCCTGAGCTTTCCATCCCATTTACTATGAGCCCATCCTTTTATCCATCATTTGCACCTAGACTTGGTCTTCCCTTGTCATTGGTATCTAGCACAAAGGCTACTCAAATTGTAAATCCATTGGCATCTTTCAAAACATTTCAAAAAAATAAAAAAAAAAATTAAAATATCCCAAAAATCCAAAAAAAAATCAAAATATATTCTCAAAAATCCAAAAAAATCAAATATCCAACAAAAAATCCAAGCAATAAGATCAATTCAATCATCATCCAAAACAATCCACTCCATCCACATTCAATCAAAATCAAATCATCATCATCATCAATTCTTCCTATCAATAACATTCATTCATCCATTTCAACCAATCACTTATTCCAATCATATCAATCTAATCAATCTAAGCAATGATCTTAAATCCAAGTCACAATAATCCATATCAAGCAAGCTAATCAATCAAGGAACATTATCCAACCAAATCAACAGGTTTTGATCCTAATCTTGTCATGAGTCCAATTAAACATCATCAATCATCATCAATGGGATATAGCGTTCCCACATCCTTGTGTTGATCTAGGGATATAGCTTTCCCCACAATGACAACACTATCTATCATTATCAATAAAACAATCAATTATTGGTTTATGACTTGACAAGGGCAATACCTTGTTCATTTTACATCCTTTGAGCATACTGAGAACACTTGCTTATGCTTAGATTGAGTGGACACTCTAATCATCACACCATCACTATCATCATTCAAAACAATCCAATCATCAAAACAATCAGCCTAGCAATAGCACACATCAACACCAAAACAAATCAACTCAATCACTTCCAACTCCAATCGAAACAAATCCAATCACTTCAGCAAATCAAAAGTAGCTCAATCCACCACATATCATCACATCATCAACATTTCATCAATCAATCACTTCATCAATCTCAATCAATCTATTTTCATCATCATCAATAAAAAATCAGAACTACATCTCATTTCCATCGTTAAGTGCCTTGATCCCGTGGATATAGGGTATGTAGGCAGTCTGGAGTATGAAGGAAGTGCCCAGATTCAGGCACAAGCGATTTTCCTCTTTCTTCTCTCATCATTTCTTCTATCATCTATCTTATACATCATCAATAAACAACTTCTTCCAATCAATCTATCATAGCACATCAATCTTCATCCATCATTTCATCATCTTTAAATCATTCCAAACAAAGATCTAAATGCAAGCCATCCTTAATCCATACCAATCAAGTTAATCAATCAAGCCAAGTTATCGAAACGCAATCAATGGTCTTGATCCTAGCCTTGTTGTAAGCCAAATCAATCAATCAACCAACTAGCCAACCAACTCAGCAAACAACTTTGTGTTGATCTAGGGATATAGCTTTCCCCGCAATGACAACACTCTCAACTATCAACCAATCAGAAATTAATCATTGGTTTACAGCTTGACAGGGGCAATACCTTGTTTGTTTTTGTATCATTTGTGCATGCTTGCTTGCTTGCTTGTGTGTGTTATCATTTTATCTTGCATTTGCATCATATCAGTATCAAATCCAGCTAATATTCATATCTTGTATCCAGACAAGGTTGTATTACGCTGGGGCACGAGACTCAACATCACCTTGGTCCTTATACCTTGGTGCATAACGTCTAGTGCTATATCAAACATCATGATTGCTCACTTTCCATTGCAGCATAACACATCCTTCATTTCTTCTATCTATCCCCTTATCTTTCTTTTGTAGCCAAGCCATTTCTTTTCGAGAGCATACCCGTGTTTGTCCAACCCACCTATCCTCTCGAGGGGGCATCACCAACCTATCCTTTCTATCATCATCATCATCAGCAGCAGCATCCCTATCAATTATCCATACCTTAACTTCTTTGAAATGATGTTACTCGACACAAAGCTCATCATCTCGAACATCATCTCAAAGAGGGGCAAAATGTAGACACCCAAAATTGTCCCAACTTTGTCCATGTCTTGCAACACCTTGACAAAAACATTATCCTAGACATCATGTAGCATTTTGTCCTAAATCCCACTCTTAAACCCATTTATCCATTAAGTCAATTAATTAAATAAATTTTATTTATTTAATTAATTTCCACATCATATCCTAATCCCACTATCTATTTAATTACATAAATTGTATTTATTTAATTAATATCCAACTCATATCCCAACTAATTCAAATATTTTATTTGAATTAAGTTCTCATCATAAGCCGACTTTCCAATTAATTAAATAAATTTTATTTATTTAATTAATTTATCTTATCATTTAGCCGACATGTGTGCCTCTTTCATTTAAAAAAGATAAGTGGTACTACAGCCTTTTATTTAATATCTTTTATATGTAGTACTTTTTATGTACACAAGCACACATGAGCCCTATCCTCCCTGACACTTGTCAAATGACTACAACTCCTTTGAAGAGTGGGAATAACCGAATCAATCTTAGCCGTCCACAACAATCATTTAGCTTTTTAATCTCAGCCGTCCATTGGAACCAAGCCTTTCCTATAAAACAAGCCTCTCTTGAGCCATTAGAGGGGGATTTTCAGGATTCTTCTTCATGCAACCTCACTTTGCTGAATTTTCATCTCAAGTCCTCATCCATCATCTTCAATCCATCTAGCTTGCATTCTTATCAACGTTATGCTGCAGAATCGAGCAATCAACACAACAAAGCGATCAATCAATCGAGCTCATCTTACATCTTCGAGGTATTGAATTATTTGGGTTTAGGTTATGCATTTCAATTGTTTGATCATTTCCATTTACAAATCCAAATTTTTCGATATACACTACTATGAAGGTTGAGTATGATGCATTGCTGAAAAATCATGCTTTGGTAGTTGTAGAATTGCCTCGAGGGAAAAAGCCCATTGGGTGTGTTGTGACCAAATCACACATCGCCCCATTGCAAATGGGGACCCCCTTTTTTTTGAGCTCCGATGTTTTGCATGAGATCTTAGATGATGCCTTAGGTTCATTTCCTCTGCCAATCCAATAATGAGTTCCTCTTCTAGGAGATTTTTGCTTCATAACTGGAGGTCTCATCTGGAAAATGAAGAATCTTTGTTGAATTCTATCCAAGTAATGAATAATGAGACCCTTCTTGATGTATGTTTGAGATCCTGAAACACTGAGTCTGGAGCCTGAAACCCTGAAATCTTGAAAAATTGACTAAGTCTGAAATTTGGTGAATCCTCCAAATTCTATATTCTGCATGTTAAATCCGGTGGATTCGAGACCTATCTCAAACATCCTGAAAGGTATATTGAAAAATATTTAAAGTATAATCTCTCAACTTATACTTAAATATATTTTTCAATATACCTTTACCTCAAGGACCCTGAAAATGATCAACTACTCCAGAGGATTCAAAAAGTTGATCCAGTGCGACGGCATATTAAGGTGGTGCAAAATCTTCATAAATCACGTCGCTTTCAAGAGGATTTCAAGTTGATGATCCCTTGCGCTTGAACAAATGCGCCCAAGGATAGAGGATAGAAGAGGATTCCGAACCCTCCAACCAATGCGCTCAATACAAGAGGATTTCGAAACCTCCATCCATTGCGCCATATTGTAGAGGATTTTGAAAGGCCTATCTAATGCGCAAATTTCAAGAAGAATTCACCTCCTTGATCAAATGCGCCAATATCTAGAAGATTGTCAACTCTTCAACCAATGCGCTAATGAAGGGAGAAGGTGGGGATTCCAAAAAATGGATCAAGTGCGCCAATTCTAGAAGATCTTCAATCCCTTAACCAAAGCGAAAATTCTAGAGGATTTTGAAGGTGTGAACCAATGCGCCAATTCTAGAAGATCTTCAATCCCTTAACCAAAGCGAAAATTCTAGAGGATTTTGAAAGTGCCAACCAATGCGCCCAAGGATGAGATGATTCCTTTCAAGTTTTAAGGCATACTTTCTAGAGGATTCCAAACCTTGAAGTGATGCGCTAAAATGAGTGGAGTTTTTTGAGGATCTTAACACCTTGAAGTAATGCGAATTCCTAGAGGATCCTCTATACCCTATCTAATGCGCCACACAAGGGAGACTCAGATGGTGTCATCCAATGCGCAAATCTTAGAAAATTCTAATACCTCCAACCATTGCGACAAGTCTCAGAGCGAATTTCCAGAGGAAATCAAGACGTTGATCCAATGTGACCTTGTAGATGAGAGTAAAGTTGAGTTTTGAAAGGAAAGCTAGAGGAAATCACATTATTGATCTAATGCGCCCCTTTAAGGGGATTTAATATCAACGTCCAATGTGAAGAAGTGGAGGAGTTCATCATAAATTTAGAAGAAAATCAAGAGGATGTTGAATATCCTATCCGATGCGCTAAGGGAGAAGGATAAATTGTAAGTGTTGGAAGTGTAACTTTCTCATGTTTTAGAGGATCTCTGATCCTTGATCTATTGTGCCACCCTCTAGAGGACTTCACATTCCTTATCTAGTGCGCTAGACAAGAAGAAAATCAAGAGGATTTCGGGATCCTTATCCAACGCGACTTATCTAGTGCATCAATTCTAGGAGAAACCAAACCCTTTGACTAAAGCGCCACTTTATAAAGGCAAGTGTTGAGGGCAAGCTTTAGAGGCTTATTCAAAGAGAAAGTCCAGAGGAATTCACTTACCTTCACCAGTGCGCCAACAGCCCTAGAGATTCCAAACAATTGCTCCAAAGCACCCAAGGAGAAATAGTTAAGTTTCAAGGAGATTTCAACATATCTATCCAATGCGCCAAGGCAGATTTCAAGAGGATTCCAAACACCTCATTCATTGCACCAACATCATGAGGATTTCCAACCTTTGATCTGCTGCACCAAAAGGCTGATATGGGAAATTTCAAAGTAAAAGATCCTAAAACTCCAATCCAATGCGACAGCTCAAGGAAGATCAGAATTTCTGAACTAGTGTGCCATTTTGCTGTGAAGTCTAGATAAAGTCTTCATATCATTTAAGAACAAGGAACTTGGATGAAGTCAAGGAGTCACCTTTAAGGAAGTCATCTTGTAGCTGTTTCAAAGAAGTTATTCACCTTCATTCATGCTAGAGGATCTTAAAACCTCCAACCATTCCGCCACCTTGTAGAGGAGTTTGAAAACCTGATCTAATGCGCTTGGAGGATGATTTAACTCAAGTTTGAAGTGATTTCTAGAGGATTCCAAACCCCTCAACCGATGCGCTAGCTCTTATAAGATTTGAAAGTTGATTCAAGGCACTTAAATCAGTGAGAAACCTGAATTATCAACTAGTGCGCCAGCTTTATAGAGCAGGGTTTTGTTTAAGTAAAATATCTTTTGATCAAGAGTTAAAATCTAGATCCAATGCACTTTAGGTTGGAAAGGTTAGAAATTGATTTATAATGATTATTTTGTAATGTAAGATTAAGGATTGATATTATTTCTTCCTTTGTGTTGCAGGAGCTAAGGAGTCGTTAGAGGAGCAAATGTCTAGAACCACCTTCATGTTAGGAAAAGTCATCAAGTAGCTGATCTAAGAAGTCACTTCAAGTATCAACTACTTCACTTCAAGGAAACCTCATGTCATTAAGCTTCAAGTCTCCTTGGGAAGTTAGCTGCTCTATCATAAGGAAGGTGTTATCATCAAGTTGGATCATTGCATATATTCTACTTCATTCAAGATCATCTTCTAGGAAGCATCATTCTAAAAGATCCACATCACTTCAAGTATCAGCTGGTTTATTCATCAATCTACTGGAACACTTCATCAACTTCAACATCAAGTGAAGACATTCATTCAACTTCAAGTTCCATTCAACCTTCAGGTCTTTGAGAAGAGTCTTCTACTCCGATTCATGAAGCAAGCTTTGTCATCTACTCTTACATGAAGGAAGTATACATCATCATCATCTACTCTATTACTCACTCTTCAAGAAGGAGCATCATCAAAGAAGATCATCATATCAACTTACCTACAAGAAGAAGAAAGAATCATGAAGTTAATCAAGTGAAGCAACAAGTATCATACATCCAGTTTACAATTCAAAAAACAAGGCAAGATCAACAAGTTGTATTCCTAGATATACAAGTTCAAGCAATCACATCGAATACATCATTACAAGTTGATACAATTTTCAAGATATGCTGAGGTGGCATCTATGTGGCGAATACACATCATTTTAAATGCATTAAATGTATCATTTAATGAAAGAAGCCAAAGGGATTCCTATGTGGAGGAATATTTTAAATGCTTTCGCCTTACCTTATCATATTGGAAAACATGCCTTCATTGCCTCTCTCTTTATTGCTAAAAATGGAAAGTTGTTGTAACTACCTATGAGGTGGCATGATCTGAGCCCTTGGCTGTTGAATTAATCTTAGCCATTCATTGTAATTCTGAACACTATATAAAGGCCTTGTTGCCTCATTTGTAATTCAGTAGATCATTAGTAGTAGTAGAGAGTAGGTTTTAGGAGTAGAATAGGAGAGACTCTCAAAATTCTCTGAGAGGACTTGAAATTGTTGTAAATATTTCTCAAGGTTAATGCAAAAGACATTGGAAGTTTATTTGGTGTTCAAGTGTTATATTGTGAAATAACTTGGTTTCTTGTACTTCAATGGAATGGAGATGATGTTTCAAGTAGATTAGAAGTTCATTGTTGTAATGTTTGTTGTATTGGATATTTGATCAACTCCTAGCTCATGCTTTTAACATTCATCGCTGATGAAGTGTTGTGTAAAGCTAGTCTGAGCTTATTTGCTTAAGTTCGATTGTGGATGCTTGTTTGAGCTGCGCCATTCGATGGGTGCTTATTTAAGCCTTCATGATTTGAAAACCATTCGCGTAACCTTAGGAGATTGCACCAACTTTATGTAGTTGTAGGCACCCTTGGCGAAGTGAAGTTAGGTTAATCAGGGAGTTTGTCTATTCAATCGTCATCATTGCTTCATTTACCTTAGATTAGATTCCTTAAACCTTTATCTTTTTCTATTTCTTTATCATTGAAACCTTGTACATACATCATCCACACTGAAAGGAGGAGTAAGCTGAATGAAAGGAGAAGAGTCTGCGTAAGTCCCTTTGTGTTTAACAGCAAAATCATACTTAGTCACTGAGCTGTCTCTTACAAAATCACCAGAAAGGAACCTTGGAGTCATCTTGTTTGATCACATAGTTCAGCATTCGAGAGGCTTTGCTCAAGAGGGGGTCAGATACTTTGTATTTCACTCTAATTGTTGACTTGTTCAAAAACAAACATCAACAGGGTGCAAATGGGTTTATAAGGTAAAGTGCAAAGCTGGTGGTTCCTTGGACAAGTACAAGGCACATCTTGTTGCTAAGGGATTTTTGCAACAAGAGGGGATAGATTATGAAGAAACTTTTGCTCCTACTGCAAAGATGGTCACATTTCGGTAGCTTCTCTTGATAGCTTCTCAGTTTGGTTGGAAGGTGTATCAAATGGATGTCAAAAGTGCTTTCTTGAACAGAGATTTGGATGAGGAGGTCTATATGGTGCAACTTGAGGGTTATCAAGTTCTTGGTCATGAACATCTAGTTTGCAGATTGATTAAGTGCTTGTATGTGCTTAAGTAGGCTCCTCGAGTTTGGTATTTCAAAATTAATAAACATCTAAAAGATTTTGGATTTAGAAGAAGTTTTTTTGATCAAATCTCTATGTCAAAAGCAATGGTGATGATATTGCAATTATTGTTGTATATGTTGATGATCTTGCCATCATAGCAAGTGCAAACTTTGGAATTCAGCAAGTGAAATTAGACATGTGTGTAGCTTTTGACATGTCTGATCTAGGCCTCCTACACTATTGTCTTGGAATTGAGTTTTGGCAATTTGATCATTGCATCTTCATGGTTAAGTTCAAATATGTCACAAGTCTTTTGGAATGTTTTTGAATGACAGATTGTAACTCATCTTCTACACGTATGGAGGTCAGGCTAAAGTTATCAACCTTTGATGATTCATCCTTGGTTGATGAATCACTCTATAGACAGTTGGTGGGCAGCTTGATATATCTTACAACCACTAGACTAGATCTTTGCTTTATTGCTAGCTATCTTTTGGTTTTTGTCAAAGTCAAAGCTTTCTCTGTCATGTCCCCTTTTTTAGATTAAAATAATTAATAATATTATTTAAGTTGGGCCTGATAATTTCTAATTTTAAGGGCAACTTAATAATACTATTATAATTAAAATAAAAGGTGTTTTTTAAACACTAGTACTAAAATAAAAGTATTTTTAAATACTTAAAATAAAATAAAATAAAATAAAAATTAAAAAGTATTTCTAAATATTTGGAGGGAAATTTAGGACCCAAGGGCCCAATTTGAAAAGGTATATCAAGGAGGTGCCTATCTTCATTTGATCATCATTCAAGTAATCGTTTTGCATCCAATTTTCAGATTTGAGCAGTTTGTTCAATCTAGAGCATCCAAGGACGAAAACCCTTTGGTTTGTTTGGGGTTTGAGAGGATGAAAACCCTCTTGAATGCCACGTTTGGGATCAAGGATGAAAATCCTTGTTTCCAATCTGGTGTGATTTCATCTGGGAATCACAATTGTGCTGATTTGTGGAGGATTTGGATTTTGCTATAGTGTTTTTGCAAGCACATATCATCTTGTCACCACTAAAACATATTTGAAGGCTTATATATTGAGTTTCAGATTTTTGGTAGATTTTGGACATTATTTGGAGCTGGATTTGGGCTATCCTAGCTGAGCGCCACACTTCGAGGAATAAAATCAGTCATCATTAGCATTGGATCAATCATTTTCTGCTAACCCTAGCTGAGCACCACCTTTGGAGGAACAACATCAATCATTTTTGCATAGATCATTCACATCAGCTGCTGGTTTACCTTGTTTCAGTCATCATACATCAGCAAATAACAATTAGGAGTGAGGTGCCAACATTTCTAGGAGGTTGTAATCAGATCTGGGTATGTTGCATATGTTTTCAGGGCATATCAACAATAATTAGTGGCTGTTATCAGCAGTTTTTGGTGTTTCCAGTGCTGCCATACGTCATTCTAGCCTGGGATCAGTCAAACACGCCATTGTCTCAGCCTTGCAACTGCTGCAAACACTTTTCCATCTGCCCTATACTTTGCATCAACAGTCCGCACAGCTGTACGACCTTGTGAGTGACAATTAATAGTTTAAAAAAATTCTAAAAATGGGTTTCCAGCTCTATTTTCATCAGCATTGTAATTTTCAGCAGTTGCAAATAAATTGAATATCTTTGGAGGGTTCCATGTTGATAAAAACTGAGTATTTTATCATCCTAGAGTTTATGGTTTGTTGACACCAGCAAATAAGGGTTTGAAATTTATAATCAGATTGTGTACTTGTTGTTTGGTGTTTTTTTTTTTCAAGAAAAATCAGAAAATACAAATAAAATTGCTTGTTTCCTAGGGTTGTCCGATCAGGTACATTACATTCTCATTGGATAGCCGCAAAGCGAGTTTTGCAGTATGTCAAAGTTACTCTTGACTTTGGCCTACTCTTTCAGAGGACAACAAATTTTTGTTTGATTGGATATACTGATTTTGATTGGGTGGGATTAGTTGATACTTGGCTGTCTACTATTGGGTACATTTTCTCTTTAGGATCAAGCGAAATTTCTTGGCAAAGTAAGCTTTAGCAAACAATAGTTCTGACTTCCACTAAAGTTGAGTACAAGGTAGTTGTGAGTGCTGGTTGTGAAGTAGTCTGGCTATGTAGAGCTTTGGCAGATTTTCAGCTTCCTTAGTGTGCTCCAATCCCACAATTTTGTGCAAATTAGGGGTTATTGAAATTGCTGAAGAATCATGTGTATCATGCTCGCACCAAACACATTGAGATTCATCACCACTATATTCGTGGATAGTAGAGAGTGGAGATATTGCACTTCTTAGGAGCAGTTTGCTGATTTAATGACTAAACTACACAGTCCTGTTCATTTTCTCAAATTTTGGGACAAGCTTGGTGTTGTTTTTGGTTTAGACATTAAGAGGAGGTATTAGGATATAGTGCTATATTAGAATAATGACAAATAATAGAGTAACTGATATTACACTTGTCTTTTTTTTATACATTTTTGTAACTGCAGTCTATTATTAGATGTTCCTCAATAAAATAAGGCTGCCATCTCCTCCTGAGATTGACAAGCCTCTTCTCTTGTCTCATTTTTGTACTCATTCCAACACCTATGTTGTCAAGACACTATTATGAGCGACAAGTACCATCAATTGAGATTGCTTTGAGACTAAAGTGTAATGACAGATAGCATGTGGGATTGAAAGGGCTTCTTCTACCAAGGAGAAGCAAGATGGTTTCTACAATAAGGTAGATTAGGTTGTTGGGATTGTGTTGATCCATGTTGCACTTGAGATGCACTTCCATTTGAGGGAATCATAAATTGCAAAGGACAAAGGAGATGTTGGATACCTTGATGAAATTGTTTGATAATGTAAATGGGTTAAAGGATTTTTAATTGAATTGTGAGCTATCTTCTTTTGATCCATTTCCATTTGAGAGGATTGGGGACTACATAGGTTGTGTGAAGAACTTGTTATTTTAGTTGGGAGAATGCAATTACAATGATTATTGTTGAGTTTGTTCTTGCTATCTAGAGGCCACCACATGATATGTTTATCTTGACATTCTTCTCTAGTAGGGTTGAAGTAAGATGGAAAGTCTATGAATTTTGATGCCATGTGTGATCTATTGGTTGTAGAATAGGAGAAGCTCACCATGTTAGCTGTCCTTGATTTGGGGCAACATATGTGAAGGTAAAGCAACACTACAAGGGAAATTGAGATGGACTTATGTGTCCAAGGGAGAACCAAGGGGGCAACAAAGATGGGAACAAAAAGAGTTCTCATGATGATGATCACAAGAATGGTCATTGTGGCAAGGAAAAGAAGCAAAGGGAATACTTTAATTGTGGCCAAACTTAGTCAAGACAACTCTCTATATATCTACATCTGGGAATATCTTCTAAATGTAGTCTTGTACCTAGTAGCAATCTTTTCATCTCTACATGGTGCCACCCTCCTCAGCAAGGAAGGTATCTCTTTGCTATAATACTTTGGGGACAAAGCAAATGTTAGGAAATGCAAGGGCATGGTCATCTTGTTCCAACGGTCAACAATGATCTTTTGCACTCTTTTGAAAAATGCTTTATGCGTTCATGCTCCTTGGCTTCTATTATAGTTCTTATTTTTTCACCCATGGAGTCCATGCCATCATAAATTTCACCCAAACATGGTTGATCCATAATTGCATACCTAATCATATTCATGATAGGCTTAGTGAAATTCAAAACATATTCCACACGAGCCCCCCACTCATCATCTAGGATCAATGCCTTGACTTTTACTTTTTGGGCTTTCTCTCTCTATGATTACCTCCATACACTTCAAAGAGTGTTGATAACCATGGTGCGTAATGCCTCTCACACCTTCACAAGCTGTCTCAAGACAATTGTGTGATGCGAATTGAGTCTCGACAACCTAAAATGGTGTAAAAAATAAAACAAATGAAAAAATTTAAAAGTAGCAACTTAGCAAAAATTTAAAAATAATAATTATATTAAAAAATAAAATTACCTTCAACAACTCCAAGTTGGAGGCCCTGAAGATGGCTTGTGACATGATGATTTGCCACTAACATTTGAATCTCCTCGACCTTCATGTAGATTTCTTTGACCCACTCGATCTTTGTGCCAATTTTTGGCAATATCAATTTGAGAGAGTGGATGACACACGGTGTCCAAAAAATATGCCCATATGTACTCTCCACTATTGAACCAGCTGCCCTACAATTTTTATTGTTGTCCATTATGACTTGGACAACATTTTCAAGGTCCACCATCTCAATGGCTTGTATGAGGATATTGGCAATGAAGGTGGCATCCTTCACTTGCCCCTCACAATCAATTGCCTTCAAAAACATCGCTTCTTTAGGGGACATTGCAATGACATTAATTAGTGGTCTGTTTTTGCAATCTTTCCATCCATTAGAAATCAACACTCTTGTTTCCGGCCATGTATCCTTGATTGCTCCCAATGATGTCTCTAAGGAAGTTTAAGGAAGTTTTTTCCTTGGCCGATAAGGTGGTGCACACTTTTTCATAACCATGACTAATGTAATCAGCAGATGCATTGGCAATTGCTGTAACCAGATCTCACCAATATGGTGATCTAACAAGGTTGAAAGGAAGCCCATTACTATAAATGCAATGAGCAATGCTCTCATCTGCAACCTCCCTTGCCTCATTTTTGAAGGCCTTATCCAATGGGCCTCTTTTATGGGAAAGAAAGGGGGTATTCTTTTCTTGGGAAGGTGATGGTGGCATGAAAGGATGTGGGCCAACCTGTTGTGTTAAGCCACTAGGAGGTTTTTGTGATCGTTTCTCGGAAAGAGGACTTACTCTTTCCTTTGATTTGTTATTTACCATGTCGGCTTCCTCTTGTTCTTTGATATATCCTATTATTTGTTCTTTTGGCAACTCTTTTTTATGCAGCCTTGGACAAACTCTTATTCCTAAGCCGGTTATAATGCATAGGTGAAATTTCACTTAGCTATACGAGCTCTTATACTCATTTCCACATTGGTTGTAACGCCAATGATAACCCCCACTACTAGGAAGTTGCTCAATCATGATTGTATGTTGCCAAAGAGGTGATTTTGCGTCAAATTTAAACGAGCTCTCTACATGTGGGGAAACTAAACTAAAACTACCAACCATTTTGTATGAACATAACAAAACAAAAAATATTACAAATTTACAACCCTACAACTAAAAAAAAATCAGCATTATAACCCCGATATTATGTATAAGATATTAAAAGGTTTTAAAAAATAATTCAAAACATTTAAATAAAAAAACTTGAAAAAAATTACAAGATTCACTCACTTTTAATAGATAAATCTTTCGTGTGCAACTCTCTCTCCTATTGATGTGGCGTTTAGTTTAGCCCTATTTAACCCCCCCTACTATAGCTATAGTGCCGGGGCCCCGGCTGCTAATATAGTTATAGTAGGGTGATGAAACTAAACGCTATGTTATGCCGTCTACTCCGATTCCCCGATTGACAAAGTGATGCTATATATGGCCAGATGGATGCCTTGCCTTTCCATTTCTGGAGTAGCTAAAGAATGGGCAATCAATGCTTACCCTATAGATAGTAGGGGCCCACCCACCCACTATGAAGGTAGGGCAACCCCTATCGCTACCTCTATAGTGGCCCCCCCACTGTAGTGCCGGGTAGCCTGGGGTGGGGGGGAAAGTAGGGCGGGTAGGGGCCCATCTTTTCCAGGCGAAGTAACTTTCTCTCCCATAGCCTTCACCGTTGAAGAAAAATGCAGGATCATTCAAAAATTAACTATGGCAGTTTGGAGGTAAAAATGTTGATTTACTCACTTGTGTTTGTGAAACGAGGCAAAAGAGGTTAAAAGCCCTCACTTTAGGGCGAAATTAGATGTTGAAGCACTTTTTAGTTTTTAAAAATGTAAAAAAAATGCTGCTTTTTTTTGTTTGTTTGTTTTTTTTTTTCTGAGCTGGCAGCCACGAGTATGCCCGGGTTCCCTTGGGCCCGGATCGGGTTTGCCTAGGGTCCGCCTTGGGCACCCCAAGTTCCTTGTGGGTCCTTCAACCTTGGATTGTCCTAGCCCTGAACCGGAGCCATCCAGGTACCGCGGGGTGGGGGTTCTGCCAAACCCTGCAACATAGGTAATACTCTAAGTTGCCGAATCGGGTACAAGTACGTGGGTACGGTACATCGGCATGACAGAAATGTTTTTGGGGGTTGGGTACATTTGGGTACGTCTATACAAAAAAAAGAAAACATCATAAATATATATGTATTTGCAGCCTAAAAACAAGAATTACATTCAGAATGACATATCATGCATATGCTAAACAAAACTACCATAAATGTTACACATTTGAAATAAAATATACTAATTCCAAATTCGATATCAATAACAATTTGTCAAAACTTGAATGTCATTCCACTTACCTTTAAACCGACACATTCTGAACAGTGGAGTGGGAAAATGTTTTGAGATTGGAAGAAGACCAGTAGGCAAAAGCACTCTGCTGGGCTGTCATTGACATTTTGAGATGAAAGTTATGAGTTCAAGTACTTCCCCCAATCATGTAGGCATAAAAAATTCAACAATATTAAGAAATAGTTTGGCAATTGAGGCTATTAATTCAGACATGCTTTTGATGGATTTCACAAGGCTTGCTAAATCCCTCTATCACCTGCCAAATACAAGCAATTGAAGTGTAGTGCACTCTAAATATCTCTCTCAATCATGAGGTACAAAGAACCGATCCCAAATAACAACTTTGTTCTTATAGAGTGGACTCAACTTGAGAAGTATTCAAATGACATTTGGTTTACAAAATACACGTCAAACAGAACACCTCATAAAAAATATTGAAATCTGCAATGTTGTTATGCCAATTAAAACTGTTACTCCTACAAATGGAATGTCACAAGCTCACAACAGCATTGATTTCAGTGAATTTTTGGACAATGTTGCTTGGCAAAAAAACTCACAGATTTACTTGTAAGTTTTGTCATCACTAGTTGACGTATTTTCAGCATGACCTTATAGCTTTGGTAATGGCTATAGTGATAGAATTGCAGAACAGGCAAAGCTCTAAGATTTTACAATAGTCTCTAAAAGGTGGTTTGATATACTGTAAGTGCAAGTGCTTGAACAGTCCTCAAAACTTTTAGAAGTGTATGTGAAGAAAAAAGCACAAAGGAAAGAGAATCAGCAAAACGACAATGCTTTATATTAATGAGAAATTGGGAACCAAAGATGCATCCCCCTCAAGGGAAGATCAGCCAATCAGCAAGGATGGTGAAGAACTTGCAAAGGTGGTCACTACAAGAGAGATGCAGACACCTCAGGCCCAGAGCCAAGGAGCCTACCAATTCAGACTCCAGAGTAATATCCCAAATCCCTGGTAATAACTTTCCTCAAATTGCTTTTGGTTTTCCAAGGATTGTTAGACGTCCTCTGCCTGCTAAAATTCTGCAGCCCCCATGAGTCTTCTTTTGCTTCTGAGTTTCACTTACCATCAAGGAAGACAAATTTGGATATTTTCCAATCTAGACTCCATCAAAAGAATATCCTTGGCCTCAATGCTATAATGCAACACAAGAACATTCTCTGTGGTGTCCTTGCCTCCAACCTGCCCCAGCAATCCTGGCTCCCTGACTCTGCTTTTGAGCACCCCCTACTTCTGATAGAATACCTTGCAATCATCTTGAAAGCTTTTCTAACTCAAAAAGGGTTTATGATAATCTCCAAGAGCAACTAATCAAGGTTCTTTTGAGTATCAACGAAAGTATCTTGCTGGTGGGGAAGACAATTGATGCAAAATGGGTTTGACCTTTTGTCCATTGAACAATGAAAAGCCATCTTTGTTAATTTTATTGACCAGCAGGAGTGTATCAAGATGCTGCAGGATTGTATCCAGCACCAAAAGGACTGTCTACTGCAGTTGAGTCACAACTTCGAGCAGCTGCAAAGTAGAATGGAAGCCATAGAACATTTCCTTTTTACTGAAAGAAACAGAAAAAGGCTCGCCGAAATCAACAGCTAAATGCACAAATTGCTGCCACTAAAAGACAGGCCATCATCTGGAAAGTTCTGCTGAAGCTGCCCTCAGGGTTGGAGAGTGAAATCCCACACACTTTTGACTGATCTCAGTGTCTGTTGCTGTTGTTTAGCAGCCACTAGAAGAGGATGATAATGCCATCATAGAAGAGCAAGATTGATGCAGCAGGATCTTAGGGAATTGGTTAGTCAGTATCAACCAATAACAAAGATTGTTTCCATTTTGTGTATTGGTTCTAACTCTTGGCTTATTATATATAGAGGGGGACATTCAAATTCAAATTTATATCGTTTTCCCTCTCAAAATGCTGCCCAAGTTGTATGGAGGACTCCACTTGCCACATAAAAGGTGCTGAATTGCAATTTAAGTGTTTTGGAAAGGGGAATTTGCATGAGTTAAACTTGGAGGGAGTTGCAAATTGCATATGCCACCCTTGTTTGCATGCTTGGATCGCCAATTGGTGTGCCCATGTGAAGAAGTTGCAACTAAGGAGAATTTTTCTTGTCATGTTTATTTGAGTCTTGCATGATCAGTTGCTAGATTGTAGGAGCGCTGCTTTGAGTTTTGCATGGCATATTTGACTCCTCTTGAAGGCTTGTACAACTCATGACTTGTTGCTGGAGTTCAACTCCTAAATTAACTCTTGGCATTGGAAATTGAATGCCAAATTGAGGGAGGAGCTCCCATTTTCTCTCCTACTTTCTCTGTCTTTCTTGGAAATTCTTTGGACATTTCTCATTTCTGGCACCCTATTGAAGATATTGTTATGAAGGGGTGAAGGGAGCTTATGAAAGTTGGCTTCCAGATTATTTTGTTGCAGGTTGAGGGTGGAAAAAGCCTTTGGAAGTTCCGTTTACAGGTTGAAGAGCTCAAGGAGAAGGATATGTTGGGATTGTGATTCTCTAGCACCTAGTCTGCCAATGGTTGTCTAGTTTTTGATTTATTTATTTATTTATTCAGTTTGGGGGTGTTGTAAGGAAGTTGGGATCTGTCAAATATTAGTTTTGAATGGGGAGGTGCTGTCCAATTCTCTTGAAGAAACTTTAATGTAATGTTGCAAGCATGTTGCTAATAAAATCAACAATTTTCCCAAATATTTGATGTGTTGAGATTGTCTATGAGTGTACTAGTTTATGAGAATAGTTTATATCTAATATTGGTCTGTTGAAAATCAGTCCTATGATGTGTCTCAAAAGTGCCCAAGGTCTGTAATAAAACAGAAAGGTGATTGGTTAAAACTTTGAAGGAAAACAGTGCAAGAAATCCATTAATTTGGAAACTAGTTTTGTCAATTTTGTTCTCTGAGGTTTGGTCTAAGTGTGGAGGCCCAAATTTCAATTTGTGAAGCATTATCAGACTTGGTAAATGCTGTAGAAGTGTGTCGTGAGGTGTTGCTGCAAGGGAAAGGTTGACATTCAGTTGGTTCCCTACCCTTGATTGCATCAAAAACCCTGCTTGCCAAGGCAATATTTTTTAAGGACCCAAGGGAGTGGAAATTAGTAAATTACCAATTCCTGTTTTCTTTCATGGGATTTTTGCCTTGGTTAAACGAGACCATTCACATCAAAGGAAACTTTGGTTAGACCACAACCACAAAAGAAACTTTCCAGATTTTTGTTTATGTACTTGTTGCAATGATATATTCCTTGACCCAGACTTTTTTATTTTAAAATATTTTTAGGTTTTAATCTTGTTTGTAGTAGCAGTATGCTGTTCATTTTCTGCAATCCTTTTGACAGAGCAGTAAAATGTTATTTGATTGTAAACCAGCGCTTGTCTCTTTCCACCTAGTCTTTCTATGACTATGGAGAGAGTTTGATGTCAAAATTTCATATACAGATACAAATACAGTTTTCTCTTTGCAAAAAACTCATCCATTCTTTCTGAGATTCCTTGGCTTTTTATTCATCCTCTCCCCCATGAACCTACCAGCCTATCAGCATCATTTGTTGATATTTCTGGTGTACCTTTAAGCTAAGTTAGCCCATTCTTTTTCTAAATGGTCCTGTTTTCCTTATCAGATATTCCTTGAATTTATAGTTGACAATTCTAAATGCAAAATCATATCTTGTCAAAACTAACCATTAACACCCACGCTTCAATAAAACTCTAGTGTGGGAGTAGACGGTTTCTGTATCTTGAATTTCTTATCCTTAAAACAACTAAATTAGTAGTACATTTTTCTAATGAGACAGCCCTTGAATTTGTGGTTGAAAACTCCAAATGCAAAATCATATCTGGTAAAAGCTTACCATTAAGACCCATCCTTGAAACAACTAAATCAATGGTATGCTGATGAAATCTCGTTAACATGGTAACTCAAGCCATAGTTCTTTATATTTTCTTGAACATATTTTGAAAGATACTTCATAGCTAGGCTGAGCTATCAATATGTCAGACACCATGACAAGGATGACCTCATCTGATTCAACATTTGAAAAATCTACTCTAATATATTTTATCTACCACAATTTCTGAGATTGCATGGCAAAACCTTTGGAGAATTTCATTGACCAGACAAATGTTATGGTGTTCTTGAAAGACCTGCTTCTACCAACATATTAAGAACTGCATCATGAAAGCTTGTGATCTTTGTTTCTAGGTTTGTTTAAGCATTTAACCTGATTGAACAACATCAACTTGCTTAACATGTCTTAAGATTTATTTGGAATAATTGTATGCAAGTGAACAAAATTTGATTCTTTATCTTAAGCAAAAACAGTTAGCTCTTTATTAGATAAATTAACAATTTTAAGACTGTCAGACCTCTTTGATTCTGTCTGTTGATCTTGTTTTCCTAGCTCAATCTTCAGGTTTGTGCAGGGTGCTAAATTTGTGTTTGCAGTTGGCTTTGTAATGTCTTCAATTTCAATCACATTACTTAAATAAGGATATTTGATAATTTCTTCATCTGCATCAATCACATTTTGTTTCACTGAGGGTAAGAATGCATTGGACTGTCACTTCAATTGTATTTTTCCCCACCAGTAAGAGGTTAATAACAACAGAAATGTTTTATTTGTAGCTTAGTAAATAAGAGGATGATTTAGATTCAAGTCTCATAGAAGCCATAAAATAGAGATCAATCTCGGAGAAATCTATCTCTGCAGTGTTCTGCTTGTTACTGTAGCTTTAGTTCCATGTCTGGACGAGGTATATAATGGAATACCTACTGTGATTGGCAACATGGTATTTGATTCGCTACAGGGATCTGCAGAATAAAAGTTTCAGCCATAGACTGTCTATAGGAGCTTTCTTGCTATAAGTATCATTTTTTTCAGGTGTTATATGATACATTTTTTTATTTGATTTAGGAGACCTTGTGTTGATTTGCTACTGGTCTGCATCCACTTCCCTTGCTTCACATATTCTTCAAACACCAATGAAGCATCCCAGGGGATTTATATATACATATAAAAAACAAACATAAAAGTTGACCTTTAGCAAGTGAACACCATATATATTCCAATCAAGGATGTCCCATCTCAAGGTTGAGCACTTCAAGATAGAGTGTTGACACTTGACCCTCACAGCTCCAGGCTGACTATGAAAGTGAATTATTGGTACACAGATCAAGATCTCTAAAAAAAGAGGTGGAAGGAGAGGTAAAAGGTAAACTTTGTCAATGAAACCAACCAGGACGAAAAGAAACTCAAATTGACCAAGCATTAGAGATATCAGCATCCAAGATATCATAGTCATCACAAAAACTATATTATACCTTTGTCACTGTTTCAGAAATAACCAAGTTCTGCATTGTGTATATCATGCAATTTATTTGTTGAAATTTTGAATGGTGATTTGTGTATAGGCATGGGATAATCGTTAGGCATGTGCACATTTATACAAATTAAGTTTCACAATATTGTATATTTATTTGGAATGCCCTAGTTGGTTCTGCTTGTTTCCATCCCTTTTACCTCCTCCTAGTTGCAAAAGTCACTAAGAGACCCACATCATAGTATATAAGGAAATAGTAAAGCTTTGCTTTGATGTCTTTTTAGGGAAGAATTAAATATTCAGCAGTATATGATTTAATGAATTATCATTTATTTCTAACATGTCAGGTCTAACTTCTAGACCCGTTTGTATCATAAGATCCAATTTCCTGAAGAGGGGTCTAGGAAATATCAGAAATAAAAGAGGATATAAAACAGTTGTTTCTAGATGGATGTGTCAAAATGTATGCATAGGAAATTTCAAGGATTTAGTAAGAAAATTAACAGATTTATAATATTCTAGCCTAGTTTTTCCAAATTTTACTGCAGCTAGAATATGTCTTCTTCTTTGGTGCTTGTTGCACAAAAACATTCCTCAAGAGTGCTATATTTGCTAAGAAAGGATTGCAGTTGGGTGAATGCCACTTAATAAGTCCTTCTGATTACCAGGTTACCAATCTGGTGTTTTAGCAAGATTTCTAATGCTCTAAGGGATGGAAGAAGTTTAGCCATTTTAGGTGTAAACACTTGGTTTATAATATAGATACCAAAGAGTAATGCTATGCATAAGATGCAAGTTGCATGACATGTAATAATGGCCAAATTCTACCGTTTCGTTCACTGAATAGATATTTTTTCTTGTACATCTAGCTCAAACATATATTTGTTAACCCTTTGGTACGGTATTGACTTCTTTTTAAGGTTATTGTGCCGCAGTTTGCATTTAGTCTGAAAAACTGTTTCTATTTTGCTATTATTGTACATGTTCATACTTCACAGGCTTATAACTAAAGCACTGAGAATTGCAATTTACTCGCCTCATTATTGAAACTTTTTTTTTTCTTGTTATTTTCAGGTTAAAAATCTTCTCGAGCAAATGGTAAGGATATGCCTCTTTGGAGTTCATAACCTTCTATTGTTGCTATTATTTTACTTCCTCAAAATATGTGGGTTCATTAGTACTTTGCAAAATAAATGCCCTTGCATGATTATCTGATGTAAATTCATTATTTTAATGGAATGGAAGTGTTGATTTGTCAACACGAGGAAAATATGTGTTCCCTTATTCCTGAATTTAGATTGTATGCTGTACAGAAGTTAATGAAGTAGTGAGAAATGAGTATCAGTGATAAGGTATTTAATGTCTTGGCAATCATAAACTTTTTATTGTTAACCTCTTTTGCAGCAATCAAGATTTCAGACCATGTCTGAATCCATCACCCAAAAAAATATCCTTTTCCTCAGTTGCATTCCTTTTACATGTGACTATTATATGAATTGTCTGTGAAGTTTTGATGGTCTCGTACAGTCTCAAAATTTCTTTTGCTTTTACACTCTTATGATGTATCTACACAAAGTTGGCTTTGGAAAGCTTTGCCCTTACCTTTCTTTTTCTTAAGATCATTTATTTTTTTTGATACTTGAAGTGTAGGATTGGGCTTGCTCCCTTTATATTATAGTCTATAGATAATAAAAAGGGGATGGAATCTGCATGCGTTAGCCCAGTATGTGCCATCTCTGCTTCATTCAGAGCCTGGTTAAGCTCACCTTGTAGCTCCAGCTCTATGTAGAAGATGGCCAGTGCCCTAACAACTTCGTTATCCTGTATAAGGTGTTGTAAATTGAAAACAAAGGTGGCCATGATCTCAGAACTAACCCTAACCATGCCATCACCAGCCATGATCTTGTCTCCCTGGATAACTTTGATGGCTTCCCTAACCATGTTGGAGTTGAGAACAATCACTTTCCCCAGTTGGATGTCGGAAATGGAGGTGCAGAAAGCCATCTCTTGCTTCTCAGAAAGGAGGGGGGTTTTTGCCATAGCAGAGAGAAAGTTCAAACCTTAGAGACAAATGCGGAATGAATTAGCTGCATAATTAAATAGATCCTTTGCTGCCAGCACACAAAATAAACACCTTGGCATCATTATTGAAACACAAGCGAAAGATTTCAAGGAGAGATTAGGGCGGGGGGATGTCAAAAAAGAGCCACCATCCCATTTGTCAATTAATCCATCCCACCTTTCAATATGTTAGATGTGATGATCTCACGGCGATCAATGGCAAAGTTGACAGGGTGATCTGCCACTGAATTTGCCTCTCTATAGCAGTGCATACATTCAAATGACCCTAAATAATCCAGCAAGAACCAAGCCTCCTGGAGGATATTATCCAACTTCTAGTTTTATGACACCCTTTTTCAAATGGCATTGATGATGATCATTCAATCTCCAACAATTGTTGGAGAAAAAATCCTGTTATGAATAGCTTCATTATTTGTCTTGACCTTCAGTTTTTTAGATACAGCCATGGCCAAATTTCCATATGAGTCCCTAATGACACATCCGACACCTAACAACCTCGAGTTTCCCTAGGAAGCCCTGTCAAAGTTGAGTTTCCAAAGTCTAGGATCTGGAGGAATCCATTTGATTGAAGATCTATTCACAAAAATAGGCTTATCCTCCAAAGCCCCTTGAATGGGAGGTAGATTGAGATGCTTTCTGTTAAGTAAAATAATCTCTATCCTAAGATGTAAAACATTTTTTTTTTTTTGAGGTTGCTGCTTTACCTTGTTCATAACCACTTCAGAGATGGCTAACTTCAATTTGATCAGGACTTCATCAATGCTCAATTGCTTTTTGAGGAAGATGCTTCGGTTCCTCTCCTTTCATAGATGCCATATGAGTTCGTGAAGTGGATGTCGCTCAAAGGCAAGAAAAGGTGGCTTGGGGAAATGGAGGTGACCAACATTGGAATAATTGAACTAGGCTGGCGGGAAATGCACCTGACCGGTTCAGGAGGGCACAAAACCAAGACGGACATTTTTCTGCAAAGAGGTAATGTAAGTTCCAGCAAAACCTAATCGAGTAAGGTGGTCCCTAGTTAGGATTTTTCAATGGAGAGCCAACCAATCAAAGGCACCGGCCTTCGGAAGGCAAGCTTTGTCCCAGCACAAGGCCGTAGGCCTATCTTTTTTGCCCCGAAGCTCTTGAGACACCAAATATCCAAGCTTAGCAGAATATTCTTTGGAATTAGCACATCCCCATTGGATGGAGTCGTTCTCTTTGTTGAAATTTTTTTCCTTTGTTCCATTTTCTCTTTGAGTAGATCCTTTTGGAGAGAGGGAATGTTGATTTCTAACAAATCCTTGAGCACCACCTTTGGCAGTTCATTTTGCGATACTAGGGAGAAATAATCTTTAACTTTCAAGCCCCATTTATTTATACAACCTCTCTGGCAACTACAACCTTCAATTTTTGAGCTAAAAGGAGGTGCCCATTCCAAGAGTCTTCCTAGAATTTGGCTTTCTCACCATTTATGATTTTCAAAGTGATGTGATTTGTGATGATAGGTCAACATTTGATTGGGAAATTCCACACATGTGAACTAGGTGAGGGCTGAGCAATAAGTAGAATTCTGTCCTGATCAATTGAGCCTAAATATTTATATTTGAGTAGGGAGCACCGTTTAGCATTGGTGTGGGAAAACAGACCCCATATTAACTTGGCACTCAGAGCTTGGTTTTGCTTGATGATATTTCTGAGGCCAACTCCCCCATCCTTTTTAAAAGTGCAGATTGCATCCCATGCCATAAAAGGGATATTCCATTTATCCTTTGGGCCTTGGCACAAAGAAATGCACATCATTTTATCCATAACATTTGTTGTTTTGATTGGAGTTTAGAGAATTATGTCAAATAAATAGGAAGTGCTTGCAAGGACGAATTTGATCAACAATATTCTACATGTTAGAGAAAGCCACTTTCTCTTCCAAGAAGGCCTCATTTGAATAGAGTCCAGCGAGTTCTTCCACAGAGACGAGTGATAGCTTCTAATGAAGAGTGGGACTCCCATATATTTGCTTGGAGGGTGCCTTTTCTGAAACCAAGAAGAGTGGCAATTTTACCTTGTAGAAGATGAGAGGTGTTAAAAAAAAAAATCTTAAGACTTAGCATCATTAATATATTGACATGATGCAAAGCAGTATTTAGTCAGAACATCTCTGATGGCTCCAACTTCTCTTAAGCACGCATTCCCAAAGAGGATAGTATAATCAACAAATTGTTGGTGAGCAAATGCTTCCATTCCATTAGTAGTGGAGATAGCTTTCCAAATTCTTGAAGCATAGGAGGTTTGAATACACTGTCCTAGGGCTATTGCCATGAGAATGAAAAGGAAAGGGGAGAGGGGGTCCGCTTGTCTCAGGCCACAAGTTGCTTTAGAAAAGCCGGTGAGGTTGCCATTGAGAAGGATGGAAAAACATGGACTTGAAATGTAGTTGAAGACCCACTATTTCCACATTTTATAGAAACTGTATTACTCCAAGTTCTTCAAAAGAAAGCACCAATTGATACAATCATTTGCCTTGCTCATATCCAACTTGATGAGCATGCTCTTTTTCTTTGAGATGACCATTGAGTATCACTTCATGTGTAATTAGGATGCCATCAAGATTGCTCTATTGGGAAGAAAACCACCCTTTTTAGCAGAGATCAAAGAGGGAAGTAGTTTCTTGAGTCTACAAGCCATGGCCTTGGGGATAATCTTATAAATGGTGTAGCATAATTAGATGGGCCGAAAGTTAGCAAAGGAGGAGGGGGAAGCTCCATCAGGTATTGAGGCTACAAAGGTGCAATTAAAGTTTTTTGAAACTCTTCTAGCTTCTTGGATTCTTCCACTATTAGCCATACATCATTTCCAACAAAATCCCAACGCTTCTGGAAAAACACTACTTGGAACCCATCTTATCTAGGTGCCTAATCTCCTTGCATAGAAAAGACCACCTCTCTGATGTCCTCCAAGGTGAAGGGAGACATTAAGGCTTTATTCTAAGCTTTAGATATTGGACATGGAATGTGCCACAAGAGATCATTTTGGGCATTTAGTACCGGGGCCTCACCATAACCCAAAAGGCCCACAAAAAAGTTTATGACCTCCTCTTTAATAGCTTCAAGAGAATCAAGGAGACAACCATCCTATAAGTAAATATAGGAGATGCAATTCAAATTCCTTTGAAATTTTGTAGAGGAGTGGAAGAATTTTGTGTTCCTTTGACCATCTTTCAGCCAAAGTTATTGGGACTTTTGTTTCCAAAAGATATCTTCTCTTGCTTCGATTTTGTGAAGCTTTGCCAATAAGGCTTTTTCATTATCAAAGGAGGATTAATCCATGCCATGCAAAATAACTGTTTCATTCAGTGATTGAAGGGCCTTCTTGACTTTGATATTTTCTTCAAAAATGTTTTTGAAGACTTGGTGGCTCTAATCCTTGAAGCAGCCCTTAATGAAGACCAATTTTTTGGAGAGAAGGAACATCTTGGTGCCGTTTGTCTTGGGGGATGATTGCTATTAGGATTTCATCAAAGGAAGAATATTTGGGTCTTTGAGCCACATAAATTGAAATCTGAAAGGTGAGAGTGCCGGAGTTTGATCTAGAGAAATGGGGAAATGGTTTGACCTTGAAACAGGAAGGATCATGCTTTCCATCAACCAAACTTGTTTGAGCTAGGAATGTGAGAGGAGAAATCTGTCTAGTCTTTACACAATCTGACAAAATCCCTTTCTTCAATTTGACCATGTGAAAGAAAAGTGTTATGGGTATGGGTAGCACCACCTCTTTTTTTGGTAGAGCAAAGAAAATTGTTGAAGTCCCCACCCAGAAGACAAACATCTTTCAGGATTGAGTAAAAAATTGTTGACACTTGATCCCAAACCCCTTTTCTTGCCAAACACCCAACTGGCCCATATATACTGGAAAGAAAAAAAACAAGGTTTAAAGAGAAGCTGTGAATTTTGCAAAATTACTAATTCCTGTCAGTGACTATCATTTCCACTTTAGCTGACAATGGAGATCACAAAATTCCCAACCCACTAAAGGCTCCATTAGTATCCACTAAAAGTCCCTATCACCTTTGCCAAGCCTTGAGTAGATAGGCAACTTCATTTGATTTCAGCTTTGTTCTTGAAGGAGAGTCAAGTTTGCTTTTTGGAGTTCCACTTGACGCTTCACCAAGCATCATTTGTCGATGTGTTTTATGCACATGCAAACTCAGAATAAAATACCGAGGTATTCTATCCTCTCTTGAACAAAGTCTCTCAAAGGCTAAACGATGTGATCCAATGAGACAACTCCAAGGTTCATGATATGTCAGGTCTTGACTTGCAATGGATAGACTCAGTAGTTGATGTGATTTTGCTGAAACTCACAAAGGGACTTACGCTGAATTGACTCCTTATTCCAATCAAATATATTATTCTCCTTCTTGTGAAATGGAACTATCTCAAACTGACTACGAAAAGAAAAGGCAAAAGAGAAAGGGTGAAGAGAGTCTAATCTAAGGACAATGGTATAATGAAACATGCTCTGATAGACAAATTCCTCATAAAACCAAACTTCGTTTCGCCATGGGAACCAACAACTACACGAAGTAGGTGCAATCTCCAAAGGTAATCATATGATTTTCACGTCATAAACCTCCATCCAAACACCCACAGCTGGCGCAATTTGAACGAACATCCACAACCGAACTAAAGCAAACATCGAGGTTCAGGCTAACTTTGCACTACAAATCACCATCGGCAATCCACAAAAAGTATGAACCAAGAAGAATTCATCAAATATCTTTACATATATTCATTACATCAATGCACTTCTAATCTAATTCTACTCTATTTGGAAACATCTCTCCATCATATTTGAGAATTAGAAACCATGCTAACACCCCGCAATCACACAAAATCACCATGTGAGCCAACAATAAGCTTGTATTGATTTTGGAAAATACATTTTTACAACAATTTCATATGTCTCTTCAATGACTTTGAAGAGTCTCCTCTAATCTACTTCTACTCTAACAACATCTACTCCTACTACTTGATTCCTGCTCTCCCTCTTGATACAAATGAGAGAAATGAACCCTTTTATAGGCCTCAAAATTACATCAATGGCCAGGATTGATTCGAGAATCAATGGCCAAGATTGAGACAACAAGGCAGTTTGTTACAAAAATTACTATTTTTAGAATCATTGAATGTAGATGGATGATGTGGCAGACTGTGATTGGATCAATGTTGTGCACGTGCCACCTCAGCATCGAACAAACTAGTTTGATTTTCTTTGTGTTCATATTGCTTGGAATATTTTCCCAAATTTTGTCATCTTTTGGAGTAGTATTCAAATTTGGATTTTCAGCTCTAGAACTTGGCTGCTTTGAACTTGAAACTTGGGAAATTTAGAATCTCTTCTTGTTGTCTTTCATGCAATTGTACTTTTGAATTTTATTCATGGATTGCTTGATGAACTTGCTCATTTCTCTTGTTCTCGTGCAAATGATGATCTTGATGATGACTTTTGGCGTTGGATCTTGATCATCCGGAACGGGCCTCTTTCACACGACGACGATATCCACCCTCAAGCAATGCTCCTCCATCTTTTGAACTTTCCCATGCGCCAGCTCTTGGCATTCTTCATCGCATTCATTATTCACCTATATAAGAAATACCTCAAGTTAATGAATTGGAGTGATACCTGATAAATAAGCAAATAGAGACAAAATTCACCGCCAAATGCATGTGGGATTAAAATAAGCAACTTCAAATCACCTTGTCTGATTGCAAGAAAAGTCAATAATATGGATTTTGCAAAAAATAAAAACTTGACCAGTTTCTTGACAACCCCAATATCAACAGATTCAGTTTCAACTCGCCTTTTCATGTATTGGATCGATCTGCTATTTAAAGCAACATTTGAAAATGTATTATTGAAACAAGGGAATGCATTTTGCGTGCTGGTGTCAGATTTTAAAACAAATTTCAGTTGATGTTCGAATAATTTCTTTCCTCACCTCGGCAGACTTACCCAGTATTCTCAGCGTAGAATTTGTGCACAGTTGAATAACTTGCAATCCTTCAAAGACTACTTAGGACGGACAATCTGCAGATGGCGCAAAAATGCTAAACTGCAAGCTCTACGGACTTATCTTGTCTTAATGCAGGGTGCCAAAGAGGCGGTTTTTTTTTTGGACGCTCTATGTATGATTTAGATTTTACATACTAATCACCGATTTATGCCTTAAGCGGACCTTAGCGCTTCAATGAATTAAGAGACGTTTATAAAATGGAGGCCTCCCTTAAATACACGCTGAAGTAGCCTTTTGAGTTTTAAAGCATGAGACCAAAATTGGAAGAGGCGGATTTATTATGCATTGAAGTATGGTGCTATTTTTAGACCAAACAATGCAATCATCAAATAAGCGCCTAAGGTGGACCTTCCAAACTATTATGTATGATCTGGATAATGCAAGTTGTAAGATTGAAACGGATATGCGCCAAGGAGAAAAAGCGGACATTTTGGAGAGCCATGCATGATTTGAAATTATGCAGATTGATTACAAATATGCGCTTATAGAAGAAATGGACCAATGAAGATATTATGCATAATGTGGACCTTCCGTTTGCAAGAGTGAACATAATAAACGTCTAAGGCAGACTTATTGACCTCTCATGCACAAGTTGGAAGAGAGCGGCCATTTGAGTGGGCAACACATAGTTTGAATTTAGACTTTGCAAAAAAATGAAAGATATCGCCAAGCGGACATCTGATGTCATCGTGCACTAAGATGAAGAAAAAGATTTGTAAAGAGCATTAAAAAGTCCGCTTGAGCGGCATTATCAAACTAGCTTGCACTTTACAAAGTTGCATGAAGATTTTCGAATAATTACACAAAGTGAGACACCAAATCATGAATGTGCGCGTGGAGACGGGTCAGGCTCAGAAAGAGTGCGAATAATGCACGGGCGGACAACCTCTACACAATTGCATATGATGTTTGAAAAAAGATTGCAAACATATAGCAAAAGTCCTCTTGAGGCGGGAATTATGAAAGGTTATGCACAAGTCAAAACTTCCCTCCGTATAAAATGATCGTATATTTGCTTAGAGGGACCCGTGAATAAGTTAAGAAAGAATGCGGCTTGCATACCCAGGTGGGTGATTTAAATGATCAAGCTTTAAACTGAGAGAAGAGATTGCCAATGAACTATGAAAGTCCGCCCGAGGAAGGGTCGTTCAAATGCGCCATGAATTGCTTGCAAATTCCTCTACAAACAGGAATCATTGCCAAAACACACTCAAACCAGAAAATTAAAATAAGGAGGGGGTCCCTATTGAAAATGGGGCGATGTTGAGATTATGTCACAACATCTAGCGCCAATTTGAATAAATGTTCCTGAACATTTCAAGAATAAAGACCCAATCCAGACCCAGAAACGTCAGACAATACCTTTAAAGTCATCAACCGGTTAGGAAACACACTTAAAAAGGGAAGAAGAATCCTAGATTGGATCGAGACACTTCAAAGTTAAACATTTTCAAAACAGTGATTAATATAAAAATCTCAAGTGTTCCAAAGATGAACAAGAATCACAATTTCAAAATTCATGCGTACACCCACATATTAGGCCAAATAGACATGAAAACATGATCAGGGAGTCAAAATCAAAAGCTTAGCACAACCATTCATATCCCGAAGATCCAAGTGTGTGCAATTGAGTTCATTCCCACCCATCGGCAAATAAGATCATCTCACTTCGTTTGCATTAAGCTACGTGATTAGTACACACCTCATGAACTACCTGGACATGGCTCCGCTGCTAGTGAGCGTCTATAGCCCCGATGGGTTTGTCTCATAATTCCACTCGAGCAGAGCCCTATTGCCGGTCAGGCGTCCATAGGCCCGGTAAACATTATTCAGATCAGAAGCACCTCCTAGCGGTGAAGAAGGCACTCTGTTTCCGGGCTATTTCTTTCTCCAAAACATTTCCTTTTTCTAAAATCTGGACAGAATTTCTTGGTATGACCGTCCTTATGGCAGCGGAAACATCTGGGAGGACCTTCAAGTTGAATTTTTTGCTGCCAAGGTCCAGAGGCAGATTCTAAAACAATATGAGCTGGGAGAGGATTTGAAATGCCAATTTTGAGACAGAGCCTACCATAGATTACTGCATTGCCTTTCAAAACATTATCATCCACCATTTGGAACTCACCCAGCGAGGTACCTATTTTGGATAACACCAAAATATCTCAATATTCAGTCGGCAAATTATAAAGATGGAGCCATACAGGAGTCTTCATCAAACTACAATTTTCAGGGTCAAATTATGGTTGCCCATTTTGTAAGTAAAGATCTGCTCCGTCCATTAGCCACGGGCCTCCATTAAAAATTCTTTGCTTGACTTCCGCATTAGGGCAAAATGTGGTGAAAAATCCTCTCTGCTCCCCAATTTGACAAAATTCAATCTGTTAGGGTGTACCGCACAGGCCATAAATTGAAGAATTGTCCAATGAGAGCAGTGGATTGAAGGGATCTGATTTTATCATCGAGGTTGGTATGCAACAGGTTGATGTTAATACGAGGAGTCTCAGGCTAAATATCCTGTGGAGACCTGTATGGGAGTCTAGTTGGCCAAAGGGACAGCATTGACCCTGGTAGCCACCTCCCAGATTCCTCTGATACCATCTTCTTCAGATCTACCTTTCTGCTGTGCATCCCTCCATTTCATTTCTTCATACCATTTCACTCTTCTTCGCTCTCGTGTGCTCCTTTGCTTCTTTGCACCCTTGCTATTCATTTCACTCCACTTGTAAATTTTATATAAAATGGATCCATCTTCAGATTATTTGTTATTAATAATTATTATTGCTTTTTTCCTTTCGCTTCTATTAGTTTTCAAGTATGAAGATTTTCTTGCATGTTTATCTTGACATTCTTCACTTGATGAGATGGGAACTCGAATTGATGATTTGGAAAAGAGTATTGAAGATCTTACAAAGGAAACAGCAGAGGTGGTTCCACCTTCTGGTGCTTTGTCACCTTCTGATCAGAAAGACACTAGCTGACACAGTTATTGGAAGACCGATGTAAAGGGTACCAAATGCTTCAAGTTTTTTACTAATTCTGGTAACTTGAATAGTGTTTCCACAGTTATGTAAAAACATTGTTAACTTGAAATAGTGTTTCTAGATTGTAAAGCCTTGTCTGAGCAGGCAGTGTGTGGAAATATTATATCTGATTCTGATTATTTCATGATATTTATATTCTTCCTTTGATTGGATCAAAGAATAATGTTAGCAATGGTGTTTACTTTCTGGGTGGCTAAAGTTTCTTTTACCTAGTCACCTTTATTAAAGCACTGTATTGTATTATTCTCTACAAATGGATATCCACTGAATTTGGATATGAATTGACTCTGACTTGAAGGTTTTTATGGTTTACATGCAAACTGTTCTTTTTATGTATTGGGGACAGGCCTGGAACTTAATGGTCACCCTTGCCTGTCATAGCGAAATTTATGACAGTTTGGTTTCTTATTTAGCTTTTAATTTATGTCCTAGGAAAATCATTAGTCATTAGAGTGTCAAATTTTATATGAAACAATGGCATCGTATTACATTCTTATGAAACTATAAATATTTTCCAAGAAATTTTATTGACACATAGTTGAAGATTCCAAATTATTGCATAAGGGAATTATTTTTTAAGTAGATATATTTCAAAGAAAATAAGATATTTTTACTTATTTGAGAAGATATATGTATGTCAAGCACCCAATACCAATGAGCTGTGAAAAGATTTGGATGCTTCAGGTGCACGAATAATCAACCCCCGGCTAAGTGCCAATGACTAAAGGGTATCCATTCTGCCATATTTGTCAGGGGCATGATCCCAGCCTCATCCCTTTAGAGCATTAGGCCTTTGCATTTGGCAAGACTTGATCCCTGGTGGGTTCTTTGTGATTCATATGAGTTCACCAATATGACAAAAGGCCGCTTGACAAGAAGATACATATTTAAAGATTAACTTGTTTATATATCAGTTCAATGTACTAATCAAGATACACATTGAATGTCTTGCCCAAAACCACCTGTTTCTGAATGTTGACCAACCTCTCTATACAAGATCATCAACCAACTTCGATCTTGAAATTGAAGGTTTAACAAATGAATATGAGATGAGATATTTAAAAAAAATTTGGTACACACTATAAAAATCTATGGTCCACTTTATATTTTAGTTGTGAAATTTAGGGCTATGTAAAATAACTGCCCGTTCAAAGCCTATGGTAAGTGAAAATAGTTGGTTGTAATTTACAGTCTAAAACCTTTAAACCAGGTCGTAGACTGTCAATCTCCAGGCCTGGTTGATGGTATTCTTTATGTTGAAAGTCATGGCATTTGTGAGTCGTTGGTATTTTATGTCCTATGCCCACAAATATCATATGTTCACGGTTTTGAAGGGACCAAGCATAGGATGGAGTTTAAATTTGTTTAATCCAGCATTCTGGTTTACTGTATTGAGTTGAAAATTAAAAAAGAGTTGCAGAGTTATAGGTTGCAACCATAAAAGTCAAATAAATCACTTGAAACTTTTTTTATACAGTGTTTGAAAGTGAGGAATGCTGTATATACTCACCAGCAGCAAATGGAGTTGCTGAACATATAAAACAATATGATTAAATTCGGTGAGCAGGTGCAGATACCTGTCAAGCCTGAACTTGAAGAATAGGGAAGCTACCTGTTTTGTTAGAGTTGTCAAAGCCAGTGAAAGTAGTTCCACTTGGTATTTCGAATTGGGAACTTACTGAAACTACTGGTAACAGTGCATGCAATTTCGCCTGTCACAGACTAATATTAGGTGCACGCAAAATCCTGGAAACATGTTTTTAGAGTATCACTAGATTACATAGTTTAGTGACATTTATTTAGGAGTTACGGTTCTTGCAGTAGTTAGTTATATTAATTAGGTTGTTTTTATTGTTTATTGTACCATGATTAGATGAGCAATATGCATCAGCCATTCGATTCCAGAAATCTAGTCACAGTGATTTGCCAACACATTTTTCTATCCATGTGACTTGAATTTTAGAAGAAGAATACCATTTATTTGAATTTTGTTGATTTCTTCCAAAATAATGTTGCATATTTATTTATTACAGTTGTGTGATTTATATTGTTTCAGTTGACTGATCAGATTTGAATAAATTGTGCTTCCTTCTGATTTTCAGTGTGACCTCAAAGCTCATGCTGATCTTGTGGTTATGGTGATGACTGCAAGTAAACATGTGGTTGACAAAAACAGAATATCTGGCCTACCTAGCTTTTTTAGATGTTTGCAATGTTGGTTGAATTTGGATCCAATATGGTGGCTGACTAGGTTAGAAGTTTTTTAGTTCATCTTGGTAGTTAGAAAAGCGATCTGTGTTTTGGGACTACAACTGGTAGTAAGAACTAGGAATGAGAAGACCATGACTTTGCTGACCATATATACCTTTGTATGCAAAGAATTTGTGCCATTGCAGACATCACAGGTCATTTTTTTGAGTAATTGAATGATAGTGTATAGTGGATCCCTCAAACCTTGCGAAAGGGGTCTAGCCCCCAGGACAGTGTGTTTCTCATGCTTTCTTTATTGTGGTTGGGATAAGATTTATATCTGGACCATCATTATGGTAGTGCTCCACCTTTACTGTTCAATTATGCTTGCTGGAGAGGGTATTCACAGTTATTGCTAATAGCCCAGACCTTTATTCATATCATCCACAGAAACATTAACTTGGTGACGGTGTGGAGGTAACATGAATTTGCACATTTAATGATCAGCAGATTGAGTGAGGTAGTGAATTGAGTTGATTGTGAGTTTTCATGCCAGCACGTTTACCAGTGCAGTAGATAGGGACAAATTGACTGAGTGCCTGAGGTGCAAGAACTGAAAAGAGAATATTTTGAGAAACCTGAATGTATGGAAGATGCCACTGACATGAAAAGTGGACTTAGAACTAGACATATTCGTGGGAGTAACTTTATCTGTCTATGCTGAGTTGTCCCATCTATATATTGTAGTATAATTTATCCATTTTACTAAAGCATAATTCATAAAAAATTGCATTCAATATCTAAATGCAATAACATAATTATAAAAAACAGAAAAGAGACTTGATGAATAATGATGTATAACAAGGATGCCTTAGTGAGAGCATGGGAAAAAGCTGTAGATGCCATTAGAGAAGAATACTACCAGGTGTAATATTATGATGATCAATATAAAGTTTTGTGGCAATTGAGTGTAGAGGTTGAAAACAAATGATGTCAGATTATGTGATTGCATGTCATCCCATGTCTGCATAAGCTGGTACACATGGTGAGATATACGATCCTCAAATACAACAGCTTGCAGGAGTTGGTACATATGATTGATATATAGTTTAACTATTAGCAACATGGTTATAAGTCCAAGAAGGAAAGCAATTCTTGGAGAGGACTTTGGGAAAAGCTGTTATGGTGCTATAAAAAAGTGAAGAAAATTTTAAATTACTGCAGGATATAAAGTCATTAAGTCTGACAGCTATGACCTTGCCCAAGCATGAGCAGTTCTTCGTATCGTGGAATGTTATCATTGTGGATGTTGGTTTTGGTTCACATTTTGTCCAATTATCCGTTGGAATTCCTTTGTTGACCTCTTTTCAATTGGATTCTGACAAGACACTTCTTCCTCTGAAATTCATGTCTTCAAATTGAAGCTCTTCCCCAAACACAAAATCTCTCTTCTTCAAACAAATGCATGTTAGGCAACGCTTCTGGCAAGGGATTGCCATCCAGTCTCCTCTCCATAACTCTTGTTCTTGCATCTCCTTGTTGCTGATATGCATGCTTCACTAAATTTCTCAATCTCACTATCTCATATGTCCACTCCTTACCAATTAGTGTTCTTTCCATTCTTTACTTTGGTGACCAACTTCCCTTTGCTTCTCAATCTGCCTTACTTTTCCTTTTGTGATATCCTGTGCCATGAGCTCGAGCTTGCCATCGCTATCATCTCAGTCCCTTGTTCAGCCATTAGCTTCTTGATCTAGAATGAAATTTGTTCAATGATTTGTCCTTTACTGCCACACAGGATCCTTGCCTCCACTTCTTTGGGACAAGATTATGTTGGCATTGCAAACTATTTGATGTATCTATTGAATACTCCCTTCCAAAACTAATCTATGGCTCTTTGTCTATACCTCATTTGCAACAACTAGTTTGACATTGATCAACTCATTCCATCCATAGGTCACTGAAATCAACGTCCCTTTGCATTTGTATAAGCATCCAACCACTCATACAATTCCATAGGGAACCCTACAAATAATTTTTCATACAGATTATTTTCTGCTTTATCTACTTGGCAGACATCAATAGTTGTTGCTTAGTAAACTCAATGGCAATCTTCTCGAACTATTCCTACACATTCTCTTGCATAATTCTATATACAATAGCAACACATCTTCTTTAGATGAGATAGACCTATCTCAACAATCAAAATAAAATGTTGTCCCTCAACTATACATCCTAGCATTCACTAGTTGCCCGGGCTAGTCATGTCACCCTCTTGCCAAGATCTAAGTCTAGGTCTTATTATCTAAGTGAAATTGCTAATAACAACCAATGCTCGAACAAGAAACACACGAGAACATATACTAAGAACCCCTATAATGTTATATGTCATTACACTATAGACTACATATCACCATTAGTGATTAGTTATCTCAATGCCTTAGGCCATTTTTTCAACCCTTTTCCTCAAGATTACAAAGTAGTTGCTGATTGGCCCATTTATGCCTTAGCCCATACTATTTGGTGCTCTATTTATAAGCTTCATTGGTTTGTACTGACTGCTTGTATCCCCTTGCTTTTGTTAGAATGTCAATTAGTAGCTTGTCAAGATTTGGAAGAAAATCCCTTTGAATAACCTATACAAGGTTATTTATAGGCCTACCCCATGCTATGGTTTGGTCGCCAATATACTTAGCCCCCCTATGTTGACACCCATCCTCCTAGACTTGCAATGTGGTGGTAGATCTTGATCTCTGGAAAGTGGGTCTTGTGTGAGATCTAGTTCTCCTCCACCTCTTGTCTCCTTTTGTGACTCTTACTAGTCCACTTGGCCCCCATTCCTCCTTTGGTGGTTTCTATTCTTTGACTTATTGCCATTTGGTTCCAATAGTTCCACTGTAGAGCAATAGATTGGTTTTATTACATCTTTGGAACTAAGAGGCTTTTGTAATGATAGTATCAACATGATTTGTCTTTGCATGGCATGTTTTTGACATGCTTATGGTACCCTCTTAATCAATAGAAGAGGTGCAGTTCCTTATCTATTCGACTCCAATATCTTTACGAAACCATAGAAGAAAACCATTCTCCCTAGAAGCATACCAAATTGAGATGTCTTTGGCCTTTGTAGAAGATACTATAATTGTACCCTATTTCTTATAACAATAAACAATTGCAATTGATCGAAGATGCATGTGATATTTCATTGACAAACCTTGTCATCAACATCTATTAGCATTTGAGTATCTAACAAGTTCAAAGTTGTTTATTTTATGATATTCAAGACCATATTCTCTAGTGCCTTGCAAGTACCAAGTACACACTTGGCTACAACCCAATGACCAATATCTACTAGGTTTTGTATGTGCTGCAAAAGTACACTCACCACAAAGGACGTATCTTACTTGCTAGTTTGCTAGTCAATAGATAGATCAGACTCCAACAAGTTGGTGGTACTTAATCTCTCCAAAAATTCATTATCATTGTCTTGATAAAATTTGAGGCCATATTCGATAGGTGTAGCGAAAGCTTTACAATAACCAATCTAAAACCTTTTCAATAATTCAACAAAATACTTAGTTTGATGAATGAAAAATTGTATGGGGGATTTTGTTTCGCCCATATTCCACGATAATTATGGCAACCTAAATTTGTAATTTCAAATCCTTGTTGAAGTTCCTTTTTTACTACTAGATTATGTGTTTAATCATTTCCCACGAGAGTGAGATCGTCAACATACAACACAAGTGTGACCATTTTTTCCCTTGCATATGAACAAAAGAAGTTTCATATAATTTTGCTTTTTGAACCCAATATTATGAAGATATCTATTAATCTTAGCATAACATTTTGTAGGTGCTTTTTCCAATTCATAGGGTACCTTAACCAACTCGTATATGTTTTGCTCTCATCCTTTTACATTTTAATGTACACACTTTCCAAATCTCCATTAAAAAATGTTTTTGGTGTTCATCTCATACACTTTCCAACCATGCTGATTAGAAAGAGAAATCAGCATCTTAATGGTGTTTTACTTAGTTCATGATTTTTTTTTCATGGCAGATGTCCTTTTGTTGGAAATAACATTTATAAACAAATAATGATTTTTTTATCCATCATTTCATTCACTTCTCATATAGATTTAAGTCCTAGAGAACAACCTACTCATGTCCGTGTCATTTTTCATGACCAATTTACATTAATTCTACATAACATGTTTTCAACCTACTCTATTAGATGCTTGTACAAAAGAATTTCAACATCATTTGTCACTAAGACATGCACTTTACCTATTCATGTGTCCTTTGAGGACGTATCTTGATATCAGCATCCTTTACATATTTTATAAAATGACTAATCCCATCTTGACGTGTATTTTCCCAAAATCTCCAGTTGTGCATCCTAAGCTAGAGATTTCAAAGTATCCAAGTACCTCCACCTATAGTATTTGCATGACTTAGGAAATTCTTGAAATATTTTTTAATTATTTTGCAATTGAATTGATGTACTTATATTATATTTGTGTTAATTTGTATTGTACAAGAAATATTCCAAAAAGCACGATTGTCAAGTCCATATATTTCACTCATTTACTATTGTTTTGTAGGTTTCTTTTCAACATGGAAGTTGTTGATCAAATTGCCACAATGTTCATACTTCCCGCCTCACCGATAACAATATCTTGAATTCTAATTAGTTTGTGTCTCCCATGTGAAAGGACTCTATACGACTTTTTGTCATCGTAATAGCCCAATTATCATACACTTAGTGATCCTAAAATGGAAAAGGGATGCTCTATGGTCAAGCTACCGTTACACCTCCTGATAAAGAACAACACAATGCTGAAAATAACAAGTATACAATAAAAGAAAAGAAATAACTTTGAGAGAGAAGCATATTGCAATCAAGTGGGAGTCACTATAGCATCATTATGGTGTTCAATATAAGACAACATTAAAAGAACATGTGAGAAAGTTGTCCACGTATATTGAACACTTGGCTAAGCCTTTTCCCGGTTTAGGGGACCCTGAAGCATTAACCTATTGGTTCAAAATAATATACATGAACATAATCAGATAAAATTGTTGCTCAATCGATGTCAATGGGTATATGAAGTGAGCAATTGTTAAGTGAAAATTCTACATTCTACATGAATCAGGAAAAATATTTCAAATTTTGAAAATGTAGAAGGATATGGTAAATAATTTAGAGGAGATGTTGAACGGCACCATGGTTTAGGCTACTTTCTTGCCTGACCTTAAGGAGATGGAAGTTATAGAAGCATAAACCCTAGTGAGTGGGCATTTGGTAGTGTTAAGAAACAAAGTAGTTATGCGAAAGAAATGAAAGAAATATGGACAGAAGAAATGTAGTTAAGTTAAAGCAATAATTTTCTAAACAAATCAAGGAAGATCTAGCATAGTTTTAGATTTTGATTTTGATGTGGATAGAATAATTAGGTTAATGGATGTGGGTTGTATCGTAGATATTAAATAATAAGAGGAATTTAATTACAAGAAGATGATCATACAAAATGAAGATTGTCATTAGCTCAGATGAATGCATGGTTCATTTTGTATCAACTTGCTCAAAGAAACCAAACATAGAAGACCAAAATGGGCTCAAACAAGGCAATCATGAACTTGGGTCTAGGGCAATCTATACATTCTTCGAAAGAATGATCTATTTTTAGACATGGTCTACTTATAGGAGGACAATCTTTTAGAGTTTCAACTATTTACATAGATTTTATTTTTAGCACAATGAAAACCATGATTAGGTAACTATTATGCAATTTTAAATTGTAATTAAGAGACAAGTTTACTAAATGATTTATAATTGGTGATTAAGAATTACATGTAGGTTCCAAATTCTTTATGGAAACCTTATAAATAAATACTTTGTGTATTATATCAGGGAATAGTCAATGTTGTAACACTATGTGAAATTTCATTGTTCAAATGTTGTGTGTATTTTTTGAATAATAGAGTTTAGCAAGTTTGAAGAATATAGGCACTTTGTGTATTATATCAGGTAATAGTCAATTTTGTGACACTATGTGAAATTTCATTGTTCAAATGCCGTGTATTTTTTGAATAATAGAGCTTTGCAAGTTTGAAGAATATAGGCATCAGATCTGAACCTTCTGTTAATTGAGTATGTTGTATTAAGTGATTTTCTCTTACTTTTTCATTCATTCTTTGTTCAATTTAATTATATAGTGTGGGATTGCTTATTTTCGTTGAATTTACTTTTCTCATGTGCATCCATGTGGTTTTTGTACTCTAAAGTTTATTTAGGTATTTGTTCATTATTTATGCAATAAAAGATACCACTAAAACTTTTACATGTAAAATCAAAATATTGTTTTAGCTTGAATTTCTTTACAAATATGATAATATCATTTATATTATATATATAATTATCTTAGAGATATCAAAATACACAATAGAAAATTTTGTGCACAGTGTGAATAGATTTTAGTTTTACTTTTATTTTAAATAAAAGGGAGCTAACGAGATTTTCGTTTTACTTTTATTTTAAACAAAGAAGTGAACTTCATTGGTGAGTTGCTTTGTGTGTTTGAATTCTTGTTCCGCCAATTAAAAGTTGTGAGTAGAAGAAACATGATTTGGACAATCCAAGCTCTCCATTATCCTTCCCAATTAATATTCATGGATATATGATGGGCACTTTCTTTGTGTACAATTCTATGTTGTTCATTGAAATAATGAACACAAATGATGATAGTAAATAGAACTTCAATTCCTTTATTTGTTTTGCAAGTACAAATCTAATTTTAGATCATTTGTTCCTTCGAATTAAGGCTCATTCCAATAACCATCAAATGGGGGAAGGATGAACACTCAGTCTTAATATCATATTAAACACATTAATGTGTCATTTAATGAGTTGACTATGTGTTGGCTTAGTCAAGTTTGGACTCATAACATGGAGTTTTTTTTTTTTGGTTTTGGGAGGTTAACATCATGGAATGTTAGTTTAGCATATTGTGGTGTAAGGGGCTGCAAGTTCTAGTGTTGACAAGTTTGATTTATAAGGTGTTTGAAGGGGTTGTAATGTGAGTTTTGATGTATGTTGTGGGTGTTATGGTTTGATTTAATGTAGGATTGGATGTTTGAAATGTAGTTGCATTGGGATTGAGCATGACTCACAGAACAATGCATCATTTTTTGGGTGATATGAACTGTGTGTGAAGCGGATTTGGGAATGTACTCACGTGGAAACTTGGGTAGACTCATACACTAAAATGACTAAGGGGCGAGCCTAGAATGTACTTGCCTTCGATCTATGCAAGTGAGCATTTAATATTTTAGGCACGAGTGGGACTCATGCACCAAGATATGGAATAGTTGAGTTGCTTTGAGTATTGTGATGGGTGTTGCATTAAATATTTGGGGTTGTCCTAGGGGGATCGTTGGATCTAGGTATTCAACCACTGTCATTGAATCCCACATAGGAATGTAAACAAGTTGTGAATTGTGGATTTAGTTGTCGAACCTATATAAGGAGATGCACGTTCATTATTGCATTGATCTTTAGAGATTGTTGGGAGATCATTTGATGAGCATTATTGCAAGAGGCATTTGTGGGAATTGCATGTAGAGTGGAGGCTTGTGACTTGGGAGAGTGAAATAAGGAGTTTGTTCGAGAATGTGTCTTGCAAGGGGGAGGAGGGTGGATTTTTCATCTGTTGCATTGTGAGCCAAGAGGCATCATTTAGAGTACCAAGTGTTCCAAGACATTATGAAATAATGTGAAGGTTGCAAGTTTGAGTGTTGCCTAAGAGAGTGATCTTGAGACTGATTAATGACTATTTCATGGAGAGTTGTTGGGTTCCTTGTGGGTGGTGTTTTCTTGTAAGTGTTCTAGGCATTATCGGTAGAGCTTGACTTAGACACACATTTGGGATAGTGAATTGAGAACTTGAATCTTTGTTGTATTTGTATTTATTGTATGAATAAGCAAAGACCATTTTCCCCTAAATTTGAGTTGTGCAATCTTGTCTGTGGTATTATGCCTTGTGTTTGGATTTGGAATTTTGTTGCTTAGTTTGTTGTTGGTAGACTTGTGGAAGAGGCTTAGTCCATCTCTTAGGAATTTGGTTCCCTTGGACAAGTTCAACCTAGAGGTTTGTGCTACATTAGAAAGACTCTAACCCCATAACATGTGGCACCGAGTGCATAAATAATCGACTTCCTTCGGCCAAGAGCTAAGATTTGAGGGGTTTCCACACTACCAAATTCATTTGGATCATGATCTTATCCTCGTCTTTTTGTTTGGTGTTAGGCCTATGCATTCGACAAAATTTAATCACTAATTAACTCTTTGTGAACCATTCAACGTTATCAATAAACTAAAAGCCTTACCATAAAATTTCAAACACCATAACATAACAATCTCATAACAATGTTTTTAATTAAACAAAGAATATAAAAATGAAAATACATTTCTCTATCATCACAGTTGGTGTAACATTGTATAGAAAATGCACTTTGTAAGTAGAAAGGATAAGTTTTTATATTCACCCATAAAATAGAATTCCGCTTTCAAGCACACCTCCATCACACTTGCAAACCAATTGGGTTAATGTCATCATCAAGTGATCAACTCAACATGACAGCCTCTCGAAATTAAAGTTGAAACGATTGATTGAGGTTTTTACTTGTAAAGTCTTCCAAGGCAAGGATAGAATATTTCATGTACATTACAATCAATTATGATGTTTTGGTAATATCTAAGAACAATTCCATGATAAGTCTCGTTGATTTGATTTGAAAACTTAGTTAAAGTGGAATGAAGATTTTAACGTGTAAAAATTTCATGGTGCGGGTCTTCTCAAGTTGAAGTCGAAGTGGGGACTTGATAACTAGGTTCACAGCTTTAGTTAAATGATATGATTGTATTATGGGTTGACTTGTAAATTGTAAGTCGGGTAAGTTGGATAATTTTTTTGGTTTTGAGTTATATATATAAAAAACTTTTTACTAATATATTAGGGTGTTTTATTATTGAATTAGTAACTCTTTACTAATATATTATGGTGTTTTATTATTGAACTAGTAACTTTGCGATAGTAGTTTTTATAGACTTATTATTAAATATGATTTATTTTTTAACAAAAAATAAATACCATAAAATTAGGGAACTAATTTCTCACAAATATCATATTTTAAGAATGTAGCTGTAAATAATTTTTTCCCTAAGTTTAATTTAGGTTAATTTAATGAAATGTTTATAGTTGAATATAAATTAACTTAAATTAATTAATGATGGGTTGTCGGTTAATTTATCTGAAATCAAATGTTAACGTATGGAAAATAAGTGCAAAAGAGAAATCATATTAGCTTTATGATTGAAGAGTGTATGCTTGGATCCAAATTTTGGATTTGATTTTTACTGGCTTGGGAAAAGATGTCTCTTTGTCTGTATATTGCCTCAGATTCTATACTTGACTTTTGTTCTATCTAGAATTGAGTTCATGGGTAAGGGTTTTGTCCACATTCGTGGATTTGTCTTCTATGCATTAATTTTGACCTACATTTGTGGATTTGTTGCATATTCCTATCTGTTGGAGTTATTTCTCCTCTTGGATGTATATGCCTTTATTTTAGCTATATTTACAACACTCACCTCTCATATCTATTAGTCAGATCAAGTGATGCAAGCTTTGCCTAAACGCTCTTGATTTTATTGTCTCATTAATTCTCTCTTTTTAGGACATTATCTCCATTTTGCTATTGTGATCTTCGATCGTTTTTCGGCTAGAGTGCATGTGATCTACGGTTGACAACAGATCTTGGTTTCAATTCTCGTTTCTTGTAGAATCTAACAAACAATCCTCGAATATCTAATCCAAATGCAAATGTTTCAAGGATATGACAAATGTTACAGTGCTAGATTGTGCATATAGGTAAAACATATACTAACATTACAACTAAGATGAAAGATCTTTGACCATTACAGATTGGTGCTTTGATGTAATAGGCATTTAAGTCATCATCTTGCCTTCTACACCAACACAAGTGCAAGTTCACCTTGAACACTAGGTATGCATATTCTACCATAAGTTGGGATCTATAGCTAAGACATGTAGACTTGTAAGTGACCATAAACATTAGTAAATGATTGATTATTCAACAATCCATAGTCAAGCAATACTAATCCATATGATAGATTGAAAAGAGAAACTTGAATACACTTCAAACAATTCTACCAGCCTTTGTATAGGTGAACTAACCAACCTACTACCAAGCTAGCAAGTGTAAATTCAGAGGAAGAGATGGCATGCCACCTCTTGAATAATCCCAATCAACTATGGAGACATTAATTCACAACATAAATATGTAGTCATTCTCTTTTCATGAACTTACAACATGCAAAAGCATAAAAGACAAAATGAGACATGCATAAATTGTTGCCTTAGAATAAATTGATGAATATTATAGATGATTTACAATAGGGACAAGCCTTAGAGTTGACAAACTAACCATCTAAACTCGTTACATCCTCATAACATGGATATATAGTATTTTTAACTCAATGAACAACCCCATAGGCAAAGAGAACAAGTGGCATGCCACATTACACTAGATTACATCAAATTGAGTGTGGTCATAGTCAGCAAACACCCTCAAGCAGAGGAATTACACATGATTAAGGAGAAAATATCTAAGGATAAGTTATAGGGTACTAGGAAGCATGGGAAAACCTCATATTAGTACAAGGACATATTCAATGCGAGCCTAGATGCCTATCGTAACATAGATCACCCTTGCACAACTGTGCCAAATCAGCCACAACCCACACCCTGCATTAAATGTAATGACAAGCAAGAATAAGGTGCCACTCTATAGGAAATTCCCTTTTTAGTTGCATGTGGCCTGGATATAGTAAGAACATCATCAAATATGGCCTCAATGTCCTTTACAAGCCCAAACTTGCTGTGAAGAAACATATATGTTGCATTAGAAGTAGTCACGTACTTGTTGGTCAAAATTTCAAGGAAAATCCATGCAATGCATGAATTAGGGCATGCACCTAATTAGTACTGGTAAGCTGCAACCATTGCAATTAAAGCTTCTAATAGCTTCCCATGGTCTTGTATAGTGTAGGCATGCCAATAATAGGTTTATCTTCCTGCATGCACATCTCCAGAACCATCACATTAGTCACAAAGAGTGAAAACCTTAGATATGTTGCTTATAATTGAATGAATAGTATTGGACATGATGTTAAAGTCCTTGAAGTCTAAGATAGATTAACAATGGACGATGAAGAGATTTTAAATCAGCAATGGATGCATGGCACATAAAGAAATATGCATACCTAAAAGATTGCTTGTTAGATTCACTTTAGCTACCAATCAATGAGAGCTAGCCACACAACCTTTGTTGATTGGAACATATGCATGCATGGAAAAGTCACTTGGTCAAGATATAACCACATTGGTTCCACCAACACGCCACATTTGTACCCCATGGAATTCAACAATATGTTGTCAAGATAGAGGGTATAAGCCATGGAGACAAAGATGGGCTCACTACCATTATAGGCAACATGTGGCGGGCCACCATTTGCCCCTGAAACTACATGATCATTTGTGAATAGTTGAGCACTAAAGGACAAGAAAGGTAGCTCCCATAAGTTGATGCCATCTAGGACACACAAGAATAGGTTATTGGCCCACACAACTACCATGCATATTCAAGATGCTAAAGGAGAACCCATAGGCCAATAAGAAATCAACATGCAAGAGTCAAGTGCCAACTATAAACGAAGTGGATAGGCTATAAGCTTAAAGGTAATAAGTAGGCATATTGGGAGCTGATAGGCCGGATAATGTAAGGAATGGGTTGATCCAATGACCCAATCCATATAATGGAGATGCATGCACTTTGTTTAGCCACTAGGGCACTTTGATGTGCCACAAATCAACAATCACCACACATCCCTGATGAACAATAGCCCCATAACACAAGCTTGCACTAAGAAGTTAGGTTCATCGTTTGCCCTCGAGAAAGTGCCACCTGGTGCCATGTGATACATCACTTGAATAGAGTACATACCCTCATGAAAACACTTGGGCCCACCATATAGCATCATCAAGGATACACATGGCATCAAGTGGTTGGTCCATGTCTACAAGAAGAAACATAGAGAAAGTAGCTCCACAAATGAAATACATAGTCTTAGATTTAAAAACGTTTCTCAACTAGAAAACATAAGAGTGGCACAAGTTTGAGAAACCCTTGAATTTAAATTGGTGAAAAAACAAATGTGAGTCCGCAGTCTAAATACGGTTCACTGTTACATTGGAATACGTGGGGCCCAACATAAGAGACAAGAGAACACCACATTAGCTAAAAGATGAACCTAAGGATATCTTAGACCGAAGTTTACTCGTGAGCTCAGGTTCACAAGGAACTTCATAATCCAAAAGTTAAACTGATCAACACATAAAACACATTGAGATTCATATGCACTATGTCAAACAACTTTTTCAAGAAGGAAAGGTTGATTTCCTGCATGTTCCAGCACAATCTTAGCTACTAAATATCTTCACCAAAGCTCTTCCCAAGGATACATTTCTTAGTATTAGAGATTGCATGACTCTTCCAAAGTTGCATTCAAGGGGGAATGAGCAAAGTTATTTTGCATGAAAAGTTTACATGTCAAACTTAAGGTGATATATCAAAATTTGTGTAATCCTAACTTTACTTTTCATTGTATGTTGTCATTCATAAATCCATCTATAATAATGTGTAATATTACATTGAGTCATGTTGGCCTCATCATCTATTAATGACTTGGATGTGTATATATACATATATGAAACATTAGTATTCATCTTGTTCATTCATATTGATATACAAGTTTGTTTTCCTACAACCTCTACCACATCTCATGACTCTCTTATGTACATGAATATTTTAATGTTTGATTCAATTTTATCATTTCAATCTCAAGGTGATCTTCAATTCCACAAAAGTATGAATAACACCCTTTGTTTCACTAGTATGTAGGAATAGCCCTATCTCACAAAGTAATAGGTAGAAAGTAAGTCTCCCCAAGCAAATTGATCTTGGCTACTTGGCCTAACTATGTGACTTTGGGAAAGTTAATACCACAATGCTAAAATTACAATAAAAAATAGCCATGAAGGCTATGAGAAACAAAAGTACTAACTTAGGACAAATTAAGCATTAACATACATAAAATCCTTATAAAGATGACAAAGACTAACATGTATAGCAAGTTGTTTGAAATCACATATCCTTATACATTAAAAAAAATGTACAAAATTCATTGTGTCATTCACAATATACATAACTCTTTTATTTGCAATACAATATATGATCCCTCATTAGATCTTAAGACTAGGATTTTCATTCTTTCCAAATTCTTCCTCTTCTTACCACAAGATAATTATAGTAGGTAAATAGAACCATAATTCCATTCAACAACACATTATAGATAAGTGTGAGATGGTAAAGATTCAAATTAGAATCCTTTGCTTATGAGGTTTTTATATTTCTCAACATAATGGATAGCATAGTTGGTCTTGTAAGTAAAATTAACTCCTTACATGACACTAGTTTGTACACTTTTCTTAGACTTGAGTTTGACTATGTGTGATTGACATGCTTAGTTGTAGTGGACAATGTCATTCTATAACTAATAATTAAGAGTGATTTAAGTTAAATATTACCCTTAGTGTTTTAGTTGTCAAGATGATTGACTCTCAGGAAGTGAATATTTTGAACTCATAAAATTGGTGTAATGATAAATTCAAAGATTGATATCGTTTTTGGATTTTCATCATAATTTTTTTGTTATATTACATGGTTCTTAGAATTTCCCATTTCTTGATGCTACAAGAACTTGGAGAGAATAATGGAAGGACATGATCATGGATGCATTGAGTTCTCACATCTTAACAGAGCGATCTTACTACATATAAATATTCTAAGGGCTAAATCTTTCGGGAAGAGGTTATGCTAGCAAAATATGAAGCCCTCTTATAAAATAACATTCCTATTGTTTGTAGATTGAAGAAATCTCTCTATTGGCTCAAACAAGCCCCTTCAACACAGTATGAGAAAAAAAATCACATTTTTTTCATTTGTTTTGGTTTTGTTTGTTGCAAGGGGATTATGATCTCTAGGATCATCCTCATTATTGTGTTTTATGTTTTTTATATGATCATTACCAAAGATTTGTACTCTCTCATTTGTAAAATAAAGGCTAAGCTCCAAGTTGACAATATTCATTTGAGATGATAAAAATGGCCTTTCTACATTATTTTGTTTGAATCAAAATCTCTTGATTTCTACCAATTATTATTATCTCATAGCGACAATAACCCTTGGATTTTATTCAAAGATTTTCTCTTCAAAAGTGTAATGCAACTCTTATGCCTTTCCCTACAAGCATGCAGCTTTAGGCTAATCTACATTGATGAATCTTATTCTCTCTATATCTTTGGTGGGTAGTCTTATCTATCTCACTCACACTCAACTTTGTTATGAATGCTGTTTCTAGATTCATGCATGCCACCTTTAAGATACCAAGCATATCCTTTGATATGTCAACGGTACCATTAAACATTCATTAAACATGTAATAAACACACTTTGATGAGGTACTGTGATGTAGATTATGATAGTGATTTGAATAGGTAAAAAAATGCATTAGGACACATCTTTCTTGGATCGGGGCATATTTGTTGGAAGACAAAGAAGTAATAGTCAATTTTTTTCTCTACATCAGAAGCTTATAAAATAAGCAATGTGTCATTTCATGTTGTTACAATCTCTTCTTCTTCAACTTGGGTTTTCTCAAGAGGGTCCTAATATCATCTATAATGATAGTATAAGTACCACAATACCATTCAAATGGTTTGCAATCATTTTCATCATCAACGTGCAAAACACATTGAGATTCACACGCACTATGTCAAACAACTTTTTCAAGAAGGAAAAGTTAATTTCATGCATGTTCCCTCACAATCTCAACTAGTAAATATCTTCACCAGATCTCTTCCCAATGATACATTTCTTAGTATTTGAGATTGCACCACTCTTCAAAAGTTGCATTCAAGGGGGAATGAGCAACATAATTCTACATGAAAAGTTTGCATGCCAACCTTAAGGTGTGATGTCACAATTTGTGTAATCCTAACTTTACTTTTCATTGTATGTTGCCATCCCTAAAGCCATTTATAATGATGTGTAATATTATATTGAGTCATGTTGGCCTCATCATGTATTAATGACTTGAATGTGTATAGATACATATATCAAAACATTAGTAATCATCTTGTTCATTCATATTGATATACAACCTCTACACATCTCATGACTCTCTTATACATGAGTCTTTTTACGTTTGATTCAATTTTATGTCATTTCAATCTCAAGGTGATCTTCAATTTCCACAAATGTATTAATAACACTCCTTTCACTAGTATGTAGGAATAGCCCTATCTCACAAAGTAATAGGTAGAAAGTAAGTCTCCCCAAGCTAGTTAATCTCATCTATTTGACATAACTGTGTGACTTTGGGAAAGTTAATACAATAATGTTAAAATTACAATTAAAAAAAGCTACAAAGGCTAAGAAACAAAAATACTAACCTAGGACAAATTAAGCATTAACATACATAAAATCCATGCAAGGATAACAAAGATTAACATGTATAACAAACTATTCGCAAATACATATCCTTATACATTAAAAAACTTTACAAAATTCATCGTGTCATTCACAATATACATAACTCTTTTATTTACAATATAAAATATGATCCCTCTTTAGATCTCATGACCAACGTTATCATTTTTTTCAAATTCTTCTTCCTCCTAATAATAGATTATAGAATGTGATCTCAAACATTAATTAAAAAAAGCTTACACAAAATTTTCTAGAACCATTTTAATACATTAACAATAACTATAGAAATATAATGTCTCTTATTCTTTCCAAGGGTTAAACAAAAAATATGCAAATGGGGACAAGGAAATCAACAGTGTGATTTTCATTATTTGTTAAAATAGTCACAAGTGGATTAAAGGGGCCTTTGCACTCCATGAATCTTCCCATAAATAAACTTGGGTTCCATCTTTAACTAATGATATGGGACAATCTTGAATGATATAGTGAGATTTGATCATGGGACCCATCACATACCCAACCAATAATACAAAGAATATGCTAAAGTTCCCAACAAAGGTAATACCGAGTATTTTTTGAACCACAAACCAAGTTTGAATATAAAGAGGCTTGTCTGCTATGTTTTCTACAATATTTCACTTCTCTTTATAATATAGCGTGCCACTTGCATGAACTTTTAGCCTAGGAGAACATTCTATCTTTCATGTTAAGAATCCAAGGAAAATAACTTCCTTCCATGTTAAAAATAAAAAAATAAAAACACCACTTGCATGAGCTTTCATTTTAAAGAATTATATGGAGAGCATTCTGTCTTTCATGTTAAGATTTAATCGAGAACATTCTATCTTGCATGTTAAGAATTGAATATATTAAAAGTTGAATGCAATGTTCTTTAAATTATTCCAGATTTTTATTAATGTTAATGTAGTAGACAAAACATAGAATAATGTGTAAAATCACTTATGCCTTTGATTAAACAAATTTCACTTTTGCTTTAGATATTAATGGTTGCTTTTGTTGACATTTACCATAAAAAGATAAAACCCAAAAGTAGCCTCGTCAAAGCCACGTCAAAAGCTATCATTTTGCACTACATCCATTGTATGCTTGCAACTCAAATTTTGCGGCTAACTGAGATTTTTTTAAATTTTTTAATTTGTTATGTGAGTAGATTCTTTGAATGAAACATTAGAATGATGAAAATATATGATATTGATGAGAACATAGACCATCTAAATTTTCAACACAATACTTATTATATTCATTACAACATACACTAGGTATAACATGCAACACAATACTTATTGGTATTAAAAATAATTAAAAAATATATTTATTGGTATTAAAAATAATATTATTAAAAAAAATTATTGGTATGGGTGCTTGCCAAGTTTGAATTATGGTGGTGTATTGTAAGTTTAAAGAAAGATTTTTAATATATATTTCGTTTGTGCCTTCATTTATTAGGTAGATATTATATTATTAATCCAGACAAATTTGGATTTAAGAATGAAGCTCGAGAATAATGGAGGATATAATGGATTCCTTGTTATGATGACAGGATCTAGTTTGTTTTATATTTTGGATACCTTACCATGGAATTTTTTAAAGTTAAAGTTTTCCAAAATTTTAATGAAATATTTATTTTTATTTTATATAATAATTTGTTTTTTCGGGATGAGAATATTGCATAGGTGGCATTGTTTTAAGATCACTTTTAAGTAATCCATAAACTAGTGGAATATGTGGGATGCATGTGTAGGGTGAAAAGAGGAAATGATGATATTATATATTTAAAAAACTTAATTAATAGTTTTACTATGTTACCGATATTATTAATGTTTGAATAGGTGACTGGATTTATTTTCAAAATATTTATTTATAATGATTATTTTAATTATTGATGATAAAATTAATATAATAAAATAATTCTTAAATAAAATAAAATAACTCTTAATTAATTAAATTAAAATAAAATAATAATCCTTAAATAAGTAAATATAGTTTTTCAAATATGTCTTTAAGGTGTAGTTTGGTGATAAGTTGTTGGGTTGTAGCTTGTGTCTTGGTTGGACTAACATAAAATAAAATAATTCTTAATTAAAAATTAATATGTAGTAAATAAAATACTTGTAAAGTAAAATAAAATAGCTCCATTTACATAAATGTATTTAAGATATCTATACTAGTATTATTAAGTTCTCAATAATGACTATGAATTTATTCTAAAAATATTTAGTTATATTATTATTCTAATTTATTAACCATAAAATTATTTTTTCTAAAAGTAATTAAAGTTTAAGTGTTTTCTTAAAGAGGAGTATATTAAATGGTAGACCATTTTAATATAGAGTGGGATTTAAACCTTAGCCATGGCTTTTAAAAATATCCTAATACCATTATATCACAATCCAATAAACCATTAAAATTAAAATTATATAAAAAACATAAACAAATAAATATTAAAAACCCAAAATAAAATGTCAAACTTTTAATGTCAACATAATTTTCGCTTAAAATTCTAATATTATAATTGTCTTTAAAAATAATTAAATTTTAAATTATTATATTAAAATCTCTTATACATAAAAAATATGTTTATTAAATGAAATATGTAACAAAATCAACTTTTACCTAATTGAAGTAAGCCTAGAATTTAATGGTTTCTCAATTTTAGATTGTATTTTACAACTTTGAGATTTATTAGATCATATGATTTATATAAACATATATAATATATTATATTATTCTAATTTGTAATATATATATAATTTTATATGGGAACATAACTTAACTTAAAAAATATCTTAAAGTTATATAATTTCTTATATATATTAATTTAGAATATTTTTTAAAGATAAATATAAATGATTTTATATTTCAATTTATTTATTGATTTATTGTGTAAATTTTAAAAGCAACCACTAGTGCAATTCTACTTTTATTAAAAAGTTATAATTACAGAGATATAATCATGAAAGATTAGAGTGTAACTTTTAAGTAATGTAATCAATTTTTATTCTAATTGTTATGTGGCTTATATAATGATTATGCATATTCTTTGTCCTTTTCAAAATTGAAATGTACGTTATTTATTTATTTTCCTCTATGAAATTAAGTGTATTGAATGTCTTTAATTATTATGATACAATAATATATACAGACTGTAGATATTAAATAATAGTGTTTATATGTTAAATAGGTATCCTTAAGATTACTATTAACATTTCCTCTATGAAATTAAGTGTATTGAATGTCTTTAATTATTATGATACAATAATATATATACACTGTAGATATTAAATAATAGTGTTTATATGTTAAATAGGTATCCTTAAGATTACTATTAACATAATATCTAGACATTTAAAAATAGTTATAAATTTTATTAAAATATGATTATTTTTAGGGCAAGCTTGACTTGTTGCAGACAAGAGGTCACGAGGTCCAATCCCCACATACGTGGTACCAGAACACCCACTAGTCACGTTAAAAAGTTTACTAGGTGTACTGCAAGTTATAAGGGGACTATGCCTATTCCTAGAGTCTAAAAAAATATAATTATATTTATAAAACTACTATACAATAAAAAATTGTGCTTTATCAATCATTCAGTAATACCTTGAAATGTATAGGGATGAGAAAGCAAATGGCGTGAGCAGTGATGAAACATGGTTCAAAAGCATTACCTACGACTCAAAACATATGGCCTGTCATTGTAGTTGGTGGTCTAGATAACTTCATAAAGCAATCAATCTTGTTATCCACATAAAAGTAAGAAATTAAGGAAGTTTCCCCTAGTCCTATGCAATTCCGTGCCCAACCATACAACTTAGCATGCCAATAAAGCTAAAGTGATGTAACTCATCTCTATCTCACAACTTGTTCATATATTATCAGATTTTCCTTGTACTCCTTGAGCTTTTCACGTGTACAAGTCTTGCCCCTTAAGGAAGGTATATACTATATTAATATATACATGACATATCTATTTTCTAATTATTGTTATTGTTATACTATCCTAGGAAAGCTAACTAAAACGACTTAAAGTAGAATTGGATAGATTTCTAAGTGGATATCAATTTATTATTAAGTCTTGGTAATGTCCACGTCATAAAGAAGAAAAAAACCCTAAAAATACAACATTTGATCCTATCTAATGGATTAGATAAGGTGGGATGATGGATTTGGGTATGGCCATGGACTACCAAGCCCTGTCAAGTTGAAGAGGTAGGCGGTACATTAGTGTCTAAAACAAACTTTCTAACCATATGGAATACTCCCCTCCCAAAACTTTAGAACTTTGGTCAAAAGTTAATACATGCTAGGAATGCTATTGAAAAACTGTTGCTTCATGCCAAGCCTTGCTATGTTTCCTTATACTATTTAAAGCTAATATTTGAAATTAGTTGGGTAGTGTAAAGTTAAGTTTTTTAAAAAAAATCTGCTAATGATAAATTATTTACCATAAAAGTTATGGTAATGGTTTTCAGTTTGTAAAGAATAATTTATAAATAATTTATAGGAGATACAATGTAAATGTTGAGTAGTCTAAAGGAATGAGGTTGAGATTGTCTTCTAAATAAATTTGGCAGGATAAAGACTCCTTAATATTTGGATGGTATTCTTTTTTGGAGGTGTGGAAAAGGTATAATAATTTTAAACGTTTAGTCAAAAGTAGTTATTTTTCATGTGAGGTAATATAATTTTTTTAAGCTTTTGATATGTAGAAGGACTAACAACTTTCATGTAAACCTCTAGTATTAAAACTTTGTGTGAGCAAATTCAAAATATCTTAGAAAGACTAACGACTTTAATAAGGACATCCTTAAACCCATAATCATGATTCTACTCTCATGAAAGGAGGATTCCTCTTTTTGTCATGACATCATTAGAACTTGACTAAACACCCTATAACAAGAACATCCCTAAACCGTTAGATTCATATGGACATGGAAACAAACTCTTTAAAATAAAATTCAAGCTTTTGATTATAAAAATGAGCTTCTATATTATGTAGTTGCAAGGGAAAACACATTCACTCTACGTAAATATTAGACTCTTTAATGGTCAAAATAGTTTATAGCAATTTTACACCTCATACTTACCAAAAAGTGTAAACAGACGTCCTATTTTTATAAGCCAAAATTTACTGTTGACCATTAAATTAAGTGATATTTAAAAATAGCCCAAAACAATGAATCTCACCATTTAAAAATAAAGTATTTTCATACTTTAAAATAACGAAAGAGGTGGTAAGCACTACATTGCTGACATTGCTAACATTGCAATTGGGATAAGATTTTTAGGAAATTTGGGATTAGGTTTATCTAGTAGCACCATAGTCCACTAATTTCCAAAACAAGTGACTCATTATCCAAGGAAAAATCAAAAGAATGAAAATTCATGTTGGTTAGTCATACATACTAGAAAAACAAAGTCATAATTTATGACCAGTCACGTGCTTCTAACCACACTATGGTGGTCTATCAAACTCTAAGTGATGGTGATATGACGCTCTTCATTTTTAAGCTTAACTCCTACTATTTTTGGGTTTCATCATTGGAGCCTTTATTTAGTACTTTATTATGGTAAATATTGGGAGATATTATAGTGTTTGATATGTAAAATGTTTTCTAGTGTTTGATATGTAAAATGTGTTCTCGTGTTTTGATATGTAAATTGTTTAAATTATTTTGTAAGTATCAATTAATTATTTTTGTAAATTTTTTTTATCAATATAGTTTGTCATGTTAAAAAAAATGTGATTTATTGTTAACTTTATTTTTTTATTACAACCTTCATGTGAATTGACATTAAATACCACAATCAATATCACCCATACCTAATATCAAATTAAATCAATATGTCCCATATCTAAAATCAAATCAAATCAAATAAATGTTGTAAAAGTCAAATAATATCTATTACAAGCTATGGTGATGTTTGACATACCAAAGTGTAGAAAAGACATAAATAGTGAAAATCTTATCTAAAAAAATGAATGAAAAGATTTAAGTCGATTCTCAATTTTTGATGCAAAAATGTTTTGTTTCTCCCAATCCAATCAAGTTATCAAAATCAAATCTGAATGATATTAAAAGATTGTAGTTGTAGCTTTTGAAAAACTTGTTTAGTATTTTATTGTTGAAGGTTTAATTTTGTTTGTCTCGGTCTAAAAATGGGTGAAGGGAGGTTTGAACATTGCAAATATAGTGGTGACAACTTCAAATCACTACAGATAACAAATCGTTTACACACTTGTCAAAGAGGATCAGTTGGTATTAAGGCATGTTGTTTTTGTGTGATAACCTTGGAGTAGTCATTTGCATAGAATTGTTGAGGTACTTCCAAATTTTCAAGGATTAAACCTCCTGTATTCTCTACTATTCAATTTTGTGGTAATTATTTCAACGCTCAAATCTAAATAGTTCATTTTTTTCAAAGCTTCTATTTAATGTTGTGCTCTTCTTCATCTCTTGAGATTTTGAAAGTTAAAGATGAAAATTGTTTGAACTTGATTGGCAAAATGTTTATCCAAATATTTTTTTAGTTTTTCATAAAATTTTATTCAAGAAGCGTTAAGTTTTATGTTGGCTTCGAACATGATGTTATTCTAAGGCTTACTACTAAATAGAAGGTAAAATTTCTAAACTTCAATTGACGAAATCTTCACACATCAATGTTTTATTTTATGTTAAAATTTTTTAATGTTTTAAATGTAATTTTTTTCCAGAAAATGTTACTTCGATGCTTAAAACAATTTATTTTTATTATTTAATCTATTTGCCACACAACAAACCTTGATATTAGTGTTGAAATATGCTTTATTGTTTGTGATTTGACTTGAAAACCTTAATAAAGATCAACTTTACCTCAGAGAAACTTAAAAATATTTTTTTTCCAAGCTTATGACTCGTTGAATCTTTGCTATTAAAATGCTAAAATAGTCATGTTACATTCTAGTTAGCCATTTTTAGAATTTTATTGGACTTGTAAATATTTTTCATTAAACTTATAGAAATTTGTGTTTGTCAGTTTTCAGAAATTGACATTTAGTGTTAAATCTTATTTAGTTTGTCTTACATGTTCAACTTAGTCTATACATTTCTTCATCCTAAAATGAAAGTACACAATAGATAATTTGATGCAAATTTAGTGGACTTTATGTGGGTTTAAATAATTTGAACTTGGGTACTTGAGAAATCATGTCAGTTGTGGAGTTTTTTATTTTTGTGATTATAGAGTAGTTTATTGAATTTTAGGGGTTTGGAATTATTTCCTTGAGAAATTTGGACAAAGGCACTTCTGGGATTTATTTATAACATTATTCCTTTGCTCATTTCAACATTCATGGGTTGAACTACAAGCAGGGACTCCCAATGGAGTATCCTTACATGTTGGGCCACAATATGCAACCAAAGACTTAAGCAATCGACCAGCATGCACATAAACACCATTACTCCCATGATATGTAGGAAAAACCTAAAACAAGGTGATGTGCACTTGAATAACCATTGAGCTCAAACACATGCATACAACACTTGAAAAAGGATGAATATCAACAACGGGTAGCGAGGGGTCTTGAATTGTTGTCATACGTGGGAGTCAAGTCTATGTCCTTCAATACTCTTAGACATGACATGTGAACTGTGTGGAGAGAGGATGTGTATTATTAATTAGTATATGTGATCCAAGATTCATAAATTTTGAATCTCTCTTCTTCTAATAGCTTCTCAATCCCCTCCCAATAAATTCCAATGTTACCATTGTTAGAGTAACCAATTTTTGATCAACCCTAATAGAATTATAATTGTATGATGTGGACCTTTATTTAGAGGATGATTAAACTAGATTTCGTTAGTTTTGAAGCAATATTAAAAACATGTATCAAATCATTGAGAGGCTCTTATAAAGAAGAGCCCAAATATAGTTCTCTAATCACACTTCTAAAATATAAACTTGGCATTAACCTAAAAATCTTTGAAATGTAATTATACCCATTATGTAAAGAATAACTTATTAACAAATATTTGAATGTAATTTATGAGTGATGCAGTAGAGATTTTATTTTTCATTTAAAGAAATAGACAAAATGGTAGAAAATAGGGATATTATGAAATATTGTTGCTTGTTCTTAAATATAGAATTACAATATGATAACTTAAAAATCTCAAAAATAGTTATATACATCAATGCCTCTCAAGATTTTAGGATGACAAACAACTTTTGTGACATAAGTAGTATGAATGTTGCAAACTTTAAAATTTACATTGACTAAACTATTACATTTATATTGTTCTATCTCAATTACAATTCTAAATTGATTTTATGTTGATAGCAATATCTTCCTGATCATTTTTCTATTCACTCTTTCTCTTCTTCATTGCACTTATGCATTTCTATTTGATGATTCCAAGAGATGATATCATGGTTGACACTCTTTATGATGATGCCATTCTTTGGAGCCTTGTCATTCTAATAATTGAACTATTCATACTCCTTGAATCTTTCTACTACATTCATAATACTTCATTTTTTCGTATTGGCCATCTACAACCTACTCATCTTGTTTTATTTCTCCAGAATTCATTGACTAGGCACAACATATCTTTTCCTCCCTGTAGTTTTTTTTGAATCTTAAGAGTCAAAAGAGATCATTGTAAAAGACATGAAAGAACTAATAAGAGCTTCACAGTTCTTCACATAAGCACATATAATGGAAATATTGTAGGAAAAGAAGAAGAATGTTTTTTGAAGAAGGTATGTCAAGCAATACATTATCTCAATCATGAGAGGGCTCCTTTTCTTCATTATCCTTTTTAAAAATAGGACAACCAAATTGAGATTTCAGCAGTGCTACTTTATTAGATATTCATAATCAGAGTAAATATGAGCATGTTTCCTTGAGAAAAAAATCCTCAAGATAGCACAAGCAATTCTAACATTGGTGTCTAAATTTGAAATGGACTATGATAATGACATATGTTGAAAATACATCTAATTAAAGTCATAACCTCAATTTAAAGGTCATAAATTGCTATAGTGATTAATGATAAGTTTTTTGTCACAAGTTTGTAGTTTTGAGAGTAAGTGCTTAGATGGTTAATTTGTTGTCACATATCTTCAATAGGAGATTAGAATAATGAATGAGTAGATTGTGCACAGTAGTTGCATGGAATGGTTAGGATTCATAATTATTGAGAAAGCAACATATTATTACACAATGAAGAAGTTTCTAAAGCAATCAAGGTCTCAAGAATCCAAGGAAAACAATTGAGCAAGTCAAGATCTAAGCCTAAGTCCTATGAAGTTTAAACATTTTATGAAGCTAGGGAGATATAGAGGTATTAGACAATGCACAAGGGGTCATTATGTTACAGAAATTAAGGACCCCAAGTCCAAGCAATGTCAATGGCTTGGGACCTTTGATACAGTAGAAGATGTTTCTTATGCTTATGATATGGCTTCCATATCCATGAAAGACATCAAGGAAATGACAAATTTCCTCTATATCAATTAAGGACCATGCAAGTTCTTCTCCAAGTACCCTATTGTACCATTGCCCACTTTGTAGTCTAGATCCAAATTAGACCTAGTTTATTTTTATCCCACCAACATATTATAGTCAAAGTCTCAAGACTTTGGGGAAAATAAACATGGAAGTCAAGACCTGTGCTTCAACATTGTGAAGTTGAAACATTCTATGAATGCAAGGAGATATAGAAGTGTTAGACAATGCCCATGGGGTTGTTATGCTACAAAACTCAAGGACCTAAAGTCCAAGCAATGTCGATGGCTTGGAACCTTTGATACAATAGAAGAGGCTACTTATGCTTATGATATGGTTGTCATATCCATGAGAGACATTAGGGCAATGACAAATTTCATCCATATCAATTCAGAGCCATGTAAGTTCCTCTCCAAGTAGCCAATTATTTCATTCCTTGCTTTGGGGTCTAGCTCTAAATTACACCTAGATTATGCTTAGCCTATCAAGATGTTGCAAGATGCTTGCTCTAATTATATATGAAGGAATTATTCAAGTGTGAAATATTTTGTGTTAGAAGCTGAAACCTACAATAACTTGGTGACTTAGTCATGCCCAGTTCCATGCAACCTTCAATGGATAGGGTGGAGAAGGATCATCACTTGCTTGAATGTGGTTTTAATAATTTGTAGGTACCCATCTCTCTTCTTAGAGATATTATAACTAACATTTCCATTGCAAGGATTTGGCAGGACTACGACTCGACTAGTCGTACTCCTAATCGTAAAATCTCTCCTTCATCTACACTTGAATTGTACAATCATAAAATATTTTATCAAAGTGCCACTAGTGATGACTTGATCATTCCATGCTCATTTCCATGTTGCTAACCCTCTTTTAACTCTATTGTTTGTTCTTCTTTTTCCACCACCAACATTACCAATAAAATCCCTATCACTAATCATGTTACACCCACTTTGCCAAACCAAGTTGAAAACTATTGTCTTGTTTGTTTCTTGGAAGAGTCCACTATTGCACCCTCATCTAAGATTTGTATCCTAATGTCACCAAAACCATTGATCTTCAACATTGAAAATGCTAGTGCAAAGAATTTGTATATAGATTTGAGTTTGTTGGATTAGCTGATCAAGAAGTTCCTTCCTTCATCTAATCCCAACAAAAAAAAGAACAAAAGCATTGGAAACAACATCAACTATGATATTAGCCTCCCATATATGGCTGGTACTACTATTCCAACATGTAGTACTAATAATGCTACATTTGACTTGTGCACTATTGACATACAAAAATTGATAGACTCGAATTATCAATGTATGCATTTGAATTGGTAGGACCAAGTGCAATTGGAAAAATATGGCACAGCTAATAAGCTCATCATCAATGAATTTCTAGCTAATCATCAATGCTTTAGTTCTTTAGTCAACGACCTAGGCACTCTTCTTGATAAGCTTTTGCAAGAAACCACTTCAAAGATAGTTGATATGGTCACTTGAAAAACCTTCGTTACATTGAACAATATTGCCTATTCATCTATGCCAATTTTGTCTCTCAATACTTGTACCTTGAAAGCATGAATAAAAGACAATTTGCATGACTATGATTTATGTAGGCCAATGTTTTGTGTTTCCAAATTGTAACACAAAACCAAAGTTAACAATTATATTGAAGTTCTTACTATCTATTTCATACTTCTATTCTCCTAAGCCAAAAAGGTTACATATACTAAGGATAGAATTTCAATAAAGCTTGTTCAATCTTTCTAAATGCACTCATCCTTACATCAAAATCACCTAGCTTCTTTTTTGGTAACTATTCTTCTATATATACATGTTCCAATTATTCGTTGCAATGCATTCATGTTTACCACTCTCACTACAATACATTTATACAAACCAAAACACAAGGCAAGTACTAGCCATTGCATGGCACTTATTTTTATATAAAAATGATCATATAATAATTATGTAACAGATGTATACACATTCATTAAAATAAGAATCACTTATAATTATTTGTCCACAACTAACAAGAATTAACCACCTTTCTAGCAAATAAAGTTTGGACAAAAAAATCCTCCTTGTTATCTTCATAACTCCCAAAAGTATTCACAATAGTGTTATTAGAACCCTTTCCTCTTTCTAACAACTTCTTCTAACTATAATCTTTCGAGTAATAAAGTTAAACCTCACAATCAATTTTCAAGTATTTTGAAGTTCTTCTTAAGCCATCATAAAAAAAGGAAGGCAATTTGTGAAATAACTGAAAATTTCTAACCCGCCTCTCTTATGAGTAACCCTAAGAGCACTAACATATGTGGCTATATATTTATGGTAAGAAGCCAACTCCTCCCACAAATATACTATTTGGATTTATCTATGCATAAACCTCAACTCTTCTTGCAACCCATTTACAGATTCCTTGCCTTCTACCTCCTCTATAATCGACCTAGAGGAACCCATATTAACCTAAATTTGTGGTGAGAAATAACTACATAAAGAACCCAATCTTTAGTCTCCTCAACTACAAATCTATCTACCAATTTTCCCTTGAAATCGTATGTAATGGTCACTCTCAAATTGAAAATCTCCTTGTTATCAAGCCCATCAAGGCCAATCATTAATTTTATAAATTTCAATGTCTCACCATCTAACCAAAAAAACATGTTCCTGAGCCTTCATTCAAAATCATTACCCCATATAAGGGGTCTTGCACTTAGCCATTTTACTAATCTCGACTTTGTAAATTTTGTATATACATTGTAGACCTGAAAAATCTGAAATATGCTGTCTAAAGAGAGTGCTTCACAAACAACATCAAGGATGAGTTTGGGCTAATGAATGCCCTACATTCTATACATTGACGAGAGAGCCGAATCATATGCTTCGGGCACTAAAGGTCGATTCTTCAAGATTACATTTTGTATTAAGTAAAGATAAGAGATCATTGTCACCTTAGCTTAAAAATGTTGTGTTATTCATTCATGCAACTAAAACAAGCAAAAAGGACCAAGATCTTATAAAACATTTTTTTAATTTTTTTTGCTAGCATGAGGGGAGTCAAATCACCCTACACTTTAGGCCTACCACTAACTTCTAGCGAGAAGGGGAACTAGTCAATGCCTACATGAGCTAGAAAATCGGTTAGTTTATTACATTATTTATAGTAATGGGAGAAAAATATTCTTCAAGACTTTCATAAAGCTTGAGAGCTTCAACGAAAAACATTTGAGCTTCCAAATTTAAATCTCCCCCTTATCAAATCTATTAATAATCAACTTGAAATCACCTTCAATAACCAGTTTCTTACATCCTGTTGATAAATCTAAACTCTACATTTTATAGCATCATCCAAGCCAAACAAAGACCCTTTCTTAACCCTATAATCTTTCAATAAAAAATAACTCCAATAAGACTCAAATTCCCTAAAAAAAAATTCCATCAAAATTTAACATATCCCGTCCATTTTCATTTTTTTCAATAAATTTATGTTTATCAATTACCCTATTAACAAAAAGATCTATAATCTAACTTGATACAATAATACTATTGTTTTTTTAACATATGAAAATTGTAGATTTTTTCCATCAATCATTAAATGCACATGGATCTTACTTATTCTCCTTTATTTTTAAAGGTCTTAGTTAAGCACTAGTACATAGCTCACTATTTTAAAACATCGATACTTCAATTTGATAGCCCATTTTTAAAAGCTTAGTACCCAGCGCTTTGTCCTTAAATATGCTTCTAGTTGGCATCTTATACATTAATTTAAGAAAAAAAAAGACCACCTTCTTTTCTAAGCTTTTCTCAAGATTCTAAGGACTTTCACATGCCGTAAGGCAAAAGGGAGAGGATTCTATATGTTTGTAGAAAAGTTAGATAATTTAATTCCATAGCACTTAAATCAAAGAAATTATTCTCACTTGATTTTATGTATGAGAAAGCACTTAAACAAGTTTTAATTGATTCTTCTATTTTAATGTTGTTTTATTATTTATTTAATAGAGTCTTTTAGTGGGGTTTCTTGAATGCCATCGAGATGAAAATAACATATTGAGATGATTTTTTTTAAGAACCATACCTCTCTAACAATTGTAACGGTAAAATAAGTATATTGGTGTTAATTTTCATTTTGTTTTGTATTTATTTTGATAAGAATGTTTTAATATAATAATATATCAACAAATAATATATTTTTGTGTTAGGTTGGTGATTTGAGTTTTAGGTGGTTTAAAGAATGATCTTGTGTATTAATTATTGATAACAAGATTATATAATATGCCATTGGAAATAATAGAATGGTAAACTAAATACACATTTAAATATGGGGGAGACTTATGGCAAATATGCTACTTCTATCCAAAATGAATAGGGAAAATATTTATAGAGGGTTTAAATATTAATTTATTGATTCCTCCCTAACTATACATGATGTAAAATACATGTATTTATACATGATATTACAAATAGGCCATCAATTAGGTGTCACATAAACATTGACAAGTGTCCTATGCATATAGTTGTGTGGTCTATGTGGATAGGATGTCACCAAGTGCCAATCAACTATATGGTGTCATTTCCTATGGTGCAAAGACCACCAAGGGTTGTGCTCATATAGTGCTAAATGTTAGTCCTATATGGTGTCATTTCTTATGGTGCAAAGACCGCTAGGTGTTGAACATGTATGGTGGCATTCCCTATGGTGTATATGCCCTTGCATGTCACACATGTACACTTTGACTCGGCACAAGCATGTGTAGTGGCACACTAAGTGTACAAGTATTGTTGTGTGGGTGCCTACAAGCACTATTCACAGTGATGTTGCATAGTGATGAGTGCATTAATAGAACTAACACGTGAGGTTACACTTAGATCATTCATCCTTTCTTGTTTGTGAAGCAATGGTCCCTATTGTGTTGGCAGTGAGTTGAATAAATTGTGCTTGTAGTTGCTGAAGAGTATACCACTTAGCTTAACCTACATACTACCCAATTATGACTGTCTAAAACAAGTGATGGCCATTAATGAGTACAAGTGGTGTGATGTCATTGATTTCATCCCTTGTAGTTGGATGTGAATGCATAAGATCTAATTTTAAACGTTGTTGGATCATGACTAGCTCGAGAAGAGGGGGAAAGTATGGCTCAAAAATTTCCACGTTAAATATTAGGCGTAGGCCCAAGTATTATGGGAGATCTAGTATTCTCACTACCTATGCACAAAAATGGTGTAAGGACTATAATGCAAATGTTTCATCTTTTAGTGTGGTCTCTTAAAGTATTCCTTTTGAAGATACAACTTGACATTTTCACTGACCTAGAATAAGTGGTGTATGGTGCACCTTGTGGAACTCTTTGTATTTTTTATTATTAGTGCATGAGTATATGTTGTACAGGTGTTGGTGTACACTTTGAATGTATTGTAGAAACTTTTATGCCTTATTGACCTCTCGTAGAATATGTCAAAGGGTGTTGTACTATTGGAACCTAAGATATGTATGGAAAGGACTTAGTCTTATAGGCATTTTGGATGTATAGTAGATCACCATTTCATGTGCATGGGTGTATATTGTTGTCAATGCATAAAAGATGCATAAGTGTGCAGTTGATCACCTCTATTTGATTGTTTGTTTATGGATAGAAAACTATACATCAATCTAGTTGTGTGTTTAACATGGCCCACAAAGTTTGCCAAAAATGACTAGGAAATCATGGATCATGGTCATAAACAATGGATGGTGGCAAGATGAAATAGACCCTAACATGTGTGAAGAGAAGGTATGTAACATTTAGCATAGAGTGGCTTTTCTTGCACACCATAATGATGGCCATCTTGGAAAATCTGTCTACCACAATAGACACATAATCATGATTATACTTTGTTGTAGGTAGTCATGTTATTGCTCCAAATTGACACACCAAACTTTGAAGGTTAGAGGAATGTCAATTTGGGGAGCAAGTAATTCAGATGCTCACATGCAGAACTTTAAACATGTGAGCAACTTTCAAAGAAGGATGAGTTCCTATTTAATCTAAAAAATAATCTAATTCTTGTAGGGAAAAGAGTTAGGAGACATAGGGTTAGAATGAGATAAGGGTGAAAGAAAATAAGAATGAGGTGATGCATCGAGAACCAATGATTAATCAACTCTCACTTCAACATTCAACCAATTTATCAAATATGAAAATATAAAGACTACAACTAGAGCTAGCTCAACCTACTTTCGCTAGAGACATGAGTAGGCAACCATTAATAATTGTGGATGATTCTAGTTGAGGTTGGTTCAACTAGCTTCCACTTGAGGGCCATAAGCAAACAAACAAGCATACATGAAATTAAAATTGGAGGACACTCTCTAGGTTGAGATATGATAAACACAGATAAAACAACAATTTAATTCATCAAGATCCATAAGATCTTTACCAAAGATGAAAACCCTATACTTAATATATTTCTAAAAAAGAAAGGCAATCTTAATCATTGATCAAATAGGGTAATCTAATGGATCAAAATAACTAACATGTTAACTTAAAAGGAGACATCACTTTTTAGATGACTTGCCCCACACTCCTTATATTGGGGGGGGGGGGTGGGATATTACATTAAATATTAAAGGAAGCCACAACAAATGATAATTAAAATAACATGCTATCTCCACGCAATTTTAATAAAATGGGGATCCAAAGGTAGTGAAGAATTCACTACATATATGGGTAACCTCTTGAGGAATCTTGCTTGCAAGTATTGAATCCAAAAGATTGGGTGCCAAAATCCATTGGGTGAAGAGTCAAAATAGTAGCATATACGATTAGAGTATTCCCCCTAGATATCTTTGTTTTAGAAGGCATTAGGGCAAGGGATTAGGGGTGACAACCAATAGTGAGCTCAATGGGCAACACCCCCTCATAGAGTTTGTGGACCCCCTCAAAGACAAGCATAAATGTAATATTGAAAGTGCATTTAAAGCTACACAAATAGAAGATTTTGAATCTCTCAGCCACAAATGAAAAAGGATAAAAAATGGTTTTAAAATGTCTAAAAATAATAATGGTGGAAGAGATTACTAATGATGTCAAAGATGTGCTCAAATACATTTTCCAAAAAAGAAACTCAAATAAGGTAGGAGGGACACAACTGTTGGAAACCATGGTGGGCTCCACACCAATGTCACCCTCAAAAGAGATAATTTTGTGGGTTGTTAGATTTCACCAAGATGAACAATCTATGTGTCTAACGATGCTAACAATGTAGAAACACTAAAAAGTTCTACTGAGCACAAGATATCCATGAGAGATCAAAAATTTCCAAAGATAAAAAGAAGATCGCACACAAAATCTACATTTTTGGATATAGGAGATATCAATGGCCTATAGAAAATTAGAAAAGTTGACTAGGCATAGGATTTAGAAAAGTTTTGCTAGGCAAAGACTTACAAAAATGAACCTTTGATAGACAAAAGACTTTGAAAAATGAAGGATAACAATTTACCAAGGAAGAAACTCATATAAGAAAAAGCAATCACTACTAATCCACCTTCACAAAAATGAGTCACATGAACCAGAAGGAAAGCATGTGACTAATAAAAGAAAGAAAGAAAGTCCCCAAACAAATCCACCATGAAAGTAATTCTATGGAAAAGAAACTTGTGATAAAGATGATTCTTTGATGCCTAAGCAACTTATAGCAAAGAAGAACGTGAATCCACCATTGTGAAAAAGAAAACTTGAGTCTATAGAAGAGGAAAGGCCCGTGGAACTAATCCACCTTCACAAAAATGAGTCATGTGAACTAGAAAGAAAGCATGAGACTAATAGAAGAAAGAAAGTGTTATGGAGTAAAATGTTTACCCTTGTTAATCAGGACCTATTTTAACACCTTTTTGAACATTAAACGATTAAATCTCAATCCCGATGAATAAACCCAACAAAATAAAGTTAGGGTTGGTCTAAGCCCACCTTAAAAGACACTCCCTAGAGTTTGTGGGGCTAAAGAACCAAGGCACCTATCGCCTTGGTCCCAGATGGTTACTTTAGTCCTATTTTGGTGGTGTCGGCTTAGAACACCTCCTTAGCTTGTCCGTGTCAGCCCCATTTGGTTTTATTCATTTTTGGTGAGTGGGAATGCATATATAAAGGAGTCTTGTTATTCATTTATCACCTAGATGGAAATGAGAGATTAGAATTTGCTTACATGATTGATCTCCTATGCTTAAGTGTTCTTCATGCTTGGAATTGCTATATGCTCGTGGATGTTATGATGCTCTTTTGTAGGTCTTGAAGGAAGTTCAAGCTATCTTTATCTATCTTCTTGTTGGTGCATGATCTTGAGTTATCTACTCCAACTAGGGTTTCACGTCTTGTGGTAATCTTTATCATTTTCATTAATACTTTCATCATATATTGTTGATCTTGCTTCTACCCTCCTAGGGCACGTACTCTTGGATCACTAATCATCATTGTAGTGGAGGTAGGAACACCAATATGAGGTTTGACTAAGGCAAGCCCCTAAACACAACATAACCTTTTCCTCTTTACTTGTGTGTAGGTCGAAGTAATAGGTTTCAAAAGACAAGATCTAAGAAGAAAGAAGATTTTGTAGGTATAGGATAGGTGAAACTCAATCATTTTTTAAAACCCTAATTAGGGTCAAGGGCACCTAGTGCCCTAGTACTTCTGTGCTCCTGACCTCAGATCTAGGTTCTTCTCCATCTCTTGATCTTTGTTGTACTTTTAGAATCTCTATATCTATTTCTGATAGTCATATGTTAGCATATCTTAGTCCATTAGGGTTTCATCTTTTGCCCTAGTTTGGTTGGATTTGTTTGAGATTCATCTATACAACAAAAGGACAAAACCCTTGTAGTTTGGCTCTCCTTCATGGGTAGAAGCCAAGCCCAGTTTGTGTCTCAATGTTAAATGGAAGAGGGTTTGACCTAGTTTAACCTTTTAGGCTAGATCTCTCTTTTCCACTTAAATATAAAGTCCCTAAACAAATCCACCTCAAAAGCAAGTCTATGGAAAAGAAACCAAAAAATCAAAAAAATTAAAAATTAAAAAAAAATGGAAAAATCAAAAAATTAAAAATGGAAAAATCAAAAATTGAAGTCCCCTAGTGAAAACCTCTCAGAGGTGCTATTGGACATAGAAAAAGAAAGAAAAAATGACCTCTCTAAGGCGTCAATAGATAAGGAATTTGACTTGCCCTGGGCACTTCCACAATGGAAGGAACACTCTACCATATTGGTTGATGATGCACAAGAAGTAAACTTGGGAATAAAAGACAAACAAAAGATCACCTACATAGATACTTCCTTGGCATTTGTAGAAGAGAAAATAATCACACCCATCCTACATAGGGCATCATGTATTTTTGCTTGATCCTATGTTGACATGCTAGGATTGGACCCCTCCTTCATGGTTCATCGCCTCATGGTCCATCCTGATGCTAAGTTGATAAAGAAATATTCAATCAACAAAATGCATCCCAAAGTCACCCTCTTGGTCAAAGTAGAGCTTCATAAACTTCTAAAGGTTAGCTTGATATGCCCTATTGACTACCCATAGTGGATGTCCAATATAATCCCTATCAACAAGAAACCAAAAGGAATATGAGTTTGCACATACTTCAAAGATTTAAATAAAGCTTGTCCTAAGGATGACTTTCCATTGCCTAATATCAACATCATCGTTGATATCACAACAGGTCACGAGATGCTATCACTCATGGATGGATTTTTAGGCTACAATCAAAATTGGATCGCCCCTGAAGATCAACATAAAACAACTTTTACCACTCCTTTGGGCATCTTTAGTTATCAAGTAATGCTTTTAGGTTGAAGAATATAGGGGCTACATATTAGAGAGCCATGACAATTATCTTTCATGACATTTTTCATGGCATCATGAAGATTATGTGGATGATCAATTTGGTAAATCAAAAACTAGGAAAGAACACTCGCACATGCTTGAATGCATCTTTGATATATTGCAAAAATATAAGGTCCACCTTAATCCAAAGAAGTGTGTCTTTGGAATCACATTAGGAAAACTATTAGGCTTCACTGTCTCTAGATGAGGCATAAAAGTAGACCCACCAAAGTAGTATCTATCATATATATTCCACCTCTCAAGAACCTCAAGTAGCTTTGCAGTATACAAGGGAAACATCAAGCTATCAGAAGGTTTATTACATAGCTTACCAACAAGTGTTAACCATTCTCCCATCTTCTTAAGAAGAATAGTTCCTTTCCATGGGATGAATCATGCAAATAGGCCTTTGATAGAATCAAAGAGTATCTTGCTTCACCCCCAGTCCTCATGGCACCTATCCCAAGCAAGCCCTTACTTCTCTACATGTCAGCTACACCAGTTGCCCTAGCGCACTTATATCACAACATGATGAAGAGGGTCGTGAGTGAGCTATTCACTATATTATTTAAACACAAGTAGGCTATGGACTTAACTACACAACTATAGAAAGGGCATGCCTCTAGCCATCATCTTTAGCTCACAAAAGCTTAGACACTACATGCTTAATCATAAAACCAGGCTCATCTAAAAAATAGATCCACTCAAGTATTTGCTATCCAAAGCTTGCCTCACAAGATGTATGTCTAAATGGGTCATGTTGCTAAGTGAGTTCGACATTGTGTATGTGGATATAAAAGTAGTCAAATGACAAGTCATGGCAGATCAATTGGATGAAGCACCTCTTATTGATACTTAACCACTAATCATTGAATTTCCTATTGAGTCCATCTTCACACTTGAAAATTGGGTTCAAATGATCTACTTTGATGGCTCTTTCACTAGTCATGGATCAAGCATAGGTATCCTATTTGTTACTTCACAAAGAGACCGCATACCGAAGGCTTTCAAATTGGATTTTCTATGCACTAATAACATCGCAAAATATGAGGCCTTACCCACAAATCTTTAAACAACAGTTCAATGCAATATTCAACATCTCCTTGTCTACAAGGATTCTCAACTAGTAATAAAAACAAGTTAATTATGAATATCAAACAAAAGATGACAAGCTAATCCCCTACAAACAAATGGTCAAAAATTTCAGACAGTATTTTCACACATCTAGTTTGAACGAGTACCCTACCTTAATAATAGAGTGGCTGATGTCATGGCCACCATTGGGTCACTCCAGGACATGCCACAAGATAGCCAATGCTACAAATTCTTAGTCAAACAATTTTTGGTACCCACATATGACATCCTTGAATTTGATATTATATGTGAACTTGTTGGTCCCAATTCCCCCCAATGCCAGCATCTATACCTATCTTCATGAACAAACCTTACCCCAACCTTTTGCGTAACTAGTGAAAAACCTTTCTACAATGTTCATCCCACTTCATTCTCCTTAGTGACCCACTATATCAAAAACTATGATGCTTAAATTTGGAAGAGGCCAACCTCATACTCAAGGAAGTTCATGACTATATTTGTAGTGTCTGCACTACTAGTATGGTCCTAGCAAAGAAGCTCTTAAGAACAAGTTATTACTGGCCCAAAATGGAGAAGGATGCATGCCAATATGTCAAAAAGTGTTTAGCATGTCAACAACATGGAGATTTGATTCATGTACCATCCCAAGCTTTGCAACCCATAACTACTCCTTATATCTTTTCTACATGAGGCCTCAATCTTGTTGGCAAGAGTAAGCCTTCCTCATCCAGTGGATACAAATTCATTATTACCACCACCAAATATTTCACTAAGTGGGTCGAAGCTATCCCCCGCACCTATACCATAGGTCAACCAATATCGAAGTTATCCATTGAAAATGGTAAATCCTTCAAAATCCATGAGGTCCGCACCTTATGTGAATGCCTCCACATCTAACACTATTGATCTACTCCATATTACCCCTAACATAATGGTCAAGCAGAGGCATCTAATAAACCTTGCTCAAAATCCTCAAAAAGACTATCAATGATGCTAGTCATGAATAACACCTCCACCTCAATCCCGCCCTATGGGCCTATCACACTAGTATTCACACACCCACTAGTGCCACTCCATATTTCTTAGTCTTCAACTTTGAAGCTACCTTTCCAATTGAGATTGAACTACCATCATTGTGCATATCTTTGTGTGACCTCATTGATCATGAGGAGTATAGGATTGCATAACTACATGAGCTAGAACTACTTGATGAGTGGCACCTTAATGCCTTAAATCACTTAACAACCTATAAGAATCATCTCCATCGAAGCCACAATAAGAAGATCAAAGCTCAAGAGTTTGAGATTTGTGACCTTGTTCTAAAAGAAAATCAAAGAAACACTAATCAAGACTGTGACAAGAAAGGAAAATTTGAGCCCAACTGGCTAGGTCCCTACGCCATTATCACCAAATATGGATCAGGTGCCTATCAACTTGATACTCTAAATGGTCAAGAAATTGAATAACCCATGAACATTATCCACCTCAAGCGCTTCCATGCCTAAGCTACAGGATATCCCAATCGAAAATCCAAAAGCAATTGTCAAAAACACAAAAAATAAAAAATCAGAAAAAGTAAAGAGAAAAATCTTGTGGTGAAAAAAACTTCTTGTGGCACCTTGGACAAGTACCATTGTGAAAACATACTCACGAGTGCCATGCATACATCCATAATCCATTATCCTTCAGGTCCTCTTTATACCGTCCTCATCCCTTTTCTTGTATTAGCATCCCATCATTCATATCCCTTATGTGCCATGCATTGAATTTGTCATACACTAGGGGCAGTGAGTTGTGTCATACTTTGGAAAAGGCCTCTTGACATTCTCCCTATTATCTATTCAACATTTGGGATGAGTCTCCTTCCTAGTTATGAGCTTCATTCACTTGTGAGTACGTCAACATCTTGCTCCTACACCTACAAATTCAACACTTAAAACATTGAACATAATGCTAAAACAAAGATATTCATTTAACTTCATTAACATGCACCTGTTGACTCCTAACCATCATGAAATTCATGTCCCATCCTTTTCCTTTGCGGAATACATCAATTCCTTGCATCAAACATCATCATTATCATCCAATCCTTTTTTTAATACTTTAGCAAGATGTAAACTCTTGTATGTCAATTGACCATTGATTTTTTATTTTGGTTTATCTTGGACCAACACTATACATCCTCAAGATCACCACAATCATTATATCATGGTGTGTCTTGACTAATATACAACGGGGCATACGTCTATTGTTTTTGTATGTCGTGTTTGTTGGTTGTTCCATCATAGTTCCCACTGAGGTCATCTAACACCTTGTGATGTGTTGGGACATCCTTTTGTTTGATGTCTACTTGCAAGTCAGTCCTCTATGAATGGGATACATTGTCACCTCGAGTTCTATAACCTAGTGCATAACATCTGATGGTATATCAAAATAATTTTCTCACCACATGTTAGCATAATACTTGCATTCATAAACCAACTATTTGTCATATAATCCATTTCATCATCCTATCATTTTTCCATTTCCTTTTTATCATGATTTAGATTGTGTAAATGATTAGTTAGATATCTAATTAATATTTAGTTTTCTTCTAACATTTTCTATCATTTCCTCTAATAGGTTATGCCATGATCAAAAATACTTATATATGCATCATACACCTCCATAATCATTTCTATCTAATCTATCCATTGCATCCATCATACCATTTGCATTTGCATCCATAAGCATAAACTTACATCCATCATCTATAAGCATGAAACCATCTATGCATCCATACCCACATCATGAATAAATATACCAACATCATCACATAAAATCATACCCATCCATACATTATCATGATATCATCATACATGTGTGTGTTATACATACATCAAATCAAATCACGCTATCTATAATCATATCATCACATAACATCGCATAAATCAAATAAGGATGTGCATCATACATTACCCCATAACATCCATACATCATAACATCCATAACATTATAAATCATCAAATACATCATCATAATCATCACATTTGCATCCATAGTATCATCATATCACATGCATAAAAATCAACATCATAAATATATCCATCACATGCATAACATCATAATGCAATAACAAAATATCATGGCATAATCATCTAATCATATATCATCCAAAACCAAGTCATAGTACAATCTGAGCTCTGCATAGCAAGTCTCATATGTACATAAAAAAAATGTCTATACAAATTGAATGAACATGATATCAAAATACAATAACAAAGATGTGTCTAAACTATGCCTAGATGGCACTATCACATGTGACCCTAATAGAGATCTTGGCCTCTTAGGAGGAGGTGGAGCCATGGCCACTGAACCCAAACTGGCTACGGAGGCTGACCTATTGGACCCTGATGTTGTCTTCTCTACATATGAAGGTTATCTCTGCTCAGTTGGCATGACTCACTCATATAAAGCTCTATAGTACATCACCTCTCTCCTAGATTGTGTCACCTCCTGAGAGGTGCTTCTTATCTCTACAAAAGCCTATATCATCCCCTACATACCTAGTAATAGTCGTGCCTGGTCTCACTTTGTTTGAGCCTTTGTGCCTTTACCTATGCCCTCTCTACTAGATCCGTACCCCATCTTGGTTTGACTGAAGGCCATCATGGTGTAGCTGTAGGCTATACCTCTCCGTTGTGACCTTATCCTAATCTTCTACTAAGACATCCCTATCTATAGCTAGGTTGTCTCTCTCAACCTAGAAAATGTTTGTATCTACTTGTATTATGTCTCTCCATTTGGAGATCATCCCTCTCATGAGTTGTCACCAACTTTACAGGTCATCCACCTCTAGTTGATCATGTCCATAACCCTACCCTTGTGCATGGACATCCTGTACATCAGTCTCCACCTGTCTTGATTATTTCCTCATTGATCCCCTTCATCATGATCTTGCTAGACACCTGGTTACAGTCCCTATTGTGCCACCTATTGCAATCCCTACAACTATTGGCCATCATCGCCCTTGCTACTAGTGGTGCTCTAGGTACCCCTAGGACTCTGTCTCTCTATTGTATCCGCTAATGTGCCTCAACTACCGCTTGCCTAATCCTCTCATATATTGTTGCTTGCATAGATACGATTAGTCTCATAGGCATGTGATATCTTCACCACATTGCATAATGTGGTGTCACCCAGGTTGCATCCACAATCCCATCTCTGTAGTCCCAAGCCACTAGCACCATGTACCTCCAACTTTCATATGTAACTCAGAGTCTATCCTCACTTGTCACTTGTCCTCCTCCCATGTCTCATGTGCAAACACATGTGGCCTCTTTGCTGGTATCCCCCATTGTAATAGAAATTGTAACTGTAGCCTATCAGGCCTACATCACTCAATGATGTGATGATGTTACCCTATGATGTAGTAGGGCATCTAAAAAATTATAGATGTGCCAGGTCCTCATGAAATCCCTTGCATTCTATCTAGGGTCACCATACCATTGCCTCCAAATCATCTAGTACCCTCCACCAATAGCCTGTCTACCAGCTGTCAATACCTCTGTCAATCGACCCATGCAAAAATGTAGGAATCCCTAAGATCCCTCTCTACTCTATCCCCAATAGGTCTAAGCATGAAAATATGCTCCCAAGCCCATATTTGTAGCAATGTGACTGAATCAATGCTCTTCCTTTACCAATATGTGACCAAGTGCATGTCCCTATATAGCTAGGCCAGCATGCAGGGCCCCCATACGAATCTTTGCCCCTAGAGGACCATGTCTCTAACCAGTCCTTACAATTTGATTAGGAATAATTGGCCAGTCTTGTCTGGCCATAGGATGCCCCTAACAAGTATTACCATGACCAGTGGAAGCTTCTCCACCATCCCCTCACACGCATCTAGATCTAATGACAACCTATCTCAAAGTAGGTGACTTTATCTGAATAGCTTCTCTAATGTTGCAACCAGGTCCCTGCTTGATAATACATCGACCTCCTATAGATCAAAATTTGTAAGATCCTCCACACATCCATAAGAATCACTGTCATCTCCCCTGTGGGAAGATGGAAGGTGCTCGTCTCACTCCTCCATCGCTCTACCAATGCTATCAACATCACCTGGTGCACCCTGATCACTAGCATTTGACTATATACCATAGGCCTACCTCTTCTAGATGCCCCCACTTAATCTCCTCAAATCTACGCATCAACCATAGCACCTTCAACTGCCTCATTTGGGTTATTAGTGCCCCTAGCCACTCTTGCATCCAAGTCCACGTCATGTTAGCTTTTTCATTTTCCTTTATACCCCAACACACACACTCTTTCATGAAGTGCACACACTCTTTGGTGAAGTACATAAGCTAAATCATAGCCCACACATTGAACTGTGCACATGCTCATTTGTGAAGCACACACACTTATCCCCTGTGCACACATACACATCCATAATGAACACACTCCTAGAGAAACTTTGCTAAGAAACACACTTGCGACCTTTTTGTACACACACACTGCTTTACAAGTGGACACCTCATCACTCCACATGTGTTGCAAAACCCCTCACGCATGTCGAAGCATGCCATGCACACGATCTGAACGGTGAAAACTACGCTTCGACGTGCATGTTTGACCTTTTTCTTCCCTTCTAAACTAGTAATAAATGTACTCAAAATTCAAAATTTTCATACATACTGGTGCTCCTACCCCTACTAGCCACTTGTACATCCTCACTGTCTCTACACGGTGCTCATGGACTAGTGCATGCTCCATATCTTCTCCACTCTTTGCTCTACTCTGTTGTGAATTCACTATGGCTTGTGAGTCAAAATGAGATATTTTCACCCCCTATCCCTATTTATTTACTCGCTAATCAATTTTTTCACTCTCTTCCACCTCTTTTCACCCCATTTCTTCGTTTTTCAGTCTTTTTCACTTATTTTTCTTCTGTTGCTCCTCATTTTTCCTCCTCTATTCTATTTCCCTCTTTATTTCTCCTTTCAAGAGATCACAACATATGCTCTTTTTTCCCAATTTCCCTTTGTAGGGAGCATCACCATTCCATCCTACTAACATTATTTTTCCCACCAACTAGGGCATCATGTCACCCCTTCCTCTTCAAAAAGCACTACATTTTATTATTCTTTGAAGCAACACTATACAATGCCCTCTCAAAGAGGGGCAAAATGTAGACACTTGAAATCACCTCTTAGCGTTTCCGTTGTCACCAATATCATCCATCGTCACCACTTTCTAAATTTAGTGAATAAATTGCATTTATTTAATTAAGTTGACTAACCATTCTTCCAAGATTAATTAAACAAAAATCTATTTATTTAATTAATTATCCTAATTTTCCTACCAACAATAATTAAATAGATTTTAATAATTTAATTAATAAACCCTTCTTCCAGCATTGATTAAATAAATCTAAACTATTAATTTAATTAATCAATCATTTCAACTGTTCCTCTATAGTCCAACCTTAATTAATTAAATTCAACGTTTATTTAATTAAGTTCATCATTCCCATTCCAAAAATTAAATAAATACAACCTATTTATTTAATTCTTAAATTCCCTCTCAAATCATTAGTTGAGTAAAAATAATTAGTTAACTAATTAATCATCTACACAATCCAAAACATGATTATTCAAGGTAATCTTACACATGGCTTCAAAAATCTACTTTTTGGATCTTCACCCTCTGTTTTATCCAAGAAAATATTAGCCCTCTGAATCCCTTAGATTATGGGCCTCTTCTTGTGCACCAATCACAAGGTGACACTTGGAGGCTTTTCATGCATCCTCTCTTCTGAATCATCCCTAGCCATTGATTTTCCAAATCAATCTCATCCATTGATCCTCCTCCATGGAAATCTATAAATGGACCCTTCCATAAGCCATTATCATCACAACCTTGAATGTAAAGTTATGTTGTCATTGCGAGCACCTAATATCCATCTCTCAAACACAAAATCCACTTTGAGCACAACCACCATTGGTGCAACAAAGGGCTTGTGGGTGAGAGATTTCTAGTTTCCTTTCATCTATGCACGCATGCTCTTTTGTTTAATCTAGGGGTTGTATTTAGTTGTGAAATAGGATTTAGATTTTATAGTTTGAATCCTTTGTTTGTGTTTCACATTTAGGTACATACAAATACAATTAAGTGTAGGAATGTTTTGAGATGGCAGGGCCTGAGTGGGGAGGTGAAGTTGAATTTTGATGAGGCATCTAAAGGGAACCCTAATAGGGATAAGGCAAGTCATTTGTTGTGTGGTTGATATGGCAGCTTTTTGTTAGGTGGCTCTATCTTTGTGGGTGGGAAAATAAATAATTATGTAGAATGGGTTGTGCTACTTGTTGGTCTCAAAGCTACATATGAGGTAGGTCATCATGTTGTGGATATTGAAAGGGACTCTCAGATATTTGTGAATGCAATGATAAAAGGACAATGTTCAAATTGGAAATTGAATGTGATTTTAGAATAAGTTGATGCAGGCACTCAAAATTTATCTCCTTTCATATCTCTCATTACTATCAGATCCAAAATAAAATGGTCGACTTCATGATAAATCAAAGAACTTTGCTTTATGACTATAATATGATAGAAAGTAAGGATACTAATGATTGGATTAATCTAGCCTCTCTTGTAGAGGAGGATAGGTCATCATAAGGAATTAAAGAAGCGTGTTATTCATTATGACTAGTTATGGTGTGGGATGAACTTGTGGTTGTATTGAGTGATTGAAGGCTTCTCGCACAAGGTGGTATGTGGTAAGAGTATTAGGAAGTGTTTGTTAATAATGTTGGGTGGTGTCAATGTAGTGTTTGTTGTATTGTGTGGCATTTTCATGGTATGTGCAACTAGCACTTCTAGTTTGGTTTGGGTGCTAGGTGTAGGCATCTTATTGTAGGGTTGCTTTTTATTATGGGTATATGGCATGGGGGGAGTCATCTAGAGACCTGCATAGGCAATGCCTAGTCTCAGATTATCATCTGAAGTGGATTTTTCATTGTGAGGATGCAAGCAACTTGCAAATGGTAGAGGCTACTCTAGTAGAGGAGGGCTTGGCTAATATAGGGTGCTTTAGGTCATGTGCTATGATCTTGCTAATTTAAGGAGAAGTTTTATAAAGTTATACAATAAATAGTGGTGCTAGGGCTTGTATTATGGAGCTATTCGTAAGGGTTAAGGAGGAGAAAGATACATATGAAGATGATTTTTTATATGATGAACTGAGGTATGTGGTAGGTAAAAATGGCAACACCCTCGATTGTAGTGTTGGAAGCTTCTATAATGTAGCTGCAGGGAGATGTGCATGAGATGCGAGTTGATAATAAAATCTTGGAGGAATCCTATCAGGAACTAAGGATGGTTATGAGACACATGGTGATTATGTTTCATAATGGTACTCTAGAATTGTCTAGTGGATTCACGATGCCCCTTATGGTTAATGATCTGTTAACTAGGGTTATGCAAAGAATGAAGATTATTAAAGGTATTAAAGTACATGGAGTGGTGCTTGTTGTTGGAGCGTTGCTCCATTATTGGAGGTGGTTTTGGTTTCAAGGAATGGCATGTATGGACATATATTTAAAAGATGGAAGATGACTCCTCTATGTAGTGGTAGTGTCAAAGTCCCTTTCTAGTCTCTAAGTTGCAATGCTATTCTCTGATACTATGTGTATTTAGTATTTTGTAACTTTATAGTTTACTAGATTTTGCTTGGATGTTTTCTCCTAGGTCTACTTGTTTTAGGTGAGAGATTTTGAATATGGTCATATATCTGATTCTAAAAAAATAATTTTAGTTTTGATAAATTAACTTTGTTGACAATAGATATGATTTGTTCTACTTTGTGAGAGTTTTGATTGTGTGGAAAGAGCAAGGGAGCAAAACGCTGGCATGAGATAAGCTTATCACTATCCAAAGGCATGGGATGTTAGACGTGGACATCTTCTTTATACTTTTCTTTCCTCCATGTCAATTATGCTTTGTTTCTCATAAGCCTAGCTTTCACATGGGATCAAAGGTACATGTTGCAACATAAATATTATTCCAAACCAATGTATGGAGTTAAGCATACAATGTCGGCTCTAATATAGGGAGTTGAATTAAATTCAAATTCAAATGTTATATGGCCTACTAAGACTTGTAGTTTGGTACAAACTAGTCTAAGTGTTCCATGGAGGGGGATTATAATGTAATTTGGAAAATTACAATGTAGTTATACACATATATATACCTTAAAAATGATTTTTGTAGTTATTTTAATGTTTTTTAAAATTATTTATAAGGGTTAAATGATTACAACTTTATCTTCATGTGAACAAGGGAATCTGTACATTAGGGTTTTTTAAGGATTGTTGTGACTAAAAATTTAAGGTATAACAGTGTAATTTTTTTTGCATTTATTAATAGGTCACAAGGTTATGTTTTTACTAGCACTTGCACCTATAGGAGGTTCAAGGAATACATTGATAGGAACAATCTACGAGTTTAGAAAATTTTTTGGCATAATTTTTTTTACGGCGTGAGACAATTTTCTGAGCACTATAATGCTCACGTATAAAAGCCTATCAGCTAATAATGTTAGGTAGTGTTGAAGGTGAAAAATTAATTAATCTTGAAGAGATTGACATTGAATTAAATCAGATTGCAGTTGATCAGGAGGTATTATTTGATGATGAGGATATGGCCATTTTTCATGAGGTTAGATTATAGTGACCTCATTTGAAGGGAGAATTAAGATATTAGAACATCATTTTCACATTTTATTGTATATGATTCTCATAGCAAAATTGTTTTTTCAACTTTTATTTTATAGTCTAAGTACTAAGGTGTATTCGATTGGAATTTGACACTCACAAAAATTTGGGAAATTTGTAAAATTCAAAAAAATGTATCATAATGTATTATGTTTGTTTCTCTTTCTATCCACTATATTTGACATGGATATAACAAAGTTTTTTTTAACATATTTTTAGGAATATTTCAATATTTTGTATTTATCAAATATCCCTATTTTTATTATTTTAAACTTGAATAATTTAATTTCATTTACACTTTCAATTTATTAAATTGATAATATATAAATAAAATGCTACTATATTATTGTAACAGTGAAAATTGCATAACGTGCCCTTTCCCTTTATGTTTTGGGCCCATTAAATTAAGGTGTCTTTTATGCAATAACAAGTCTACAAGTGGCATATTCTTGTTTGCATTCAACCCATGACATTATCCATATCATGTCTCCATCATCACTCACCCCCATAAGTCAATCATATTTCCTAGATCTCCCATTCACCATCCAATATTAGATGTGCAATTGTAGAATTGAACCAAGTCATTTCTGTTAGATTTCTACCCAAGAATGCAAGTGATTGAGAGAAAGCAAATTAGAAATCACATATGAGCTAAATAAACTGCATTCAACTCAAGAGAATGCAAAGCAATATAATAGAATGGGGTTGCTCATATGAGAGCAAGAGGTGGATATATAAAGGATATTCCACCCAAGAGACTCAATACACAACCAATGTGGGATAAAGTGAAAAAGTCCCTAAGTAAACTTAACCTAGTGTGAAGAGAGCTAAAGCGAAGAACACACTAAGAAATAACTAGATAGCAAAGCAACCCTATTCACACTAACACCCCCCTTAAGTGCAACTTAGGAGAGAAGATTATTATGCAAATATACAAAAAGATGCAAAGATGGGTCCCGGCTACTAGGCCATGTTAGTTACCTGTGTACAAATGCAAATAAAATCTCTCACAAACAGAGAAAAGGAGAAAACCTAGTGGGACAAAACTCCTCCCCAAAAGAGAGATGAAATACAACAATGATATCCATCACAAATCTAATCAATCTTTATCTACACAGGATGATAAGAGAGATCATACAACCCCCCCCAAAATGAGATAACCTGCTGCAACAAAAAGCACTGGAAGCACACTTGTGGAGTAACACTAAAATCCTTAATTTGGCAAGCAAGGAAAGATACCTCTGTTTGCTAGAAACCATAATAAAGTCACTCAAGGACTCAGGTCAGAATCATGAAAAAGAAATAGCAAACCTGATGCCAAGGAACACTGGAAAAATCACAAACTGGTACAACTTTAGAATCTATGAAGCAACAGTTGATTGAGAAATGATTTGGAATTGAAATGAAGTGTAGAGAAAATGCAAACCTAATGCATGCAAAAAAGGAAATAGTACATGCACTGATGAATGTTCACATTAGCCTCCATGAATAAAAAAGGCCTTAGATCTATGCGTTTACAATGCTGGAGTAGAGTTTTCTAGAGTTTTACAATGTCCAAAATGGACCCAAATACTGAAAGTATAGAAATATCTCAGAATCAGAACCTCAAAATAGTACCAATGTGTAGTTCTAAAAAAATATCAACTTTCAAAAAAAGAATGACCTCGATCTGAGATAATATGTGAAAGTTATAGCCATTTGAAGTTCTAAAAATGGAAACTGCCTGTCAGACCTGATAAGAAAACAAAATTTATGGAAAATCCGTACACCAAAATCAGAAATCATCTACACTAGCATGTAGAGCACAAAAAAATAGCTAAGATAAAAAAAATAAGCTTGCAAATCAGAGGTTGGAAGCCTAAGTTATGGCCTTCAAAAGTTGAACTGCAATTTCCAAAATTGCAATGGAGAGGGGGTCTGTTGTAGCTTTCTGATGTCATTTCTGTAAAATATATAAGTTTCATGCAAAAACTAATAGATACCTAGATGGTTTTTCGATGTTGTGAACAAAACCCAGAAGGCATTTTTCTTTTTTATGTACAAAAGATGTGACTCTAATGTAAAAAAATGCTTTTAGCACCAAAAAATGAGATGCAAAGACTGAATCAACTACATAAGATAAGAAAAGGCATGCTGCAACCTGCAAGATTAATCAGAATATATAAAATGCAAGTCGATTATTAGATTTGAACTCAGAGAGTCTCGAGGAAGCTCCGAAAAAACCTGCAACTGGCAAGTAAAAATATGAACCCCCCAGAAACTGGATTTTTCTCCACACTTTTCTGATTCTTCAGGTCATCCGAAGATGCAAGAGAAGAACATACTCATGTGCTTTGAAAAATAACCCTACTCTCAGATTTCTAAGAAAATGCTAACCCACAACTCACAACTGCTCTAATACCATGTTAGATTTCTACCCAAAAATGCAAGTGATTGAGAGAAAGAAAAATAGAAATCACATATGAGCTAAATAAACTGTATTCAACTCAAGAGAATGCAAAGGAATACAATAGAATGGGGTTGCTCATATGAGAGCAAGAGGTGGATATATCAAGGATATTCCACCCAAGAGACTCAATACACAACCAATGTGGGATAAAGTGAAAAAGTACCTAAGTAAACTTAACCTAGTGTGAAGAGAGCTAAAGCGGAGAACATGCTAAGAAATAACTAGATAGCAAAGTAATCCTATTCACACTAACAATTTCAATAGTGATTGTGAGCTAAACTAGTGCATATTTGTGTTAATTTATGTGTTATGTCATTGTATTTAAGGACATTCATTAATCATTTTGAAATCATGCTAGAAATGTAAGGATGGCCTAAGGAATCATTAGAAGAGCATTCACATGAGAGCATAATAGCATAATCGTAGAGCATCCTAATTGCATCATCATCTTAGGCATATTACATGTTATCTTTGATCTTGATTCATCATCGTCAAATCAATTTGCCTAGGGGTTTGATTAAAGAGAACATGGCCCTTACAAATTAGCATATTCCCCAAAGGTGTTTGTTAGCACCACTAATTTCCTTACTATATTTCAGATATCGAGGTGAGGTGAAACTGAGACAAACAATCATTTCCTTCCATTTCACTTTTGCAAGTTGAAGTTCAATTCTACATGTCAGATCATTTTCACAGGTGTGGAGATTAGTTTTGTAGATGTAGATATTAGTTCTACAAATGTGGATCTAAACTAGAGAGCACAATAATTGACTTTTAGAATCATAGGCATTTGTCTAGACTTACTCTAATTTTCTAGCACCTCGGTGAATTGAGTCCAACCATCCTCAATAGTAATATTTCTTCATCTAAATTCCAACTAAATACATATGTTTTCTTCATTTAATTTTCACACTAATTTCTATATTTATTACATCATCAGTGATTAATCCCAACCCATTATCTTAAGTCAAATTTATTTATCATTTGTATTTAATTACTTATCCTAGAATATTTATGTATGTGATTTATTCCCTCACAATTATAAATAATTAATGATAAGAAATATATTAAAAATAATTTAAAATTATAAATAATGTATCTAGGTGATAGATTTCACTCCATATAGTATTACATTGCACAATGAATATTAGATTTATCATTATTATTTTTGAGAGAGCACCATAATTTGTATTCTTAACTCTTATTTTTGAGGTTAACTTCAAATATTGTGAAAACTTATGGATTAAATTTAAATGTAGAAAACTGTGTGAAAGTTTTTGAGTCAACATTTTAGATCACACTTCTTGATCCATCATCAAGAAAGGAAAAACTCATAATAGAAGGATCAAGGAGTGTGACCAAAACATTGACTTAAAAACTCACACAATTTTCTACCAAAGGCATCCAAATTTATCTACATAAACTATGAATATATCATATCTATAACTTATGAATTTTCATATATTAGTATAATATATATTATATTTTTTTATTTTTATATTTTAATTATTATATTTTATTAAATAGTAAGAGATTGTGAATATTGATATTTTAATTCGTTTATATAGTAAATATTAAAAATGCAATCCCATATGTATATAAAATAATTTTTTTATTTACAATCAAGTCATCAATATATTTTAACTCATCTATATATTTTAACTGTGAAGTAAGGGAACATAAAAATTTGGCTACTAACCTCCAATCCCCCTCCATACTTATGAACAAAACAAAATCAATACATAAGAATTTTAGCAAAATAAAGACTCAAAGCCAAAATTGCACTATCATTCTATACCAAATTTGTCTTCATTCTTCTCATCGAATATTATTATTACGGACCATCTTCATACAAAGATACATCTTCCATCATTTTTTCTAGGTTATTGATATCACTTGTCTCTAGTACCTTGAAACATTTATTATATGATTATTAATTTTGTTGACTATTATATTTATTATGTTTAATTAGATGTGGACAATTGTCATGTAATGTTAGAATTAGTTTAATTTAAGTTATATGATTTGTTATGTGTCTATTATATCAACAAATTTTCGGTTATATGATTTTGTCAAAGTTAATAGATTACATGTTTACAAGTTTTATAATTAAATATTTTTGTTTTTAATTAGTCTATTTTATAATTACAAGTTTTAAATTAATTATGTAATGCTTATGTTGATTGGACTAACATGTTTTCAACTCTCCTTGTTTTGTGGTCACATCCTTTATGGAGGGCAAGTACCATGGAAGAGGTTTGTTTCATTATTGTCTAGCAATGTAGAAGAAATGTGTGGTCAAAGTGCATCATAGGTTTACATGTGTGTCAAAACCATGGTAAAGTTGGTGTTTGTACATCAATGTTGATTTGGTGGTTGCTAGTCATTTTGTGCCTTTGATTTCTTATCTTTGTGTTGATTGTCTTTGAAGCTTGGTTTGTTGCATTTAGTTTTCTTTTCTTGTTGATACCTATTTGGGTTATATCATACATGTTAGTTTTGATTCATCCCCTGTATTGTCTTGTGATTAATTATCATTTGAGTTTTACTATGGGGGCTTGGTGAACATCATTCCTAATAGAGTGTATATGTAGCAATCACCATGGTAGATCCTAAGTAAAGTGTTCCTAAGTTTGGTCTATGTAATTTAAACTAATGCATGGTGACTTGATTCATTTCTAATTCAATGAACATTATTAATATTTGGGAATGCTTGAAATACCATTCAATGGCATTAGAATTAACATAATAATGAATTTTTTAAATTTAAAAATGTTGGTAGGAAAACCACAACGAGAATAACTTGCACTAGCTTTAATGGCAATTGGGCATTTGTTCCTATGGAACCTTTGTTAGGAACAATGTTTCAACCTTGCACCTAATGTTAACATTACAAATAGTACAATTTTCAGGTTGAAAAATAGAAAAATTCAATTTATAGGCTATAGAGTTGGTTTTTGGCCAAAATAAAATTTTTGAGTTGTTTGACAGCAGTTCCCAAATGGGTCCAATTGGCCTCCTAGATCAAAAGTTATGGCCTTCAAAAGTTGGGCCTCCTACATTAGAAATGTGAAAATGTCAACATATAAAAGAGTTGTAAACGAGAGTTACACTTATTAACCAACATGTCGTAAGACATCTTTGGATGGGGATAATGAAACTAAAATGGAACGCCCAACTTGGTGAGTGGATTATAATGAGGTTATGATAGGTGGAAGAAATATGTTATTTTTAGCCTATAGACCCATCTTGGAATTTGGGTGTTGGATTTCTAACTAAGGATTTGGATACCACTATTCTAGGTGGTTTTAGCTCATGGTTTTCTAATTCCCATTTGATGGTTTCATGTATTGTATCTCCTATTTATTGGGTGCTTGAGATGGAGGTTTCATAGCAAGTTTTGTAGGTATTTTTATGCTATTGGAATTTCTCCAAATCTCTGGTTGGTGATACTACTGTGAAGGCTTGATCTACAAGTGTACTATAACCATATTTATTGAATAATACATTGAGTTGCTTTGGAGTGTGGAGTTTTTCTCCTAAAAGGGTTTTCCACACATTTATGGTATATTATTTATTTTATGTTTATATGTGTTTCTACTTTCTGTAATTGTTAAAAGATTGAAAATTTTGCACAACACTCTCCTTAGAAGTTTAGTGTAGGAAGTATTTTTTTGTACCTTACTTCCTTTCAACTTTGAGGAATTTTGAGTTATAGGGGTGATATTCTTATGAAACCCTATTTTTTTGGCATTTGGGGAGTTTTGGAGTTAAGGGTGAAGACTTGCTAGCATCCCATCTTCCATGAATGGAGTCTTGCTCACTGTCCCATTGATTACAAGGGCCTATGGAGCTAAATCCATGGGGAGTTGGAAGTTAAGGTTCATTTATGGAGACTATAGATAAACACATATTTCTTGTTTATTTTAATGTATTCAATGGGCTGGGAGTGTGTGTTGTGAGTTGGTGCTTTTGGAGGTCCTATTGTAATTGTCAAGGTTCTCTATGTTCTTTTTATTGAGGGTTTTTATCTTTTTACAAGTATGTAACGTCCATACAATTCACTTTAAAAGTTTATGTATTTTGGACTACGATTACAATGGAGTCTATTAGCATCAACCCGGCTACCACTACACCAAAAGCTTGAACTGTTAGTGAATGGCATCCCGGCGATGTTACCCAGAGACCGCACGGGCCTGAAGAGGGAGGAGTTGAGGGTCGCACACCTAAGCGCTAATAGAACCCCCACCAGTCCGTACCTGCCCCTTGGGCAGGCACAGACTGCTAGGTGCACCTTGTACACATGAAGGTAGTGGACATTGGTAGGAATCAAACTCCTCCCTAGTAGAGTCGCCAATTTGTTAGCATCAACCCAGCTACCACTACTCCAAAAGCTCAAACTGTTAGTGAATGGCACCCCAACGATGTTACCCAGAGACCGCGTGGGCCCCGAAGAGGGAGGAGTTGAGGGTCGCACACCTAAGCGCCAACAGAGTCTATGCTTGTATTTGAAAATAGAGGTTTGTAACTTCTCTTATACTCTTGCTTGAACTTTATAGTTGTTACTTTTTGAGAAATCTATATGGAATATTGTTAGCATGTGATTGTTCTCTAGAATAATGAGTTGATGTGGATATTGCTTTTATCATCATGATTAAATATCATAGTCATTTGGTGGTTTCTTTGAACTAGGATTTAATCATAAACCCTAGGCATAAGGCTTAACCAATCAGTTGGAGTTTCTTACTCACTTGTTGGTTGTGGTAAACTTGATAGAGACTGATTGTAGCATTGAACCATGTATGGGTTATTCTTTGGGCTTTCGTAAAAACTCTGTGCTTGTTGACTAATATAATCTTAATGGAACCAATATCAACATGTTATTGTTGCATAGTTATGGAATTTTGATGATTTCCTATACTCTGAAGAGATGGTTTGGTTTGTGGGTTCTCTATGAACTCATTTGGTCTAAAAAGGAGCCTAAATGTTTACATTGATGACTCGACCATTTAGCTTGATATTATGATTTAAAATCAAAGCCCTTTGGTGATAATAAATAGTTGATATGTGATTTTGATGATGAAATATTTGATCCCTTAAGTATTGATTATCTTTATGAGTAGTCTTCTCATTGGTCAAATGTTACAACCTTGTGTTGGGAAACCCTTAAACCTTCTAGGATACTAGTTATGGGTTTAAATCATGTTCAATCTTTGTTTTAAACGCATTGTTATATTGAGTTCATTGAGCACAATAGAATGTATGATCATTGACAAATGAGTCCCATTAGCATCATTGGGTATAACCCAATTGCAATATATTGACCACTATGATGAAATCCATAAGTAAAACAAGGAACTTTGCTTTGAGTTCTTTTGAAAATGATTATGTACTTGACTATGAATATGGTATCCAATATAATAATGTTATTATTGGAAAGAGTAGTCTTAGGGTTTTGAAAAGTCTTTGACAAACTAATATATACATGATTGTTTGAGGAATTGTTGATCATATTTAAATCCTTGGGATCATTGTGCACTATTGTATGATTGAGACAAGGAAATGTTTGCTAGAATCTTATATTAAACTTGTTAAAGGTCATGATTATTACTTTGTAATAGGCATAATTTGTGATGCAGGAGCATCTAGTGGTGCAAAGGCAATCTTGCATCACCCAAAAAAAAGATGTGTTTCAAAATTGTTGATGTTCTTTCCATTTTTTTTCAAAATTTGTGGTTCTGGTTCCATAATCGCTTGAATAATGATGTAGAACTTTCAGTTTTTCCAAACTGCTAAAAATAGTAACCTACTATTTTAGGAAAGTTTGCATTTGGGCACGGATTGAAGTGAAAATTTACAGGTAGTTTCGTAACTAAAAAATAAGACCTTTGGCAAAGGAATCACACAAAGATCATTTGCGAGCTGAAAGATATTAAAGTTTATGTTTCCTAAAAAACGCTTGAAAATTATTCAAACTCAGGTTTGAGGAACTAAACAGCCCCGTACGGGCCCAAAAATTGTCGGAACCAATAGAGCGGGTTCTTAGCGCGTAGAAAACTCCGCAAGCTTTCTGACTCATAAAACAGTTCGTCAATCGGACACTCGGATCAAAAGTTATGGCTCTCAGAATTTGACCTATTTTTGGAGGGAGATGCAAATTTTGAAATTAGGTTGTTGGCCACCAAAAAGGCTATTAATAACCATTTTTGGGAACCCTAGGCAGTAGTAGAGTTAAGAGGGAAAGTGTAGAGTCAAGAATAGGCGGGAAAACAGAAACCCTAGTAGATTTGGGGTTACAGATGGCAGATGATTCTAAAGTCTTGTGAGAGGAAGCTGTAATGTGTTGCAACCTGTGGAGGGTTGATTCCTCTAATTGTATTTGAGCTTTTGTAATGTAATAAGTTGTCCAAATCAATAAAGAAAGTTCTATTTTCTATGTGCAATTTCTGTTGTTGTGTGTTTTATGATTTACCCCCTTCATCAATTTGTTATGAGGTGGTGTTATTGGACCAAGGTATCATTGTGATTTGAGAAAGTTCATATGCCTTTGAAGCCATGAATAAATAGAAAGTGAGATCTTTTCCTAAAAAAGGAGTTAAATTTGTGCGTTGGTCTTTAATTATGAGAAAATATGAATTTACTTGCACTTTATCAAATTTAATTTGTGTGTGGTAGTTAATTGTATAATTTTTTTCATGAGTTTTTGGTATTATTATATTATTGAATTTTGCATTAGTTATTTATGGCTAATTGTGCAGATAATTGGAAGAAATGGTGGGGCTTATGGGGGCCTCAACCAATTTTTTTGAGTTCTTTAGATGAATACACATAGAAATAATGTGATTATCAATTACACTATTCACCTCACACTAGTCTCTTGATGAAAGCACACTAGTGTGTCCCATGTTTGGGCCATCCTAATGTTTGCCTGAAATCATGCTTTTTAAAATGCATGGATTAAGCTTAGGGGTTTTGATCTAAGGGGAATATATTAAACCTGACCAAACCCCCTTAGATGGAACCCCCTAATGTGCTTAAATTAAACCCCCAATAGAGTCTCCTCCACTCCTATCAAAATGCTTAAAAAAGTAATTTCGCCTCACCTTTTAGGATGTCAAATGAAATCATCAAAAGACATCATTTTGTAAGTACGCAACCCTCAGTGTGAGCTTTCCAAAAAGTATACTATGTAGTATATTTTTTAATATTATATTTTTAAAGTTTTATAATTAAAGTAAGTCCATTACGAAAAAGCATCACCCTTATTCAAGACACTAGGAAAAATAAACTTTGTAAGAAAAATATGACAAAACACACTGCACTATGCATGTATATCCTTGTTTTAGTGACATAAATTAATTTCAATATATACTCTAGGAGAAACACATTATGGTAAAATGTAGGTCCAAATTTTCTAGTAGTACCAATTAAAAATTAATAATAAATAACATATTCAATAAAAATTACCAAAAAAAATTTGTGCACTAGATATTAAAAGTAATGATCTAATTCCAAGAAATCATGGAAGGATTTTGTTTGTAGTGAAAGTTATGCATTATAACGAAATGTCACTTAACAAAAAATTATTGAGAAAAAACTAAAAATGATAGAAATAATCCTTAAAAAATTTATACAAATTTAAATTAAATCTACATGGAAAATGCCACAACTCATTAGTTTACATCATCCTCAAATTCTTGATTGTTTGTTTGATATAATTAACACAATGTGTTGAATGTTAAAAAATGTTGATTTTGGTGGCCTAGTAATGCTAAAAAGTGGGACACACTATCATGTTGTCACCACTCTAAGACATATGGGACTAATGATGTGGCTAATGGGGGCCCTATTCAATCTTCTTGTGTTCTTTTAAGGATATCACATGGTAGATAAGTAATCCAGTAGTTACTGCATATATGAATGGTTATGAATGATGTTGGAACAAATTGGCATCTTTGAATAAAGGCAAGTAGTTCCCTATCCCATTGTACTTCTATATTTTTTGTGTATGACAAGTCAAGGTATGCACACTTGATTGACCATGATGGATTATGTGGTATTATTATTTCTCATTGTGATATGGAGATGGTTTCATGCTTATTATTCCAAACCTTAGCAAATGGGAGATTTTATGTGGTTGTGTTGTTATACATGTTGAGAGTTATAGTGTGTCTCCTACACTTGTTCTTATCTTATTCTTATGCAATACACTTCTATGACCCCTTTTGTGAAGGGTAGGGTCCCATCTTTCAGAGTGGCATATGGGGTAGCATATGTACATCTCTTTGGTTGGTTGAAAAGCACTCCCATTATGCTCTCTTTCCTCATTCCTTCAATTTTACTTTCAACATGATGATGTGATGTACTTCAAGTCAGAGGTAGATAATTGATGTTTATTTATCCTTTGTAGATTTGTTTTATGTACATGTTACTATGTACGGATATACATAGTCTTGTATTACAACCATTTATATATGTTGTTCTAAACTTTAATATTGTCATAAGAATGTTAAAGGCAAAATGTAAAATTATCCAGTTGATCTTTAAATGTATTATAAGTTAAAACTTTTGATGAATTATGTAAAACTATTTTTCATGACTTGAATTCATCTATATATCTTTATCATTTAAACCATGTAATAATTTATTTGGTTGGAAATACATTGCTGAAATGATAAGACCCAATCAGGGCTTAAATTTGACAGTCGACCTTGTTTATCAAGCAATTTTTTTATGACAGTTATCTATTCAATGATGCCTTTAAAATACTATGACATATCTTAGTAAAAGTAGATTATATAATAACCAAATATATATATCAGCATAATCCTATGTAAATTTTGATAGTTTGTTCAAAATCTTTCCTTTCATATGATACAGTCTTTTTAAATTTTTGATTGTATTTTACAACAAAAATGGCTAAATATAGCTATACAACTATCAAATTTAAGCCCTGGACCTAATGTGAGTGTAGACACCTGAAATTGACCATGTCACTTTCATCACCACCTTACGACACTTTTGTCCTAAGAGCCCCCTTTTGTTAGAAATGAAAGCAACACTATTTCAATGGAAATCTAATTCAAGATAAATTTCAGCAATCTTTAACTGTGTGTTATTAATGGATATTGTAACACAGAAACAAAACTATGCTTCACAGAAATGCAAAATCAGAAATATAAACACATAACACAATGTTTAACGTGGAGAAAGCCCTTTCAGGTAAAAAACTCCACACAGGAAAGAGGCCCAATGTTTGTATTAATCTGAAAATGATTTACAATACAACAACACTTCAACTCTCTCCACCAGTCTTCAATCTGACAGCATTCCGGCAGCACCCAAGTACCTAAAATCTGTATTGCAGCAACTAGTACATGGCAAATACTTATAGAAACATTTTCTAACTCATCTTAGGCATTCACCTTCTCTCTCATGAGATTCCCCAACATACAAATATTAAATGCCATCTTACAAGCACCTTCCACTTGTCCAAAAATAGCCATGCAAAGGTTGGGTGCCCAAGACTAAATCTGGCCTCTTACAGCATCTTATGACGCATCATAACCATCATAGATTCTAGCAAAACAATATCTTTCCAAGATAGGAACCTTGGGATAAATATAGCAAATTTACAACTAACATATCCGTCCTAGAATCACATAATCTTATGACAACTTGCAGCTGTCATAGATTCACTCACCAAATATTATGACAATTGTCATACATGCCAAAAATAGTATATTCCTCAAGGCAGCACGCCTATCCTCATTTACCATGAGTTTTTACATTCGCTAATAGTAAAAGTCACTCCGTAATAACTTCCGGTGACTCTGAAATTACCCTTGCCAGTGAAACTAGTACATCTCCTCATGGATAATTACAAATTACATATAATAAATGGAATAAATACAATATTGGGATTTACAAGGTTAATGGCACCTTATGCCAACACCTTTACCATATCCCTTTCCCAAATTAATTAAATAAATTATATTTATTTAATTAATCTATTTCCTCCATCACCCAGAATAAATAAATAAATTATATTTATTTAATTTATCCCTTTTTATCCCTTTTAGCCAAAATTAATTGAATAAATCTTATTTATTTAATTAATTTATCCTCCCATTATCCCCTCTCCAATATTTAATTAAATAATTTTATTATTTTATTTAATTATTGAGAGTCACATGACTACCTTCTCCTCATCCTTATCACTTGCCACAATCAATAAATGGGTCTTGCCACAATCATTAAATGAGATTTTCATCTTACCCATTCATTTCATACTACATCTTTTAATCCTAGCCATTCACATAAGGAAAAGCCCTAGAAGCTTGCTTTGTTGTCCTAGAAATCCTTATCCTTGCCCTAATGTGCTCTCAACCAATTCTAGCCATTGATCTAATCTTTTAATCACATCCCTTCATTCATCATATCCAACCTCTATAAATCAAGCCTCAACCAAACCATTTGAACATCACATCTTTATGCAACACCATGCTGTCAAAACCACCCTAGCTCTTCCATTATCATACATCTATTATCATACATTATCCATCATCTTTGTCTAGTTGTTATGCTATAGAATTGAGGAACCAACATATCAAAATCATTATCAATTATCATAGGATTGCTTAGTTATTGTCATTACATTTCTTAGTCCTTTGATCATTAGATGAGGTGATGTTAAGTATGGGATAGGCACTTTCATTGTATTGTTTCCTTTATTTTATTTCCATATTTCTACATACATAGTGAGTCTTTGTGAAGTAATTAGAATAATTGAATTATTTATGTAACATGCTTATAAATATATGTGTCATCAAAGTTATCATTATAACATTTATTTCTCAACTTAGTTGGACTACATAGTAACTAGGATAAGTTGACCCAAAAACTACACCATTAAGTTAAACATTGAAACTTATATCCTAAACATGTAGAGATTGACACATGTCAAATTATCAAATACAAATATTTATTCTGCATGCTTAGACTTGTTCGCTTAGTTAATTAAACTAAAAAAATTAGGAAAATTTTAGTTAATACTTGCTCGTGACCATTTTAGGCTATGATATTGCTATCTTGTAAGCTTGGTAATCAATCTATAATATCTCACAAATTATATTCATCATCTTACTCTAAGCCACAGTCTCATAGGAAATCTCCTTTTGGATTTTCCTCGCATTTCTTAATTGTAGCATTATCCCAATCTCAATGGACTAGTCTAACTCCCAATTATGTGAGTCACCTTCAACATGTTCAACCTTGCTATTGATTAACCAAGGTCCTTCATGGCATGCAATATTGCAACTACTATACTATTTCTTTGAAGCAAGCTAACAATCTTGATTTGAACAAGTTCATAGTTATGCCTCTCAACAAGAGTTTAATTACAAACTTCAATAGATGAAGTAACAACAAATTTAGCAGACTAGTCCATCACAACTCTACCATCTAAGAGATGCAAAAACTTAAAGTGCTTAGACAAGCCAATGTAAGACCTCTAAACACCCTCAAAATCATCAAAATTAATCTTGTGTCCTTGTCCTTTGTAATATTTTCTAAGGACCTCGTAATGTTGGATTGATTAGAATATCTATTCAAAGAAAAATCTTCAACCATTTTGATGTTACCTTTTGACTAGTTGGCCACTGCGAGACTTGGGCATACATAAGGAGAGAAAAAATCTAAACCAAACAACAAGGAAGATGGAAGATGAGAGGTAGATGAGAGCATACCTCAAAGGAATCTACCACCTAGCCACAAAATCTCTAAAGTTGTCATTGTTTGAATGATGACTCGACTAGGAAAGGACACATGCAAGGGCTTACACTTTGGTAATGTCAATTGATGATCTCAAGGGCATTCAAAATATTTAATGCCTAAATGATATGACACATACACCCTCTTTAATCATTATGGAGAGTTGGAGAGTGTTCCAAATCTTTAATAATTGAATCCCCAAATGAGACATTTTAAAATTAAACATCTTCCTTTGGAATTTAACTATATCCCAAGGTTTGCAATATCATCAACCAATTTGTTCTTGACCCTCTTTATATCTAGATGATTGCTTTTTTCTAATTATGAAGACAAACTTATACATTCAACTTATATAATAATCTTTAGTTACCAATTTTCATAGTTGGCCTTTCCTGTGGCATTAATTATAATATTTGAGCTTCCCTCAAACTCACATTTTTTGCAACATTTATCTTGCACAATCTAAAGGCCTCTCCACAAAGCCTTAGCCTCTATCACATTGTTAGTTGCAATCCTAAGAACTTCATAATAAATGAGAATGATCTTTTCCATTATTACACCTCTTAGTGCCCCAACTAGCCTTGAATTGTCTTTAGTAGCCCCATGCTAGTTTATCTTAAGAGATCCACTTAAGAACAAGGATTGATTTTTTTAGTTTTCTTTTGATAACTTTATTCACAATTCCTTTATCATGATTTTTTAATACAATTTCCAATAAATTAGATAAATGTTTTAGTGTGAATGTGAAATCAAATCCTCAATAATGAAAAAATGAAATGCTAAGGATCTTTAATAAACCTTTAGTATACAATTTAAAATGTGCAATCTTTACTTTACTTAGTTATATGGGATAAATTAAACCATAGATAATAGAACTCTTTAGTTCCCTTACTAAATATTAATCTAGGTCAAAGAATGGCATTTCAATATGTATAAATCAAACCAACATCAATATCAAAAAGTGAGTCATATTTAAGACATGTAAAAGCATAAATATACAAGAGAGAAAGAAGAAAGGTGTATCTATCTCATTGAGGTAAGCTAGTCAATATGTTGATAGACACAGATTGTAAAGTTGGATTTCGGGTTGATATGTAAACAAATAGCTATGATGAACTAATTAAACCACTCTAAGCTTCTAGACAAGATCACACTAGTGATCTTGGCCAATTTATATGGTTTCTTCCTTGTTCATGAATTTGCCTTGTGCACCTATAGACCTATGGATGTTGTTCACATTCCTTTGATGGTTGATTTAGAATAGTGTGGTGTTGAGGAACACCTTTGGTGGCTTATTATGCAATAGTTGAAGTTCAATACTTTCTTGTGCCTTAGTCAAGCCCCATGATTTTGCTCTTTGTAAAGATAACAAGATGAATTATGTATAATATATCCTTTGGAATGCTAATGTAAGATCCAACGATTGCCTTATGCTTTTTCTACATGTGACTCTTGATGCTTTTAGTGACTCTCTATTCATGTGATGATGTGTTCTGCTTATAATCAAGAACATGTCTTTAAACATGACGACCTAGACCTTGATTCTCAAAATTTAGTATGTAAGTCATTGGATAACATATTTTTTATTTGAGTTAGTTAATAATTAGTAAGAAGTGGATTTGAAATTAGGGGACACAATTGTGCCAACAATTCTATTTAGGGGACATAATTGCACTTGCAATCTTATCTAAGGGATAGAATTGTGCCAACAATCCTATCTAGGCTACAAGGTAACGATGACAATCATATCTAGGAAGTGGAGATGGGTCACATATGGGATGTATAGATGAATTCTTATAAGAATGAATAGATGATTAATGAATTCTGTCAATTTTACATGTAAATAACTAGAACCAAGTGCTAAATTGACACATCTCAAGGCATGACTAAAGTGAGCACAAAACTAGAGGGAAAAAGTATAAAGTAGACACTTTCTTGCTCAATTATAATAGAAAGAAATCTTCAACAAGAAATTTACCACTTTGTTAATTAATAATTTTAAAAAATAAAAATACAAATAAATATAGTCTTTAAACTCAAATTAATTAAGACACCAATTTAATAAGAGTTACAGTGCATCTTGATTCCTGCCAAAAGTTGTCAAGGCAGTTTTGTCGAAGCTGTCAGGGCAGTTTTGCAGAAGTTGTCAATTGCAAGGTGGGTGCATAAATGCAGAAGTAATCTTGTTCACTAGTTTAGGTTGATATTAATTGCACAATTGGATTGATTTTCTTGAAAAGGGGTCAAGCATCCTAAAATGATAGGACAAATGCCTTTAGAATAGATCATATGGACTCTACATGTGGCCTGCCACACCCCTGGGAAATTATATGTAGCATGTGTTTGATTTTAATGGTCATATTTGGCATTCAACTCTTTTTGTAGAATGTCTATTATCATCTTTGTTGACTTATATTTTGAAAAATTTAAATGCCTTTTGATGAAAAAGAAAAAAAATGAAGAAATGAAAAAAGGTAAGAAGACAAAATGTGACAATAATAAAGATTAATAGCCATAGAAAAACCTAAATGGTGTAAGAAATGATGGAAAATTTGAGAATAACATACATAGAGGCTAACAATGTGGACCTCTGAGCCCATCAATAATTTCCTTTAGACTTTAGGATTGTCGAGCTTACACATACTCTCTAGCCATTAGATCTTATATTGCACATAGGTAGTGAGAGGGCTTAGGCAGTGTTTACAAGTTGTGCATGAGGTGGATGTAGGTGGCAACCATGCATGTTGAGTGGACACAAGTAAATATGATGCTTCACTTTTTTTTATCAAAATTAGACTAAAAAAAGTGACCTGCAAAGCCCCTAAGAGCCCTATGAGGTGTAACTTGATGAACATGAGTAACCATCACAATGCTCAAATTTGAAGATGATTTCTCAAGCAATTGGTTGCAAAATAGACGTGTAATTTTAGCTTTGATTTTCATTGAAAGTGTACATAGACTCACACAATAGAGTACCTATAATAAACTTAGACACACGAGTTTAAGGTGCATAGCTATTTTTATTTATTTTTTATGGAAAATGGTGTACTATTAATGCAAGTGTAGGAAATAGGCAGCTTAGGTGGTATGTATTGAACTAAAGTACACCAAAATTGTCACAACATTTGAATGGAGAGAGCACTAAAATATTTTCAAGTCCACGAACTAGGCAAAATGATGAGAGATTTTATGGCTTTTTTGTATCACTTTCATTTTTGACATGTTTTATATGTTAGTGGAAGTAATTTTGCAATTGTTTTGGGCTTAGCTTCATATCTTAAAGAAGAAGGTTGTAAAGGAGGTGTGAAGAGTAGCCACTGCTAGAGGGTGATCCCCATGATGTATTCCACTGCAACTTGAATAGCTGTGTAGGATAATGAAAATGGTGAGGAGAAATGCTTAGTAAATAAATTAAAAGAACTATATCTTATTTTAAATTACTTCTTAAATTATGACATGTACTAGAATTCTTGTTAGGAGGACATTTTAGAAATTATAGTAGTCTTTATATCTATTTGTTCCTAAAGATGCAAGGACATGCCATAATTTTTTAGGAGTTGTTATGTCTCTTAAATTTTTAATCAACTCTTAAGGTTTCACTTTAGATGTATTTGTAATGCCTGAATGTTTAATATTAGTCTAGTAAGTGTTGACAAAATATTAGAAAGGCAAGATTATATATGATTGGATGAAAATAAATAAATATTAAGTTGTAAGATGAAAGATGGTTGATGCAATTTTTATTGCATTTATAAGTCTTAAAATCTATGAATAAAGACTTGTTATATGTAAATGATTGTGTTATGTCGGTCAAAACTATTTCTTCTCTTTGGTTTTTGGATTTCATGGTAATTGTGTAGTCCTATTTGGTTTCTTTCTAAGATATTTGTCAAAAGAAAATCTAAATTCACATCATAATTAAACATAGTTCATGCTTGCAACAAACTGTAAAAATAAAATAGTAGATGTTTTGATTATAGACAATCATTTGCACACTAAATTTAGAACAAAAATGAAGAAAAAAGGAAAAAGAAGAAAAAGAGAATAATAGAGTTATCTCTAACCAATTGCAGTGGTCCATAGAAATCTTCTATCTAAAGGCTTCGACACCAACAATAACACACATCTCCTTGCCCTACAAAGATGTTGCATCCATAAGAAAGATGCATTGTAAATCTGAACAACAAAGGCATGTTTTGGAATGCATTCCTGAGCTTGAAAAATAGAATAAACATAGTTGCAACCTTGAAAGGCCTACTTGTAATTTGTTATGCGGTTTAATTAATCAAGTCTCCTCACCCTTTACATGATTTTATGTGTTGTTGAAGTGGGCTCTTTTTAAATTCTATGTGGCATGTGAAGAGGATATTCCCTGCACAAATACACTAATGAATAATGATAGTTGACATTAAGAGAATTACAAAAGTCTATCCATTAATACTCACTTGAATGTACAATGGTGGGAGTTTTCCTCTTCTTTGCATTTGTTATGTTAACAAAATGCCTTGTAAAATTTTACAATTGCTATATTAATTGAAGCAAAGCAAATGATAATTGACATTTATTTGTACAAGTAGCATTGGAAGCACTCAATGATGAAAAAGAAATCAAACAAGTGGAGAGGCCCACCACCCAAAGAGTCAACATGTACCCTGCTTGGGAACACGTGGCAAATGCAAAGGGTGTTGAGGGTCACCACCACATTACCCCCCATGTATCCTATCTGGAAGCCACTTGTATGCCTATGTGCCATGGTAGGGATTTTTAAGTGTTACAAAGACTATACATAACACCACAAATATTTGCACTATGCATTCTTCTCGACATAGATGTTGCATGTGTGGCAAATAAAACCCATCATCAGTCGCTAGATGTAATAAATTTTACTCTTATTATGAAACAAAATCATTTTAATTATTAATTGCTTAAAAAAGACATCTTTCAAATATCAACATTGGAACAAAATTTGATAAAGAAAAATCTAAAATTTTAATTCACTAAAAAGTACTATTATTAATAAGTTAAAAGACTACATTACAACTATATTCCGTGCAATGACAAGAATTAATATATAAAACTTCTCTTAGATAAACATTCCATAAATTTTTTATCATTCTATTAAATTTAATAACTTATAAACATTTAATTTACTTTTTATCTTCAAACTGATTGTATCTCTATTAATTGTAGTTCAGTGTTTCACGATTTAAAGTTTGAAGAAAAAACTCGCACATAATTAAATCCTGAAACACTGAACTACAAGTAGAAATTTGATATCTATTATATCTCTATTAAGTTCATTTATCACTTGTAAAATGAAGATCACTCTCCTTTATGAAACCCCCTATAAAAACATTCCACAAGAACATAACATTGTATTTAATTATAACAACCTATAAACTGATTTTTTTCAGACTTTATCAGGCTGCTTATCTTCCTTAGATTTCATTTGCCACTTGTAAAACGAAAGTCGAGCGTTCTTCATGGAACCACTTACTAAGTACCCCACCTAAGATGCTGCTTCTTGAATACCCAACAAGAGTCGAACAAAAGCACTAAATATCTAAATTTAACTCACACTCCAAGAATTCCTTGAGCTGTTGATTCTGTCAACATTAGAAGACCTGTAAAAGTCATCAATGGAGTTGTATTAGAACAAATCACATGGGCTTTGAATCCAACTGCCGGCCATGTAGAATATCAAGAAAGAAGACCATTCACCGCCTAATGTTAAAAAGTATGGTCCCCCATAACATTGCTAGAAATAAAAATCTTGACCCCCAATATTGTTCTATAATACCTTAAACAAAGCCAAAAACTCTCCTTTTAGATAGGATGGGGATGAAACAATCCATGTCATACCCATTAGGTGAGGACACATCAATTAAAGGTGTGAAAGGGTAGAGGAAGGTGGAAAAACCCAACTGCCAGAAGCATATATACACTGCCACCAATACAAGTGGCCTAGCATGCTACTGGTCTGTAAAAAATCATCTTTGGGTTATTTGAGACAGAGACAGAAGGACCTTGTGATAGTTATGCCATAAAAATCCATGTTTTAGATTGCTTTCGTCGCTTCTTTTTTCATTGAAAAATGGCCCTGATTGCACTCAAAGCAGCAGAGAATACAGAGATTGCAGATCACTTATCTGGGCATTTCAGCTCTGATAAGGTGACCTGGTCTTAGATAGGTTGCCAACACCCAAAGGAGAATTATCTTCATACCCACGAGGCCCCAAGATCTTGTCTTGTAATAAAAAAATTGGGTTTTTGTGGCTGGTATTGTTGTGCAAAATTCTGAGAGATGGAGTCAAACTATGCAGATTCCGTAAGCTCTTCGCCTCGGTCTAGAGGGGCAGATACAGACTTTTCTGGACAGAGATGGGAGGATCCAAATTCCTGTAAGGTGAGATTCATGTGCAGCTATGGAGGCAAGATTATTCCTAGGCCAAGTGATAATCAGCTCTGTTATTTGGGTGGAGAAACTAGGATGGTGACTGTGAGCAGGAACATAACATACAATGATCTTATTGCCAAGCTCTCCAAGATTTCTGGAGGGAATGTTACAGTCAAGTACCAGCTGCCGAATGAAGATTTGGATGCTTTGATTTCTGTCACAACTGAGGAAGATCTAGAGAACATGATGGAGGAGTATGAAAGGTCCCAGCAGGCAAATCTGAAGTCTTCCAGGTTAAGAATTTTCTTGTTTCCTTCAAAGCTTGATAGTACGTCTAGTCTCGGTTCTTTGCTTGACAATTCTAAAAGAGAGCACTGGTTTGTTGATGCATTGAATGGTACTCCTATTCTGTCAAGAGGCATCTCTGAGGGGTCATCTGTTTCAGAGATGCCTGATTATTTGTTTGGTTTTGATGGTCCTGAACCCTATTGGGAGAAAACAGAAGAAAGGAACCCTAATATTAAGATGCCCGTTAGTTCAGGTGTTCTACAGCAAGGTCCAAATACATTAGGGAAAAGTAGGACATTCAATCCCCAACCTGAAGGGATTGTAGGACACCCACCCCCAGATGTCCATTCAGCTCCTGATTCACCTATGCTTGAAACTTCCTCATATGGATCCACTTCCTCGGCTCCTCCAGGGGCTAATTTGCCTCCTGTGAAGGTAAAGCCTGTTCAGGACGAACCCCATGGAGTAAACATTGAGAACCCCTATCCCAAGTTTGATCCTAATTTTCAAAATCCAATCATGGAAGGAGGGGAACCTAGGTATGTTTCTGAGGATATGGGAAGGACACTGGGATATAGAGTAAACAACCAAGGAATAGTTAGCAGCCCTTATGATCAAGGGTTAGAAATACAGGGTGGAGGTGAGCATTTCTTCCGTGTCACACAGGATATGGGTCTCCGAACTCAGGATCCCAGGTTGAACTTTGAAGACCATTTTGCTAAACTGAGGAATTTTCAGAAACCAGAGCAGTTTGAATCATTCCCTTCTAAAGATGGCAGACTTCCAGTTCCGAACCCATCTGACCCTGGGATTAATAAGCCTCGCCCAATAATGCCTGAAAATGCGCAAAGACAGATCCCAACACAGGAGTTCGAGCAACTTCATATCTCAAACAAGCAGCAGCAACAACAGCAGCAGCAGCAGCAACAGCAGCAGCAACAGCAACAGCAGCAACAACAGCAGCAGCAGCAACAGCAGCAGCAGCAACAGGAAAGGCAAATTAGGCAAGAGTATAACGTGCAGGATGAGACGGTGGAAGGAAGATATGATTGGAATGCAAAACCAGTTAATGTTAAGTCTCCTGAAATGGGTCCTGAGGGATTGAGCCAACCTACTATGAAGAAGGAAGAAACCAACTCTAGTTTAGCAGCAATGGGTGGAGTGAAAAAAGATGGCAGCCAATCAAGTCAAGATGGTGAACTAAAAAGTGCTAGTAGGCAGGTGCAAGATGAATTCAATTCAGTCAATATGGGCACAGGGCAGATGAAGCAACCAGATAGGCCCAAGAATCAGGACACGGGGCTGCTTAATTCTGCTAACCCTTCACCAAGAGATCGGCCTAATCCTAATTTGGATAGAAGAAATGAAGATATAGACTCTGGCCCTGATTTTAATTATGCACAAAAGGATCAGAATGCAATCATGCAACAGACTCATCAGGATCATGGTTATATGCCAGTTCAATATGAACATCAATATGTTCCATCTCATTATGTTCATCAAGGTCAGCCTATGCCATACTATCAAATGCACCATGATTCCCAGCAAGGTGACCAACCATATCCCGTCTATTTTTATCCTTCCCATCATGGATCACCCATGTTACAAACAATGAGTACAGTTATTCGTCCAGGCCTTGGACAGCAACCAGGCTACAATGTGTCAATGCAAAGAAACATGGGAGTTGCACCTGCAAATTTGCCAGCTGTTTATAGTACTGATGTTCTTTCATCTAAGCCGGGTACAACTACAATGCAACCACCAACAGCACCCCCACTTCAAAAACAGCCTGGCTATGATTCAATCCCAAAGACCGTGGTTATGGCAGGACCTCCATACAGAGATCCACAATTTCCTACACAACCTAATATGGGTGCAGCAGCCCCAAGGTACAGAGCTGCTAGACCTATACAGAGTGATGTAAGGATGATGTATAGGCCACCTCAGCAGCTCAACCCATCTCCATCAATGCATCTTGATCAGCAATATAGTTTCCAACATATGCAGGTTCCTAATCAGTTGGGTTATGAGACAAATCCTCAACAGCTATATTACACTCAGAATTCATCTATAGTGAGTCCTCCATATCAAGGCTTAGGAACTGGTAATTCTGATCTCCAATCTTCTGCAGAGATGCTCTCGGAAGGGAAGGGTACCAGATAGTTTCACAAGGTTTTTAATTTGCAATACTTTGCTTTGCCACATGGGAAGATTGGTTTTTATAGAAGTATAAGAATATCAGATAGAGTTAACGCCATTGTAGGGGTAGGGGTTCTGTTTTTAAACTATATATTTATATTTTTATAGGGAGTGTTTGTGTGTAGATTATTCCAGTCAATAAGTGTCAGATTGCAGGGCTTGTACAGATGGATGCAGCCAATTTAAGATACCTAGATCAGATACTAGAGTATCCCCTGTCGAACATCAACACAGCAGAATGATCAAGTTTGTTGAACATTGTGTCAACAAGTTCTAGCATATGCGAGAAAAATTGGTGCCTTGGTGGTGACTGGGTTTTCTTTTATATATGATTATTGCATATACTGCAACAAGTATTTCAATATATGGCTATGTATTTCAAGGAGATCAGAGAGGAATAAAATAAAATGACATTAGAAATGGCAGCAAGAAATATCTACTCATGAATCGTTATTTTTGTTTTTCATTTTGTTCATCTATTACTCTAGTGATGGACGATCCAATTCCAGGTAAATTTCTGCTTGATGCATATGTTTATGGTAAATCATGAAACATTATGCAAACGTTTACACTGATTTTTTTTTCACTTTGATTCATGAGTAGGATAGGTGATGTAGCGAAGTGCACTGAAGTTAGTAGGCAGATCTTTGTAAAAAATAAGAAATATGTTACAGACTTAATTTTGAGGAATTCAATTTACCCTGAATATTTGACGAAAACCTACTAACTTGATCTATATTCTCTATTAAAATTTGGCAAATGTTTTCTTTTTCCTTTGAAATTCTCTAATTGACAAATTGAATTGTTGAAAATTTTGGTGAAAATTTAGTCAATTGACAAGGAATAGTCCTTGAAAGATGCTTAAAGAGTCAACAAGTGGTTGATTTCACCAGGTGAGCGAAGCTGAGGTGGGATAATCTCTATATGTGTTCAACTAAGAAAAACAAAAATCAACCAAAAAAACAGAAGCAGGATAGACAAGGAAAAGGTCAAGCTTAGCCTAAAGCAGGACAGATATTTGGCACAATTTTGATGTTAATTTTTTGCTAGAACATCTCACATTACGATATTAAACTTGTACTCAGTGGATGATAGGGTTCTTAAACAATACAAAAGTGTGAATAAGATTGAACTTTGAAGCCAACTGTTGAATTGTCACTCATGAATTGAATGAGACCACTTAAGGACAAAACTAGATTTGTTTCTTATATGGTACCGGAATGGTTAGTGGATTTACCTATATAACTTCCAAGTGAAAGATACCTCTGCATGGCAATATTCATTAGTTGTGCTGATTCTCTAGATGGAAGAGTTGTTCTATTCAAGTTCGAGATGGCGTAAAAGATGCCTTTAAATGGCATATTCTATCATGTCCATCAAACTGACTTTGTGGAAGTCATGTTTGTCGAGTCGGAGAGCATAAGACGTGTATGTTGGATGTCATCTACTGCAGAATTAGAAGACTGGTATACGAACAATTCATACGATTCAATCTTCAACACCTAGACCATATCTTCCAACCACAAAATATTTACATGTTTGACAACATTTGAGACATTTTTAGGGATTGAATGTGTGGATGGGATGGATTCGATGAGTCAACATTTTAGTTATAGAGAGTGACTCGGCTCTACATATAATATCTCCACTAGGCAAGATATTCTTAGCGCTGGAAAGGTCCAAATTTAATGACACATAGAGATCGAGGAGTGGATCTACCGGCTACGTGGCCCCTTTTTCATTGAGGGGGCAAAGGTGAGGTAGGGGGTTCCAGCTGCAGGGACAGGTACAAAACCATAAATGAATAGTTGACCAAGTCCTAGATCCTGTCTACCCCAATTCCGTTTATCTCGATCCCGTTAACTGCAAACTAGCCCCAGTATCCATTGATCCATGCTTCCAAATCAGCACAACTACTAGCTCGTAGCACATCCAGATCGAAACCCTGTTGTTGAGGCAGATCCAATGATGAAAGAATTAGTGATAGCACTAGCAGTTGCATTTGACCCGGTTGATCGAACAAGAGCACCACTTGTAGGGACATAGGAGGTGGTTGATCACCCAGTAGCAGAGAGGGCCCTGTTTTAAGTGTTTTGGCACCAGAGGCAAAGGTGGCAGAGCCTAAGACCAAAACCCCAACCTTCCCACCACGCCCTCCCCCCTACTGTAGAGGAGGCAGTAATGTATTCCATAAATTGAAGATGATCTACGGGATTGTTTAAAAGGCACACAAAAATGATGTGCTGAAATTTGCATCATAGCCAAGCTGTATACAGAGTTTGAACTGCACACCCTATATATCACAAGTCGAGCATTGCACAAGTAAGAGCTTACTGAACATGTATGAACTTAATCACACCCAACTTTCTAATTTTCTCCTAGTTCAATGATGGAATGTTATCTTTGGAGAATAGAGAGTCAGTTTGATGATCAAAACTTAAGCACACCGAACTCTTTTAGTTCTACAATTGAATGCTATCTTTGAAGAATACAGAGTCAATTTGATGATCAAAAATGTAACTTAAGTGGGTCGTATGGGAGTGTTCAACTTCACCTGTTAGTCATGGCCACATCAATCTATTGGTTCGCACATTGAACTTGTAAGCCTCAATTTTAAGGTGGTCACAATTTTACTTCCCACCTATAAGCTAATGTATGAAGACCTAACACCACTATGCCCAGCACTGAAAGGTTAATGTGAATCCCCTCTCTCTCTCCCCCCGACTTAGATTGTCAATTGTTTCAGTCCCATGCCTTCTGGAACATCGCCAACTTAGTGGTTATTATCTATGTAATGTCTGTAATTTGCAAGCTGTTTACCATAGATGCATGTCTCTATGATGAATTTTGCCCCACATTAATAGGTGGTGTTGTGAGAAAAAGGTGGCTTATGAGGCATCATCCATGCTAAAAGTTTTACCAGTCTGAAAACACGATGTTGAGAGCTACACCAAGACTTTGGGGTATGAATCCTCAAGTTAATGTGTCAGCATCCTCTCTACAATTTACTCATTTACCAAGTGGCACATCCCTATGACAGGATTCCATTCCACATGAGCACTTTTCGAATACTCTTGCCATCACTTGAGACAAATATGTGGGCCCTAGATGGGCTCAAACATGCGTGGTGCTTGCTTTAAGGAATTGGAAAGATAAAGTTACCAGGATAAGATATTTGGACAGTGTCAAAAATGCAACCACTTCGACTACACATGGAAAGCAAATTGATGAGGGAAGAAATTTGCACTTTTGCAGAAGAGATTCTAATTCTATAACTTTCTTCTTCTTCCTGCAAATAATGTCTTTTTAACTCTGACCCACCTGATATATCTGTTTAGGTTTCTTTCCCCCAAGACTTCGATTTAATGACCCATGCATTAACAGCTAAGATTTTCTTCCCTCTCAGAACTTTGAGAAGTGTATGAAAAAGATAGGTCCATGTTTTTAGGACTGACCAACTTTGCAGCTTTTTTAGTGTTGAGGTTCTTATTAGGCAATCCTTTGCTTAAACAAAAGCCTGCTGAGACAGAACCATAAATTAGCTTTAGGTTGTGGATATACATATACAAATGAAAATCAGTATTATTATTTAGTTTTAGGTGTTGTGGATAAACATTTTGTATATCAAAACCAATATTATAGTTGTACATTCGAATACAACTTTTTAAGAGTAGTGGATGCTTTTTATGGTTGAGACGAACTTATGCCAAAAATATATAAACAAACATAAACTGAATTGGTAAAAAGGCAATAGTTGTGATCCAAAAGTATAAATTTTTTACATATATAGTGCCACCAAACATGCAGCCTAGTCTAGGGAGACAACATAATTGCCTACCTAAGCTCAATCATAAAAAAAGCTATCATTGGTATAGGTGGGACATATGCACTACAGCTTGCAGAGGGCTCCACAACATGAGAAGGAAATTAGAATAATCATATAACTAGAAGCTAATGTTAGCATACCTGGAAGCTATTATGTTATCATAGAATAGCAATTATATTTTCTTAATCTCTGAAGAGTTTTTGCAGCCAGTACAAAATGGATATAAAAATAACCCTTTTTTTCTCCTTGAAACTATAAATTGAATGTAGCAAGTGGATGCTGAGAACCAAACTAGGGATTGCAATCATCGCATTGACTTGTGTTTAACCATTTTTTTATCAACTAAGGAAACCCAAATATCCTTTCGAGTGTCTTGGGATAAAATATTTAGATTGAGGAGAAGATATGGGACATGAGATGGATGTGTAAGGGGGTAAAAGTGCATATCTAATATTTTTAGATTTTTATTTTATATTATTTTGTGTAGATGTTGTAATATATTTTTGTGCTTTTAATTTGATTAATTTGGTGTTTTAATTGATTTTTAGTTCTAAATTTATTAGTCAATTGTCACTTCAATTTTCAATGGTCTGATGATCACTCTTTACATCATAGTACATCCCTATACTTTGGACTAGATTGCAACCTAGTCTGTCTTTTTTGAAATTCAACCTCTTGATCTAGAAACCAATTTTTTTCAGAAAATTAACGATTAGATTTTTATTTTATATTATTTTGTGTAGATGTTGTAATATATTTTTGTGCTTTGAATTTGATTAATTTGGTGTTTTAATTGATTTTTAGTTCTAAATTTATTAGTCAATTGTCACTTCAATTTTCAATGGTCTGATGATCACTCTTTACATCATAGTACATCCCTATACTTTAGACTAGATTGCAACCTAGTCTGTCTTTTTTGAAATTCAACCTCTTGATCTAGAAACCAATTTTTTTCAGAATATTAACTATTAACTTATCTTTTTGTACACTAAAAACCTCGATATGAGTGACTAGGGACTTATATTTCTAAGCATCTACTAAGTCGTTTTTATAAAGTATCAAGATCAAGCATTGACACTTCAATGACAATATCATTTGATTTTAAGAGCATCAAAGGATGGAATCTAAATGACAATATCATTTGATTTTAAGAGCATCAAAGGATGGAATCTACATTAAAGCACTTTATTATTGTATACGTTATAGGCAAACAATATCATGGCATGCCTCGTGTGCCTTCAAATATGCACATTGGATTGGGGGCTTGGTTCATCAAAGAGACAAGTTAAGGCCATCAACTTTTCACCTTCGAGCAAGTCCTCAAGCGCGCTTCTTAATACTAAAAAGTTCTCAGATGCAGGTACAAGCACACAACAAAGTAGGTCATATATGTCAACAAAAACAGAAAAATCTACATGCTACACTAGAAGACAAGGTTGTGGCACAGAATAGTCTAAGATGTAAAAAAAACTCTATACCAATCTGCCGTTGTTGTCTTGTTATCATTTCATTATTAGATATGGATTATTTTGCATCCACAACAACTCATCCATCAATCAAAAATCAAAATTTGACAATCACGTTAAAATAGGTAAGCTCTTTTTTATCTCCCTTATCATTTTACATTTCTCTCAATCTTTATGATTTCAAATACTTATTTTATAATTAAAGTTAAATCATTCAAAATAAGATATATTGTTACCTTAAAAGTTATTAGGGTTACAGTTTATATCTCTTCAAGATAAAAGATGATACAAGAATTTTTTTTAAAAAAAATGGAAATAACTAGTTTACATAGATATTGGCATCTCTCCTCTTTTAATGTAGATTGTAACATCATGACTACGTATACATCTAAATTAGAAGTCTCCTTTAGTTAGACCGTTACAAGTAGGGGGTATCACTCCAATAAAGTCACCCAAGGGTCGAATATGCCCCAATCACACTTCCTGAAGAGTTGGAACCTTGGTGAATGGTGTAATCAATAAACACACTATCATCCTCACCACTTAAACTCAACCAACTAAACTATAATCCTTCAATTTTTTTAAAAAAATTAACACTTCCACTTAAATCTCATTAACTAAATACCCATAAGATTTATTCATGTGTGGTGCATCTATGCGTTGTTTTAGTTTTATATTGAACTAAAATCATTCTTGCAAATGTCACTAGATTAACAACTTGAAACGAGGATAAAACAAAATGATAGAACTCATGTTTATACCATGTACTAAATGGTTTGCAGTTTTTTTTAGTCTGGTTGTTGTTGTGATTCTTTGATGGTGCGCCATAGCCAGCCAAAACAATTCTATCTTGTTAAGACGTGTCCGCATGGAATAAGGCAAGCCAGGTCGTAGAACACCATCTTTCTGGTTATGATGGATAGTTTATCCCGTTCCTTATGAGGGAATAAAAAGGTAGGACTAGGTAGCATTTATGGATTTAAAAAAAACCCTTCAAAGATCATTAATAATTTAATGGAAAAGCTAAAAGTTGTGTCTCGTGTGGATAATTTTCCAACTCAAATTCTACCAAATTATTTCTCTCATGGGAAGTAGTTAAAGCGTATATTATTTTAGAGAAGAAAAGAGTTTGTTTAGTTTTTCTTTGTTTTGTTTTAAATATATTATTTTAGTGTTTAATTTGTTTTGTAAGTTGGTTTTGAGTTTATTATTTATTTTGTTATAGTCAATATCTTATTTCTAAAATTTGGACCAATTTGATTTTTAGAGTTTTCTTCTATGTAGGTAGAATCATAGGTGAAATTGTGGTTCTTAATTTTAATTGTGGCCCTTAAATCTAATTGTACACATGATTGCATCCCATTTTTTAAAATTCAAATTTTATAATTTCTAGAGCCAACAATTCTAAAATTTGATTGTTGCGTATTGACTTGTGTGTCAAAACTTCCAAATTGAATATCTAAGGTTGTGTATTTAAAGACAAGCCCTAAGTCATTAATTCCATGATGATAGAGACATGAAAGAGGCATTAAAAAGAGAAAGAAATCATTTTCAGTAGCTTGCATCAACTTTGCATGAACAATTAGTACAATAACAAATTTTAGGTATCTTGTATCATTGTCTTATGTGTTCTAACATTGTGAAAAACAAGGGGTCCGACTAAGAGGCATAAGGAAGTTTCAAACTTCAACCCTTGCATAGCAGACTCCTAAAGGTGTTCTTCAACACCACACTATGTGTATTAAGACATTAGACAAAGGCAAAGTATTATTTAAGAGTTGTAGATGTGAAGGATAGGATCACAACAAAAGGATGCAATCACAACAAGTAAATAGAATTGCGAGTGTGATTATGTCTAGAATCACAAAACACCATAATTTAATTCATCCCAACAATCTCTACATCTTCATAGTCTCTACTCGGATATATCAGTCACAGCACATCAATCAACATGGCACAATGAAATAGCTAAGCGATTTCTTATCCCCCTCTTTCATTTATGCTTTTATTGTTACATGATATTCATACTCGAGTCTACATTTATTTAGGTCTAAATTATATTAATTGAGATATCATTTGCTAGACCTAGATTTATAGTTTATCCCGTTCCTTATGAGGGAATAAAAAGGTAGGACTAGGTAGCATTTATGGATTATCTAAAGGAGTTATGCCAACCTTACAAAAAAAAACCCTTCAAAGATCATTAATAATTTAATGGAAAAGCTAAAAGTTGTGTCTCATGTGGATAATTTTCCAACTCAAATTCTACCAAATTATTTCTCTCATGGGAAGTAGTTAAAGCGTATATTATTTTAGAGAAGAAAAGAGTTTGTTTAGTTTTTCTTTGTTTTGTTTTAAATATATTATTTTAGTGTTTAATTTGTTTTGTAAGTTGGTTTTGAGTTTATTATTTATTTTGTTATAGTCAATATCTTATTTCTAAAATTGGACCAATTTGATTTTTAGGGTTTTCTTCTATGTAGGTAGAATTATAGGTGCAATTGTGGTTCTTAATTCTAATTGTGGCCCTTAAATCTAATTGTACACATGATTGCATCCCATTTTTTAAAATTCAAATTTTATAATTTCTAGAGCCAACAATTCTAAAATTTGATTGTTGTGTATCGACTTGTGTGTCAAAACTTCCAAATTGAATATCTAAGGTTGTGTATTTAAAGACAAGCCCTAAGTCATTAATTCCATGATGATAGAGACATGAAAGAGGCCTTAAAAAGAGAAAGAAATCATTTTCAGTAGCTTGCATCAGCTTTGCATGAACAATTAGTACACTAACAAATTTTAGGTATCTTGTATCATTGTCTTATGTGTTCTAACATTGTGAAAAACAAGGGGTCCGACTAAGAGGCATAAGGAAGTTTCAAACTTCAACCCTTGCATAGCAGACTCCTAAAGGTGTTCTTCAACACCACACTATGTGTATTAAGACATTAGACAAAGGCAAAGTATTATTTAAGAGTTGTAGGTGTGAAGGATAGGATCACAACAAAAGGATGCAATCACAACAAGTAAATAGAATTGCGAGTGTGATTATGTCTAGAATCACAAAACACCATAATTTAATTCATCCCAACAATCTCTACATCTTCATAGTCTCTGCTCTGATATATCAGTCACAACACATCAATCAACATGGCACAATGAAATAGCTAAGCAATTTCTTATCCCCCTCTTTCATTTATGCTTTTATTGTTACATGATATTCATACTCGAGTCTACATTTATTTAGGTCTAAATTATATTAATTGAGATATCATTTGCTAGACCTAGATTTATACTTGTAAGGACTTGTTGACTTATTTTAGTCTTTTAGACTCAAATAGTTTGCCCTTAGGAAGTCTTGCAATTTCTTCCCAAAGTTCATCAAAATCCTAAGTTTGTGCCCCTCTTTGCCTTGGGCCATTTAACCCATTATTGATAACTGATCTGAGACATCTTGTATGCATCCTTACGTGTACAAATGCAAGGTAGAAGTTCATAAAATTTAAGTCTAAAGTTTCCTGGCTTTTTGCCTTAGGTTTTGTGTCTTTTTCTGAGTTTCAGAGTTTTGGGGTTTTCCCTACCAGCATGACATCCTTATCGGCTCCAAACTCTACCTTGGTGCCTTGCAAATTCGCTAAGTGTTTCGAGATCGTTGTGTCAGGCATTTTCATTTTCCTTCGCCCTTTAATTTTAGCATGTGCTTTGATGTGTTCCCGCTCCCTGATTTCTGGCATTTATTTGTCTAAGTCCTTCGGACTTCAGAGATCAGGAGGTTTCTTGTTTCAGTGCTCAAAAGGGATGTTGTTCCATCAAAGTCTCGTCCATCGAAGTCCACCAATTTTCATATTGTTCTAAGTATTTCAAACTTCAGAGTTCGGGGTGTTGGTCGTTCTTCTTTGAAGTGGGAAGGTGGAGTGGTGACAGTCTGGTGGCCGAGGCTTGATGTTTTGCTTTGTCTTGGTAATTCTTCATATTTTAGACTTTGGAGGTTTCTTCTACTCTCATTTGGAAATAGAAGATGTTCAACGGAAGGCCCGACCCCCAATCCCCAATACTTCAAAATTGTTCCAAGTGTTTTAGGATCGGGGCTTTGGTCGTTTCCTTATTCCTTTGTCTTTGTAGCATGCATTTGGTGGTATCCCCAATCCTTGATATTTTACGACTACTAAGTCTTTCGGGATTGGGGTGTTAGATGGAGTAGGTTCCTCATGTTCCAAGTAGAAGGTTGTATGGTGACAACCCGACTATCGAAGCCCGATAGGCTGGTGCCTTGGTACTTTTTTGGACTTCGGGGAGTCTCTTGGTCTCTTATTCATGTGGAGGCATTCTAGCAAAGGCTCCAATCCCCATCCTTGATAATTCCATATTTGTCTAAGTATTTTGAGATCTTCTTCTTCTCTTGCTCGAGTAGAAGATGATCCAGCGAAGGCCTGAACCCCAAAGTCTGACAAGTTTAATTTGTCTTATGTCTCTTTGGACTTTGGCGTTTGAAGATGTTCTTGTTCTTCTACTTTTGAGGCAGATGTTATAGTGGTGACCCAATCCCCAAAGCCCAATGGTTCCTCTTTGTTCCCTTTTTGGACTTCAGAGATTAGGGGTCTCTTTTGTGTCATTCCAAAGAAGAATATGTTACGACGAGGGCTCGATTGCCGAAACCCGATGGCTTCCTTTTATCCCTTTTAGATTTTAGCACTCAGGGTGTCTTTTCTTGCCTTTTCAATTTAGAGGTTGGTTCAGTAATGGTCCGATTGTCAAAAGCTGATGGTTTCACCCTCTTTCACACTTTTCAGAGTTGCGAGGAGTCTCCTACTCTCGATACAAAAGCAAAATACTTGCTGGAAGCCCAATTTGTCGGGGCTCAACAAATTTGCCTTCCCTGTGCACTGGAGGTACAACTCGCGACGGGATGCTTCAGCGACCTTCTGGGTCACCATTAATGCTTGTTTCAGAACCTGATGCAATGTTAGATGGATTTCTCGCGCCCCCATGCTATTGTAGCCCCTTCATTGATGAATTTATGTACCTAGGTATGGGCAAACACTCCATTTCTGCAGGATTTCCTAACACAACCCATGTGGGCGTGATGCAACAAACATCATGGGTGACTTGCAAATGTGTTGACCACTCTTCTCCGTGTCCAAGATGCTATAGTATGATCTGAAATGTTATATATGCATATCCTTAATATGCAAAAAGGAGGTTTTTCTTTACGCAGCAGAAGCTTTGTCAAAATAAGATTTGGGCCTTTGAGGATGTTTCTAAGAGTCAGGTGAATGTGATGGACGGTGTCTTGTGACCTCTCATGTCTTTGCATATGATTCAACTGTGAATGGAAAATTGGTACATTATTGTTTTATTCTTCTCTTGTATTGAATCTCTTCAGGGTTCTCTCTTCTAGTTCTTCTTCTTCTTCTTCTTCCCTTCTTTGAAGGAGTTGTAACGACTATTTAGCCTTCATGATCAATATAAGAAATTGTTTTTTGCCTCTCTCTAAGACTTCTGCACTGTGTTTCTTTGAATATTGTATGTTTATCCTATAGATGAATGATCCCTCTTGTAGCTTCAATTTTCTGCCCTAATCTCTGTTGAGTTTTATGAGTTTGTGTGAGTTTATTCCAACCTTTGAGATCATTGTTATGCTTAGTGACACGTTTAGAGAATCCATAACCTATCTGGTGCACCATCTTTACATTTTTAGTACCAACCTTTGAGATCATTGTTATGCTTAGTGACATGTTTAGAGAATCCATAACCTATCTGGTGCACCATCTTTACATTTTTAGTACTTCTCCTTCTCCCTTTTCCCTTGGTGATTGTTAGAATAGGTTAGTTGTCCAAGCTTTAGGCTTAGAGAGGAACCAACCTTCTATGGAGGTCTGATCTCATCTGCAAGGTCCCACACCTTTAGATCATTCCCATTGTGTCATTGGAATGTTTGGACAACAGGTCCAAAAAGGGTGCAATTTCATGTGACAACAAGACCTTAAGGAACAACTAGTGTTTACTTTATTTTCCTACATTTTGGTGAATCTGACCAATCTTCCACCACCTAAGGTTTTCCCCTAGGGTTTGTCCTTATATTATTGATTTCTAAACTACTATTGTTATTGGTTTAATCTTCATTCCAAATATGAAATTAGTGTATATCCTTATCGATTTATTTCCTTTGCTTGCCTAGATTTTCACTCTAGCTTGTTTCTCTCCTTTATCCATAGTTAGAGCTTTTACCTTATTCCCATCTTCTTTTTCATATATGTTTTTCTTGATTTTTCATACCTTTAGTTTAGATTTGGAAATTAGAGGTTGTCCTTCTTTTATCCATAGTGGTTTGACTTGGTTATTGATTCTTTTACTATGAATTCCCATAACACTTGTCTTTAGCCTCTATCAATACATGCATCAAGGATTTCAATGTGTTTTTATAGTTTGTTAAACCTAATCCATTGATCTTTGATGATAGTATCTCCTTTTACCATAAGATGGTGGTATATGTTTCATGGATGCACTCTTTCATTGTGTGTGCAACTTTTCATCTTTCATGGAGCTTGTTATTGATTTCCCTTCTATTTTGGATGCATTTTCTTTACTTGTTCATAGGTTTCATATTGATCAGTGTTGGGATTAGGTGTGTCCTACACCTTGCAATTCTTAATGTTCAAATTAATTAATTAATTATAATATTCTATGTGCCCTCATGAAAAATGACATCCCTCTCATGGCTTGGCCATTATGCCATGTGTATTCCTTGGTATGACATGTGTAAGAATATGTAAGAGCATTATGTCATGTAAGATATGTAAGAGCATCTATGACATTGTAAGCCAATAAGAGATTCTATGATGTACCTAAGAGCATGATTATAGGGAGTTACAAATTGGACTAGGAATCTTAACCCACTTACGATGCATGTTATGACACATCATAAAATATCTTTTAATAGAGATAATGAGTTCCAAATGGGGTGTGGGGTGTGAGAATTCTTGGAATTGTACTTTGGAACCTTGTTTGGGCCTATGGTAATGTCTTTTGGTAGTTTTTTTTGGGTCTCCTTGAGTCTATATATTGAGGGCTTGAGATGGAGGCATTGAAGAGTTTTTATTGCAAGGGGTATGATGTCAGATTTCCCCTACAAGAGTTGAATGTTGATCTCCATGTTAAGGCTCTGACCCTACAAGTGTATTGTAACTATTTTGTTGCTAAATAACACATTGGTTCAATGCATTGGAGGGTGGGGTTTTTTTACCTAAAAGGGTTTTCCCCATGTATATTGATGTCTCATCTTTTGTCTATGCTTCTTTTATTCTTCTCATTCTTTCTTTCTAAGTGTTGATTTACATGACTTCATGTTACATTTCTCTCCTCATAGGGTTAATGTGGGAAATGAATATTTATCTTGTTTATAAGCTTTATGGGCATAATTTGATTGCATTTGTATCAAGATTTTGTTTAGTAAAATTTATGGTACTAGAGGTGCATGCATGATATTTTCCTAACATTTAGTATCAAAGACAAGTTGGTTATGTGAGTTGCATGTACTTGTATGTAGGTTGCATGTTAATGTATGTTGTTGCAGAACCTAATTTTTTGGCTATAGGAGGGTTTCTCCTTATGATATTAATCCTTATTCAAATGGGAGTCTTGTAGTTGATCATGTAAGAAACAACTTGGTAGGCATTTGTAGGATGGAGAAGGTGGAGCATTTTTTAGTTGGTCATGAGGTTACATGTTGCATTTTGTTGATCTAGAGCTCTTGTTTGACAATATGGAACTATCCTCTTGTGTGGTGTCTGTGTTTTGTCATCCTATGGTCATGTGCAAAAAAGTGCTTATGTTGGGGTCCTGGCTTTAGCTCCTTGGTCACATGGAAAAGCATTGGTTGTGTGACTACCATTTGGTGTGTTTACGTTGGGTGCTTGGTTCTAGATGTTGTTGTTGGAAAGCACTAGATGATTAGCCCCCAAACACATGTAGGTCATGGAGTTGGTCTTTTGGTGACTTGGAAGCCCTTGGAACAACCTCGTTCCTCTATATGCATGTACATGTGATGTTTGTGGGATTGGTCTTCTAGTGACTTGGAGTTCCTAGATAGCCTCTTGGTCCTAGTAGATTCTCTTGAACACAACTTTCATATGTGTTGCTACAACTTTCAATTTATGAATCATAAGCATGACTCAGGTTGCAATCCAAACCATCAGCACACAAATCAAGATCATGAGACACGTTAAGTGAAAAAACATGTTTTTCAAATTGTCTCTATGTTTCAAGTCCCCTCTAACAATCTATTGTGTCATACTCACTACTGCAACAAGACTGATGGCACACTTCTTCTTCCACATTCATCCTTATATTATGTCCTTATGGCTGATTTGAAGCACACTCAGCGTGGGGAACACAACAAACCTTGCACCAAAGAAACAGGATCTCATATGCGTCCATATGATCACCATCTTCACAATCCAAGGCAAATTCATCCAACTGAAAATCCATGGCTACACCAACACCTATCTCTGATTGGTTATCATCATGCGTATCCACCTCAACCTCATGCAAAATAGTACTACTTAAGTCATTACAAACAACAAGAACCAAAGAGGGCAACATATCAAGCAAGAAATAAGTTTCTTGCTCATACCTTGTTTCACATACCTATGTACACACTTCATAATCAACTTCACAATCTGATCCATCTAGCTTCTCATTTGTGCACACAACATCCTCATTGTCCACTGGGCCACATACCTCAATACTAGGCTGGGAATCATCATTAGTTTTATCATTGTCATCTTCACTTAATGAGTTGTCTAATCAAAGGTAGGTGAATATGATGTCCTCATCATCTGCATCGCTGTCATATGATGCACCATCTTCACTTTCTACCCTCCTAACTACACAATCATCATAGTTTGGTGTTGCATTCATTTGATTGTTTGTATCCAAGTGACTGCTACTCATATCATCCTATTCCTCACCAGCAATATTGACACTTGCGGATAGCAAACCTAGTATATAGTCATCTCTCATCTTTTCCAAGTAGTCTAGGCATTCATATGCCTGCTGCAAACTTGTTATTTTCAAATCTTCCCGCACATAAATCAATCCATTCTCATATGCTTCAAAAAACATATCAATGCAAGCAGGAGCGTTAGGTTTGACATCCTCAAGAATGTTGGAAAAGGCAACAGTAAACCTGTGACTGAAAAACATGCTAGACTTTGTCTCTTATCTTTTGATTTCTTTCATCTTTATGACGAGATCAGTAGGGTCTAGACCTTTAGCAAATTCTTCTTCGAATGCAGCCACAAGTTCATTCCATGAGGCAAATGACTGCCCAAGAAAGATTTGAAACCATTCTCTTGCCTTTCCACACAAGGACCTAACAAAGAACCTCATCCACATGTCCTCATCTTCAAATTGATGTGCTTCTATGAATTTTAAAAATGCAACATGTGTGTCCCCTTCCTAAATATTATACCCATAAAACTTGGGCAACTGACTGTATACCTTGGTTGGCATGCCTTGTGCTTTGTAGTCAACACAAGAGAGGTCTAGTTGATTATAAATTGGATCTAAGGGAAAAGCAAGGGACTGAGCAAACTAATTGTTTGGGGCAGCAAGGCAAGCATTGGATTGTACCCTAGATTCTAACTGCTTAACCTAATTTTCTATTTCTTTCTCTTGCTTCCATAAAGACTCTAGCAGCTATTTGGTTTTATCAATTTCACATTGTTGCATTGCTAATTCATTTGGATTTTGCATGGGTGCATTTAGGTTTGGGTTTGTAATAACATGCAAAGCCATGACTGGAAAATGCATTACAAGAATGGTCATGGGAATCCACTCCAATATAGTTCCTAGGCTCTAATACATATGAAGATGCTTGTGAAAGAATATCCCTAGGGTATTCAAATAAATACCAATTGGCCATAACTAAAACATCATGTTGCTAGGTAGAAAATTGAGGCATAAAATTGTTCCTTCAACATAATAGGAACACAAACTTCAAAGGGAAGGAAGAAAACCATGCATCTTTAATAACCAGCTACTGCACAATTAAAGTGGGGTCTTGAATCCCCAACAACAACTAAGGGGCAGCAGTAACAAACTTTTCTTTTGGGACAACAAAGTTGCCACTTCTTCCAAAGAGGAATTCCCTGAAGAAAAACCAAATTCCAAGGCATAAACTGATTATGGGTTGCTCACACCAACAGTCTTCAATTTTCTTTTAACCTGGCAATAATTTCTTCCCCAATAATGCCACTATGTTAGTGTAAATTGACAGGATGCCAACTTCTACACACAACAAAATGCAAACAAAAGATAGTTATAAACTTTATTCAATGACTATGTTGCAAAGGTCTTCAAAATCTTAACCAAGAGATTACATCCCTAGCAACGGCGACATAATGTTGGTTCCCAAAATTAATACAACCCAAAACCCTAAAACATTTCACAATCACCCAGGCCAGGGGTGTCATCAAGGTAACTGAAAGAGGTTTATCAATAGGTTAAGGGCATTTTTTGCTAACTTACAGGAGTGGGTAGACTCCTTTGTGTTAGATTTTAAAATGGAAATAGAAACCCAAAATCTAGAAAGCTAAAGGCAAGCACACACATGAGATCAAAATGAAGGAAACAAAGAGATCATATCAGAATAGTCTAAATAGATTGCTCACAAATACAATACCAAATACAGGATAGGTAGTGAGTTTATATAGACTCAGGAAGAGGGTGAAGGTGGCAAAGCCAACCAATAGGGAGTGACCAACAAGCAGGCCAAAGATAGCAAAAGCATCTTCCCAAGATAGGACATGCACCTCCCTTGTAGGATGGCGACACCTCAAACCACTCACCTAATTAAACCCACTTTATTAACCTAAGCAAGCTTAATAATATGTGTAGGAAAAACCTTTAGGAAAAGGAATAAAAAACCTACACTAACACCCCCCCCTTAAGTGTAGCTTAGGTGGGTGAAAAGATGGGTCCCAACAAATGAATCCTAATGAGGTGCCCATGCACAAAGATTTCCCCCCAAAAGAGAAGAAGCCCCCCCCCCCCCCCAAAAAAAAAAAAAAAAAACCAAAGGAATAGAAGTCCCCCCACAAATAGAGATATAACACCCCTAGGATAGAGAGAGTAAGTGAAGGACTAAGAAGCCCCCCTCAAAGTAAGTAGTTATGCCAATGGTTGATGCTCAAAACTGAATGTAGAAGATGGTCCATGATCATTGAACAACATTTCTCCCCTTGAGAAGAAACAAAACCAAAGGTTTCTGCAGAATATCTTCCCATTCTTGAAAGGAATATGAGGGAAGAAAGCTCAAGATGTATGAAATCTCTGAAAACGGCTCATGTGTCTCCATATCGATGTTGAAAGATGCCATGACCAACTCAAGAGTCCTAGGCCTAACTAATGAAAGTGACAAACCAGAACCAAGTGGGAACTAAAATAGAACAAGATCCAAAGATGAAGATATCTCTTCTGAAGCAAAGATGCCTCCTCCAAATGTTGTTGAATGATCTCTAATCCAATGCTGAATTGTGACAAACACTGATATGATGGATCACGTACCATAGTAGAAGCAGATGTAGGTAAATAAAGAACATGAGGGTCTGAATCTACCCTCAAAACATCTGAAGAAGAATCAACTCCATCAAAGAGAAGATGAATGCAATCAATAGTGTCTCCCAAATCTACAATGTGGGACTCCACAAACAAGGAAGAAATGTCTAGTAGGAATATGTCACAAGTAACTATCTTTGGAAGACCAATGTGAGCCTCCTATATCACTACAATGCTGACATCAGAAGAAATAGGGGGAAGAGGAGAAGAAGAAATACAAGGCTCAAGAACTGGATCATATGTGAGAATACCCAAGTTCAAGTAACCAAAATTCTCCTCAAAATCAAATGACACACAAGGAGTGTGGTCAACAGCCAAAGGATCAGAGCCATCATTAGGTGCAAAGTCTGAAAAAGAGTATAACCGAGATGCATGATCAACCATCCTAGTAGAAACAATCTCTCCACTCTCCAAGTCTCGAATGACAACTGAATTAGGTGTAAATTCCACAATCTTCCCTGCTCCACCATGGGTGATTTGATAAATGGAAAGAAGATTGTTTGATAAATGAGGTACACACAAAACATTAGTGAAAGTGTCATCCCCAATATCAACAGATCCCCTCCCAATTGCATTCATGTAAGTATTGTTGCCCATCAAAATAGGTGGCATAACACAAGGCTCAAAAGAAGAGAACATGGACTATGAAGAAACCATATGGTGAGAAGCTCGAGAATCGAGAAGCCATCTCCCTGATACAAGACTTGTAGAAGCACAAATAGTTTTGCCTTTATTTTTATGTGACTTAGAAGCAAAACATGCATGACCTTTTTCCTTATTAAATCTTGACTATTTGGAATGTGAAGAAGAAGCAAAATCAAACATTCTAGAAGGGAGATCAATGTTATTCTTCTTAACAAGATGTTTTAGTTCATCAATATCCTTCTTATAACAAGAATGTTCTTCATGTCCACTCCTCTTTCAATATTCACAAGTAGGCTTCTCCTTATTAGATGAGTCTTGTTTTGAACAGGATTTATTCTGTGCTTAATCTGTGTGTGGATTTTTCTTTGATTTCTTCTATTTCTTGTCAGAAGGACCTAGCTCTTTTTGTCCCTTAGGCTAACCAACCAATAAAGCCTGAGACTGTGATGGCTTAATGAGACCCATAGAAAGAAGCTTTTGTTGTTGATGCATTAACATCTCAGAAAAAGATGCAAATGAAGGCATAGTGTATGTGGCTCCCATAGTTAGCCAATGAGTGTGAAAGCTCGAAACAAAAGCTACAAGTTTAGGACCAAGTTTGTTCAATACATTATAGATTAACTGAATGTCCTTTTTCTCAATACCACATGCTTTACATTGTGCTATTAGATCATTAACCTTAGTTATATAATCTTAGATGTTGCCAAAGATCTTAGGATCAAGGCTCATCAGATCATTATCAATCTGATAGCCTCTAAATTCATTAGTGGTACCATACAATGTTTTCAATTTTTCCCAAGCATCATGAGAATTTGTACATGCTTCAATTTGAAACAAAAGATCAAGGGAAACAAGGCTACGAAGACATCCAAGAGTTTTTGTATGTTGAAGCATCCATTTTATCTTTTCATTATCATTTGTTGGTTCAGTTACCTTTTGTTCAACATATGGAGTATACCCAAGTTGCATTAGGGCATTCCATGCATGTTGATGCCATGTTGCATAATTGTAAGGTGTAAGCAATGGAACCTTGAAATGATCGATATGTGGAGGAAAAGAAGAGCACAAGTAAACAGATCAAAAAACACACCAAGAGACCCCCACTTTTCACTCAATCAGGAATCCCCCAACAAAAAATGATTTGGCACTTTATAGATCAGTGCATTTACAATGTTGGAGTTGTTTTCCAAAGTTTTAAAATGTCTAAAAAAGGACTCAAATATTGAAAGTATAGAAATATCTTATAATGAGAACTTCAAAATAGCACCAATGTGTAGTGCTCAGAAAAATATTAGCTTTCAAAAAAAGAACCACCTCAATTCGAGGTTGTATGTGAAATTTACAGTCGTTTGAAGTTCAAAAAATGAGAATTGTCCTTCAGATCTGATGAGAAAACTTAATTTATGGAAAAACAGGATCACTTGAGCAAAAATTGGTCACACCATTGCGAGGAGCATCAAATTCTACCCCTTTTCAAAAAAACTTGCACTGAAAAATACCTATGTATGACTGAGAACGAGCATCCCGAAATTTAGGTGCAAAAATGAAAGTTGCAATGGTGAGGGGTCTTAAAATGCAAAATTTTTCTTACTCCGTTAAATTTGGTGGAACTGTCACCAAACTTAGTAGAATCTCGAGAATTAGAAAACCTCTACCAAAACTGGCGAGCCTGCTAGAATCACTGCCAAGTGTAGAAGATTCCCCAACTAAATATAGTGGTCCACCAAAAATAGTGGAAATGGCAAATTTTATGCCAAATGTGGCAAATTTCTAAAAATTTTGGCACGAAGGCCAAGGAGGATGCAGAGGAAATAGAGGTTTTTTTTAAATATTTTTAATTTTTTTTTGAATGGGGTTGGGGGACTGAAGCCACACCCCATACCCCTTCTATAGGGGTCCGTAGACCTTGCTAAGGGGCGCGGCCACCGTAAGGGCACGGGGCATGAGCTCTGTGGGCTCTCACGTGGGTGATACGCCCAATAGGTACGGGCCCTGTCGAGTATATCTGCAACAATTTTTTTTTAAATATAATTTTTTAATGTAGGAATTTTTTTTTTGAAAAAAAATTCACCTCGATTTGTGTGTTGGGGAGGTCATATAGTTCCCTAGCAAAAAAATTACCCCAAAAACACCTGAGGTCGTTTTCAATGATTTGACAGTCGATCTTAAGGTTTTTGGGCCTTCTGGATGTGATGGCAAGGTATGTTTGGCCTCAAACTTCTCCAAAAGATCAGGTACCCACTAGATCTGGCATGCACCTTCCAACTTCAAACCCTCGTAAAAATGGCTTATGGTGTCTGATCTAGATGAAACAAAGGGCTATTCTAACTTTTTTGGCATCTCTGAACTCAATGTTGAGCTTAGATTTACTCTAGGAATCTTCCAAAGCTACCTGCAACACAAAGCCACATGCAAAACCCTACCTTAAAAATGGTATCCCTATCAAGTTTTTTTGATTCTCGAGATCATCATCAAATGCAAGAGATCATACTCAACTTTTAAGAGCAACCATAATCTCAAATCTTAGATCTTCTAAATGACTAGCCCTAGGCATTCACCCGCTCTGATACTATGTTAGATTTTGAAATGGAAATAGAAACCCAAAATCTAGAAAGTTGAAGGAAAGCACACACATAAGATCAAAATGGAGGAAACAAAGAGATCATATCAGAATAGTCTGAATAGATTGATCACAAATAGAATACCAAATACAAGATAGGTAGTGAGTTTATATAGACTCGGGAAGAGGGTGGAGGTGGCAAAGCCAACCAATAGAGAGTGACCAACAAGTGGGCCAAAGATAGCAAAAACATCTTCCCAAGATAGCAAATGCACCTCCCTTGTAGGATGGCGACACCTCAAACCACTCACCTAATTAAACCCACTTTATTAACCTAAGCAAGCTTAATAATATGGGTAGGAAAAACCTTTAGGAAAAGGAATAAAAAACCTACACTAACACTCTACACTTCGAGCTCAGTTTAGACTTGGGAGGGTGTTCCTTGAGGTTAGACAACCAAATGAACAACTAAAATCGGTGGCTAAATCCAAATTACTAACTTGATTCCAAACATTGTCACTAAATCAAGAACATCTAGTCACATAAACCTCAATATAGTTGATTACTACACTATGCATATGCATCCAAAGATGACATCATATTCTTTAAGATGAATCCACTTAAACCTTTCATACACAAAATACATAGTACAGACACACATGTACATGATTCACCAATGATTTAAATTGTTTTGTATTGCTTCAAATTTATCCCTAGTTATTACACAGAGTCATGGATAACTTGTAACTAAAACTAAACCCACTCCTACTCCTAGAACTAACAGGATGAGGGTTTGATATTTGAAAAGTGTTTGGTCCCTCACCAATATGGATTGTGCCTAGTCCAATGGGTAACAGAGTCAAGGTATGCAGGGAAAAGGTGAAAACGTTCAACAACCATCAACAAAATTAGGGAGTGCATTCGCATGTAAACACAAGAATACATTTAACAAAATAGACATGCTTAGTAATCCCTAACATACTACAAAAATTCATTTGCAACAAAGGATAGACCAATACAAAATCTTTGTATTGCCTTAGAAGTTGTCACATTCGTCTAACCTCGATTACAATCGCACCAACAAATGTGGTGAAGGAAATATACAACTGTGATTACATATTCCCAGAATTGTTACAAGATTTCATGGAGACATACCATTACATAAAATGTGCATTGAAGATCTTCTTCCAAATTGCAAAATAGATTCCACCCATGTGCATGCCTGACCAGAGTTGTTTGATGCCCTAGAACCTCCACGAGCAAATGCACAACCAAAAAATTGGTTCAAAGACCAACTTGTTCTTCTTCTTTCTTTAGGTATATATAGCATTTTATTTTCCTTTGCACCATGGGCATAAAAACCCTAAATGCCCATCCACCTCTGTACTGGTCGCATTGAAGCCCACTGACTTCCCACCTACCTGCAACCATAGTCACTCTGCATCATGGTGTGCAAGCCTAGAGAAAACCCACGAAGAAGCCCACATTAGACCCTTTTCAAAGGTTAGCGTGTAGGCACGACTTGAAGATTCCATCACTAATGCAAAGCCACGCTGGCACCCTAGGGGTCTAATTTAGCACATCAGTGCAACTTTAGGTTCCTTTCTTTTTAGAGAATCCACGTTGTGCGCTATAGACTTTTTAGCACATCAATGCAACCATAAGACCATGTGCTCAAAATAAAGTTGCGCTAGCACACTATGGTCTTCTATTTAAGGTAATAGCACATGGGCAAAATTTGAGATATTGCACGTTAGCGAAGTTTTAATGTGCACTATAGTGCACCAATGCAACCTTAGCCCATAATGGGTCTTAGCAAAGTTGTGTTGGCACGCTACAATGCACAACGCAACCTTAGACAACTTTAGGTTGAGAAAAGTTCCGTTGGAATGCTATAGCGTGGCAGTGCAAGCTTGAGATCATTCATTCTCTAATGAAGTTGCGCTGGGGTGCAAAAGGCAACAATTCACACTTAGAATTTTTCAATGAATTAATACACTAGGACTTAGATGATTTTTGGGAATTTATAACATAGGAACTCTGGATTTCAAACGGGATTTTACACCTAAGAAAACTTTAATTTAGGTAAACACATTAGAAGTAACAACAAATATTTTCCCAAATGAGTAGCAAAAAAATAGGGTGCCAACATGTCCTCCATATGCAGTGACAGGAACAAAATACTTTGATGATTTAGGGTGTGGAAAATGGAGATCTCTTCCAAATCATAGACGTGGATGTATGGCAAGTGGTGGCGACCAAGCCATGTAAAGTGCTGCCTATGGAGCCTCTGTGTGTCTTGATGACTGCTAATTGTAGTGAAGATATTAACAAATACAATGTGTTAGTACAATTTTCAAAAGGAGACAACTAATGCCACTCATATAATATGGCTTTGTGTGAGTCCAAACAAAGACCACAATGTCACGAGAATACAGTGAACCAATAGGTAATATTTCCAGATCTACGCTAGAATATGTAATAAAAATGTGAATCATTGACAACTAATATGTAATTTAATGGTCTTGAGCACGTTGAACACTCAAAGAAACCACCGTGATCTTGTATTCTGCAACAAATGTGAGCACAAAATTTCTTAAAAGATGCTTCAAACCAATGATATAACAAGAACGGTGGCCAGGCTCAATCACTCAGAGCACAAAGGGGCTCAGATCTGCAAAATCTTGATTTTACTAAAAAATTACATTTTTAACTAATAAAAATTAGAAGTACAAATGAGAATAAGACTTATAGACAAATGTAAAAATGGCGAAATAGGAGAAGTTAGCGAAATTGTAGTCTGCATCCTGCCCTAGGGTTTCGCAGTGCGCTACAAATGGTGTAACCTCCATTGGTGTGACGGCGGTGGGGGATTTTGCTGCATCGAAGGGTATCATCTTGGGCTCGTATGGCATTTTGGGGGATCCACCGAGTGTTCTGGTTGCTTCTGTGCTGAAATCTGCTTCTTCCCTAAGCTTCATGGATGCAACTCCTGGTACTTCATCATTGCCTGCTTGTGGAGGATACAATGTGGGACTCGCTTACAATGGGATGGATTTGCCTTCTATGGGGGCTCAAGTGCAAAATGATTAGGCTTTCAGTAATTCATTTCATGCACGAGGGCTAAAAGGGTTTAAAAGCTTATTCTTGGAGGTGTCTAAATCTACCTCTCACTCTCCGATGGACACAACACAAAAACCCAAGAAGTGTACTAGCAATAGGAGAATCATTTAATGCTCTGGAAAACCCTTGTCCCTAAATTTTGATGACACTTTATTGAAGGAACTATGTGAAAATGAAAGTTTCTTTGTTGAGAATGGCTTAATCGGACGGTTCAACCATCACTAGCCCAATCTTTAGATCTCCATGACTAGATTACAAAATCATGGCTTTCGCTTATGGAGGGAAATCTTAAAATTTACCCTAGCACAAGGGGTTTTTTCATCGTGGTTTTTGACTGCAAGAGAGACAATAACACCATTCTTAATTATGTTTGGATGTGGGAAGAAAATATGCTACAACTGAAATCTTGGCATCCTGATTTCGATCTATCTATTGAATCATTTTCACTTATCCAATCTGGGTTCGCCAACTAAATCTCCCCCTCCACTATTGGTTTGAATCATGTTTTGCAATGATTGGGAACTCTTTGGGAAATTTTATTTATGTGGATGACAATTCTAGAAACTTTATCCACACAACTTATGCCAGGATTTTGGTGGAATTGGACATCTCCAAGGATCTTCCAGCATAAATTATCTTGAGGGCCAATGGACAATGTTGGAAACAGTCGCTGTATTATGAAGGTTTAATTTTTAGGTGTAGGAGATGTTACCAAACTGTGCACATTGCAATGGAATGCCCAATAATCAAATCTCAGCCAAACAGGGAGGCTTCTTGGTGGAAGGATTCTTCCCCCAAACACTATTCAATTATGCACCCTCCCAAACAAAATATCTCACCTTCAAATATGGATCCCAAGAAGCAAAATGTGGAAAAGGACAAAGAAAGGAACTTGTCTCAGGCTGGTGCTACTAAAGGCTTAGACCCTTCAAATGCCAATGGTGTTTCCTTCCTGGTACCTTCCCAAAATGTTGTCAGCGCTTCAAAAATTAAAGTTTCAGAAGATTATTTGGGTTCCCTCATCCCAAGGGATGAAAATACAACTACACAACCTGTTTCTCCCCTTCCAGAAGAAAAAACAATGGGCAGGACAATGAGTGGCACATAGTGTAGAGAAGAAAAAATTGCATCCGTAAACTCGAGGAAATCAAGAGGAAAATGCAGCAACAATCTCACACTAATTTAGGCACCAAAATTACAACTAAAATTCAATGATCTCAAGAGGCAAGAGGTGTTTTCTTTTCCTTAGAAGTAGACATGGTTGGGGGATGGGTTCTTTGATGTTTTTTGGACTTATGCAGAGAGTCTCTTCTGCATAGCAGAAGATTGTAATTCCTTTTTTGAAAATCAATATAATCTTATCCTTACGTATCAAAAAAAGACTTATAGACAAATAAAATTTATCAATTTTGGATGAGATTGGGTAGAGTTGTCCCCAACAGATTCACTAGAATGTGATCATCCAAAACTCAAAAAAATCATTAGCAATAAATAATCAACAAAAATCATAAACTAATTCTGAAAATCTGCATGAAATCCTTGAGATAGAGCAACAAAAGTGAAGATTAAACCAGAAAATGAGTAACAAATTTCATTACCATAAACTCCATCTTGTCAAGGTAGATTTGCTCCAAAATGATGAAGAGATGTGGGTGCTCTTTTCCAAAATAGTTACTATTTCAACAACATATAATTAGCACAAATGTGGATGAAATACGATAGCGTATGGATAGCATGAAGGTGGATGGATTTGTGAGAGCATGAGGCTCTTATTTATAGATTTTGAGGGAAGAAGATCAATGGTGGAGGATGCATTAGAAGATCAACAGTGGAGGTTTCATGAGAGGATTTTCCTTGGATTGAGGGTTTGTTGTAGTCATGCAACATGTGTCCCCTTTGATTTAGGAAAATGTGGAGATGAAGTGGAGAGAAAATAGCCATGTGTCATGACTATTCAATATGTGTCTTTTAGTTTTAAAAAAGGTAGAAACATGTTGGAGAGAAAATAGCCATGTGTATTTTGATTTAGAAAAAGGTGGCAACATGTTGGAGAGAAAATAGCCATGTGTTATGTGAGGTGGCCATGTGAGGTGTAAAAGGTGGATAATTAAATAATAAAATTATTTAATTATGTGTGGGGAGAATTATCTAATTAAATAAAGTTAATTAGTTAGTGGGATACATTAGGTAGGGATAAATTAACTAAATAATGTGATATTTTAGTCAATTTAGAATAAGGTTGTGCTAGGATGAATTTAGATGTCTACAACTACCCCACAAAATGGTTCTTTTGAACCAATCCTACACCTTTCCAATATTTGGTGCAGAAAAAATCAATCAATAATGGTTAAACTAGCAATGCTCAATTTAAACCTCTTGTTTTAAAAGGAGTGGCTAATTCCAATGTTTCCAAACCTACTGTACTCGAGGTTACCTCTAACACTTTTCATTTTGTTGATTAAGCATATAAGATGCTAACAAGAGGTCACTTCTCTTGACTTACCCCCTATGCCCACCTTGTCTATTAAGCCTCATTGAGAGTATGATGTCATTTACCAATTGAAGAACACTTGAGCCAATATTTTTTTATGAGATTTAGTGCATACTTCTAAAAAATATAAATAAGTATTACTAAAAAGAATTACAAAACATAACTATAGAATCTAACACTAAACCAATAGAAGTGGCAACCATTTTAGAATCAATATGTATTGACAATGATACCATTATGATTGATTGTAAAGTACTTCTTGGTCCATTTATTATTAATAAGCATTTACCTTTCCATATTATAATTAGATATGGGAAGACTTCTATAAAATGGGCTTTAGTAGATGATGGTTTGAGAGTCAACATATATAGCAAGGATTTCTTAGACAAAATCAAAATTGACTCAACAAATCTTCAACAATCTAAATTAACAATCAAAGGATTTGATAATTGTTGTGTCTTGCACACTGTTACATCCCCAATTTTTTTATTAAGCTTAATCTTACTTTAATGTGGTAAATAGGATAATTAATCTTAGATTAATGATTTTGATGTTTGTGGAAAATATCAAGTAGAATCATTGATTATATGGATATCGATTGATGATTATATTAGACATGAGAATACATGTTGTTAAGATTATTTTATCATAATGTTTTATGAATTAAATGATGATACACTGATCATGGTTATATGGCTATGAGTATAATGAGGAAAAGAATCTTTCCTTGAGGATGGAAGGAGAGTATCACCTAGGAGAAGGAAATAGATGTTGGGAAAGGATCAGAATGCCATCTAAGTATCAGAATCAATCATTCATGAACCCATGCAAGATAGGGTGATTATAAGTCTTTTTCCTTGTAAGTCGATTTCAAATTCGACTATTGTCGGCAAGTCGATTCAAGATCTCTCGACGTCATTTACGTTGAATCAACTAAATAATGTTCTTAGAACATTCTCATAGTCGATAGTAACCTTGTTTGGACGTCAAGTTTTCCTATGTTTACGTATCTATTTATTTATTAGATTTTGTGTTTATCATGTTAATATCTTATCAATAGTCTAATATAGCGAAGTGGGGGAGTGAGAATCGACCCCATAATTCACATATTAATGTTACCACCTTAACGATGGTAATATAAATTGGTGATACCCTAGATTATTTTAATAATTCTATATTATCATTTAGATGTAAATGATAATATATGAGACAAATATTTTCTACTTGTAGTGGTCGAGCACTTTGTTAAATAAGTTTATATGTTTTTGTTGTCAATCATACCACTATCCACGATGAGTGGAGAGAGTGGGAATGGTAGTAAAGCTTATCACAAGCTTAAACATTTCAGATGACTCCCAAATGGGAGGTATTTTGGTCTATGTGGAGTCTTAAAACCTGTCAGCTGGCAGGATATGCCAACCGTTTTACCCACTTCCACTTCGAAGGTGGCAGTTATGAGTGGTATTGGAATAACAATATGCACACAAAAAGGAAAAGAATGATAGCCTTTCTACAGAGAGGATTATTATGATTATTGTTTTTAGAGGTCAACAAGGAAGACTACAAGAGTATCAAGACATTGTGGAGAGCTCACAAGAAGCAGCTAGTAGCGGCTTCGATAGACTAGCACCTAGCTGAACGTAGCTTGGCTACGTAACCACCACCTCAGGTAAGACTGTTTATTACAGTCGTGTTAATTCTATGGAATGCAGATGTATACATAATGTTATTACTGGTAGCCACACTGTGGTTAAATGTGGACTGTATTATCCTTTATGAAGGCTTTATTATGCTTGATATTTAAGTTACGGCCTTCATGGCCAAATGATTAAAGATAATGTGTTTATCTTATGCGATAAGAACTGCATGTTTGTTAATATTGCTTAGGACATATGGTTGAATGATATTGAGCACTGTTGTAGTAGTCTCGTGCCCCAAAGCCGATAAGGCTAAGGGTAATTGACATATTTTATAATCATTGAAATATATTGATAATCTTGGAGCAGGCCGAGAGCCATGCTCATTGTTTAATAATAATGCCTTTTGAGCAAGTTGCGAGCCTTGCAAAACACAATCATAAGCCTTTTGATAAGGTCGATAGCTAATACATTGCAAAAAGGTAAGATAACTGAAAAGGCCGATGGCCATGTAAAATGGAATGAAGAGTTATTCATGATAATCATATTTTTGACAGTATCCATGCCATGGAGGCTTTCGAGGCAATTAAAAGAAGGAAACACTTGTGTGTTTAGGAAAGATAACTTTTTTACCTTCGAGTGTAAACTATATATATAAGTAATATGACTCTTAGTATCCATGGTGTAAAACTAGTTTATTATTGATAACCTTGTATAGGCTACATTAAGTGTATGTTGAATCTTGCATGTCAAGAGGATAAACCCTTGACTATTGTTTTATTTCCATATAGGAAAGGATATGAAAAACGAGTATGAAAACTCATTTGTGGAAAACATATTATGGATATGTTTCTTTATTGAATGGAAGTGCTTTGTGGAAGAAGTATAGGGTATCAAGAACCCTTTTGAATTCTCTTGACCAAAGGTCTACCTAACATTGTCGACTTATGAGACTATAGTGATATGTGTTATAGTCGAATAGAATTCGATGAAAACCTTGAAATAAGGTAGCTATAGAAACTTAGACCAGGGATGGTCTTTTAAATTGAAACCATGAACATGTAAATTTATAAAAGAAAGTACGGGAATAGAGTGATGTGGAGTCACAGATTCCCTATTGTATAGGAAACAAGACCAATAATGAATGCACTCCTGGTATCAGAGTCAAAAGTCCAAGTTAGATGGACTAGGGGTGAATTGAATCCAATATTCTATGACCTAGAGGAATCAAATTATGAACACTATAGGATGAGACAACTTCTAAGTCTACTCGAGGTGTGTGAACATTCGACTACGTTCATTGTGAAATGTTTATGTATATAAATCTTTGGCCAAAGTAATGCATTCGTCTCTACATGCATTAATCAGTTCACTGTGCTTCAGATGGCATAATGCTTCCAATAGTGTCATAGATAGTTAGAGTGGATCTATAGTTGTATGACCGTGAAGTATTATGAAGGACACAACACCAAATACTTAGATGGAAAACCAATTGGTTCCTTATATCTATTCCCTTCGTGAAGGGTAGGGACGCTTCCAGGTAGGAAGTTGTGCGAGGGACAGCTGATATGTGGTTGGAGGAAAAGCACTCGGATGATGCTCTCCTTCCCAAGTAGAAGACAAGCCGAGACTTATGAAGACATATGTCAAAGTTTCAAATATAGTACATTCTTTTATATGACTTGATAGTCAAACATTATGTGTAAACTTATCATTAATGCTATGAGAAAAACATTGTAAATGTATAGTGAAAGGAATTCACTAGTATGTTATCTTTGGAATTGTTGTAAATTTTAGTTTTGAAATATCTAGAAAGATATGTATATTAATTTTTCTTATGATATAGATTATTACTTTGCTTAAATGTGATTATGTTAATCATGATCTTGTACTTAATGGTAATTAAGTTGGTTAATTTGGGTAATGAGATGGCATGTTACATATGGTATCAAAGATACTGGATTCAATACATGGACCTATGAGCTCACTACATAAAAAAATTTCTCCAACATTAACAATTGCTAATGTTTGGATGTTCTTATGCCAGAATGGTAAGAATAAGAACAACACCTAGAAAGAAGGTAACGGGAAATGGATGTTACCTTAAGGCTATGAGGGAGCAAGCCTCAAGAATGAAACACCTTGAACAATCTGGTTGCTTGAGAGGCACATGGTTGGCTGATGATGAAACATTCACTGATGCTATTAAACGTATCAAGTAGGAGATGGAGAAAGTGGTTAGGGCTACTGCTTCTATCTCTAAAAATGAATCAGTGAAACCCTTTACACCTAAAGAACCAATCTTGGAAAGTGATCTTAAGGATCCTAATGTTATTTGGGAGGTTGTGGATGAGTACCTGCTAGTACGTCCACCTCCTAAATCTGATTTGATGAACCTCAAGAATGAGGATAAACTTGGGAAGATATCCCAGTTGAAAATGACTTGCAGTAGCAAGATGTAAAGAACAAATTTTTGTAACTATGGATGGATTATATGTAATCCATTGAAACTATAATGCATTTTGAAATTTTGGCAAATCTTTCCTTTCTTGTTAAGATTGCATGAATGAGAATGCATTTACATTTATGAATGGATTCAATAGTATGAAAAACTAATTGAATGATTAATCTGCAAACTTCAGGAGAAGTAGATTGCAGCGCGGTTCAAACAAGAATCAATATGGGAGATAGCCAGGAAGAAGGGAAACCTTCAGGCAACTCTAATTCTAAACTCGACCAGATCCTTGCTATGCTCCATGAGACAAGAGTGAGAATTGGAAGTCTCGAGCAGGAGGTCAGGGGTCAGCATGGACCCAGGTGGGAAGCCTATCACGGGGGTGATGACGAGGCACGTCATGAGAACACCACCCAAAGTGAATGCAGAGAGAATAACTCTAAGGCAAGACATGAAGAGGATAGAAGAAGCCACTTGGCTTTAGAATTATCCTGAGATATGAAAAAGGTTACCCCTCCCAAGTTTGATGGACGATAAGCAGAGATGCCATGGAGGCATGGCTTACCAAAATGAAGAAATACTTTGAAATAAGAAACTATTCTGAAATCACCAAAGCGGTATGGGGAGCGTACCAGTTGGAAGGTGAAGCATCCACTTGGTGGATGAATAAGAAAATGGAGTTAGGCTTGAGGTCCACAAGTCTAACTTGGGAAAGGTTTGTGGAACTCTTTAGGCAAAGATGGTTGCCTCAGCTGTATTATGACCAAAAGCTTATAGATTTCCAGAATCTGAGACAAGGTGATTTAACTGTGAATGAGTACTGGGAAAAGTTCACTCACCTACTCAAGTATGTTCTGCATTATCAATAGGATGAAAGGTTTCGCATCCAAAAGTTTACTATGGGATTGAACACCTAGATTGGGGGTGAATTTGATGTGCATGGTCCCACTTCAATGGACCAGGTTTATGAGAAAAATATTAAATAGGAATAGAAATTGAAATCTATGTCTGCTTACAGGGAAAGGAATCGAAAAAGGTATAATTGGTCCCAAACCTCCCAATCTTTTAAGAAAAAGGATAAAAAGCGGGACTTTTCAGAGAAAAATGATAAAGGGTCCAAGAACAAGCAAAATGAATCCAAGGGGGAAAAGAAAGGCAATAATAACTCCAAGAAAAATGAAGATAATTCTGGAAAGCCTCATGAGAGGCGAGGACCCATGGGAGGGTGTTTTACATGTGGTAAGATCATTATGCCAACCAGTGTCCTAACAAGATGCAGGGAACTCAGCCACGAGGAAATCCTTTGCCCTCTCAACAAACAACATTCCAACAATGCATACATGCAACCCTAGATCATAGGCAAGCTGAAGATCAAATCACTCCTATCAAAACTATAGGTATTTTATCTAGTTTTCCAATTACAATTTTGATAGATACTAGTGCAACAGAATGTTTTATTTCCCCTAAACTTCTAAGTAAATTTTTTAGAAAAGCTGGATACATGGCAAATACTTGGTCAGTTGAATATGCAAATCAAACCAAAGCTCAGGAAGAGCAATGCTTATTTGAGGCTAAGGTTGAACTTCCAAGTTTCTCCATTGAAGTGAACCTTTACGTAGCCCCATTAGTCTCATATGATGTTATCCTTGGGATAAATTGGTTATGGAGACATCGGGCTAACGTGGATTATTATGCCAAAACAATAGAATGTCTAGATGACCTCAGGAATAAAGTTATTCTACAAGGAAACCCTAGAGAGGTCAAACTAACACAAATTTCTACCCTACAGATGAAAAGAGCCCAAACAAAGGGATGTTAGCTTTTTGTTGTTAAAATGGAGGAAATAAATGGCCTTAAGGAAACTAATTTCCATGATGATTTGATGTTTTATGAATCTTAGAAAAGCTAAGGAGTTGAGAAGAGAGAGTCCATAGATCAGGAAAGATCAGATATGGATAGATTCCCTTTTCTTAGAGATTTTGAGAATGTGTTTCCAGATGAGCTACTGGGATTGCCTCCTAAAAGAGATTTTGATTTCTCTATAGATATAATTCTAGGATCGAACCCTATATCTAAATCTCCATACATAATGACCACAACTAAGTTAATGGAGCTAAAAGTTCAATTGCAGGAATTGCTTGATAAAGGACTGATAAGACCTAGTGTGTCATCCTGGGGAGCACCAATAATTTTTGTGAAAAAGAAAGATGGTACATTGTGGTTATGTATAGATTACTGTATGATAAATAAAGCAACAATAAAGAACAAGTACCCATTGCCCCGCATTGATGATCTCTTTGATCAAATGTGAGGGGCAACTGTGTTATCTAAGATCAATCTTCAATCTGGGTACCATCAATTATGGTTAAAAGATGAGGATAGTCATAAAACAACTTTTGGAATGAGGTATAGGCATTACGAATTTACTGTCCTGCCCTTTGGATTAACAAACGCACCTGCAATGTTTATGAACTTAATGAACAATGTGTTCAGAGACTATTTGGACAAGTTTGTCCTAGTTTTTCTTTATGATATCCTAATTTACTCTAAGAATGAGGAAGAACACCTTCAGCATTTAAGGATTGTTCTTCAGAGGTTAAGAGAGCATAAACTATATGGCAAGCTCTCTAAGTGTACTTTCTTTCAAAAGGAAGTGCAGTATCTGGGCCATATAATTTCAGCTAAGGGAATAGATGTGGACCTGGCCAAGATTAAATCCATATTGGAATGGCCAGCCCTAGGAAATGTACATGAGGTCTAAAGTTTCATGGGCCTAGCAAGTTATTACAGAAAATTTGTAGCAAACTTTTCAAAAATTGCTTATCCTATCACTTATTTGTAGAGGAAAGGCAAAAGATTTGAACGGTCAAACAAGTGCCAAGAGGCATTTGACCAACTAAAGGAAAGGTTGACTACGACACCTATCTTAAAGGTACCTGACCCAAAAGGTCATTTTGTAGTCATTACCGATGCCTCCAGGGAAGGCTTAGGTGGTGTACTTGTCCAGGATGGGTAGGTTATTGCATATGGATCTAGGAAACTGAAACCTTATGAACAAAACTATGCCCCTCATGATTTTGAATTAGCAGCAGTAATTCATGCATTGCAAATGTGGAGAAATTACTTGCTTGGAAGGTCGTTTGAACTAAAAAAAGACCATCAAGGACTCAAATATATGTTCACTCAACCACACCTAAATGCTCTCCAAAGAAGGTGGTTAGAGTTAATCTCAGATTATGATTTTGAGATTAAATACATTCAAGGCAAGGAAAACCAAGTGGTGGATGCCTTAAGCAGGAGAAGGCATATCTCCTTAATGATCTCCATACAATTTGATTTTAAGAATTAGGTATTACAAAAGTCTAAGGGAGATGAGTTTTACAAGTAGGTAAAATAGACTCTTTCGAAGAATCCCCAGGATCCGAAATACGATGGACTCTATCTTGAACCAGAAGAGTTATTGAGATATTAAGGAAGGATGTATGTTCTGAACTCTGAGGAGTTAAGGAATATCGTGTGGAAAGAGGTTCATTTTGCACCTTATTCAGGACATCCTGGAGTAACAAAGTTATTGGCTGATGTGAAGCATTTATATTTCTGGAAGGGAATGAAGAGGGATGCTATAAGGTTTGTAGTTGGATGTCTAGAATGCCAGAGGGTGAAGGCAGAACACCATCACCTGGCAGGACTTTTATACCCTCATGAAATTCTGGAATGGAAATGACAAATCATCAGCATGGATTTTGTGCAAGGACTTCCTATGTCAAGGAACATGCATAATGCTATTATGGTTGTGGTGGATAGACTCACCAAAGTGGCACATTTTATACCTGGGAATTTGACAGATGGAGCACCTGTCATAGCCCACAAATTTGTACAAGAAATTTTTAGATTGCATGGTATCCCTGAGAAGATTATCTTAGAAAGGGATGCCTGTGTGACATCAAGGTTTTGGAAAACCTTATTCTCCTCACTTAGAACTCAGTTGAATATAAGCTCTACTTATCATCCTGAGATGGATGGCGAAACTGAAAGAGTAAACCAAGTGTTGGAAGATCTATTGAGAATCTATTGCATGGATCAACAATACAAATGGGAAGATTATCTTCCTCTTGTAGAATTTGCCCATAATAATTCCTATCATTCTATGATTAAGATGGCTCCATTTGAAGCATTAAATGAAAGAAAGTGTTGAACTCCTATAAGTTGGGAAAAGCTAGAAGATAGGATTAGCCTTGGTCCAGAAATGCTATCAGAAATGGAAGAGCAAGTCCATCTGATTAAGAAAAGGCTAGTGGAAGCCAATGATAGGCAAAAACATTATGCAGATGCTAAACGCATCGCAAGACATTTCTCAGTGGGATAAAAAGTCCTTCTAAGGGTTAAACCCCAAAAGAGCTCCATTAAGTTTGGAAAGACGTCCAAACTAGCTCCTAGATATGTGGGTCCCTTCAAAGTTCTTGAAGAGGTCAACCCAGTTGCATACAGGATTGCTCTGCCGCCAGTTCTTTCCATGATGCATAATATTTTCCATGTTTCCTATTTGAAAAAGTTTATTTTAGTAGATAATCATGTTCCTATTCTTGATTGGAATGTCATACAAGTGAAGGACCTAGGAGTGGTAGTGATCGAGCCCATCAAGGTGCTTGAAACACGTAAGCTACGCTTACGTAATAAAGAGATAACTCAATGCAAGGTCTAGTGGGACCAGTATGCAGAAGAGAATGCCACCTGGGAGAACTATGAGGATATTTATCAAAGATTTCCCCATCTCTTTTAAAACTTTTTTATTATGATGAGTAAACACTTTCTCTTTATGTTGATTTGACCTTTGGAAGCATTAAATCATCGGGGATGATGATTCTTATGGGGGGAGATATGTTATGTTGAATCCCCAACTTTTGATTAAGTTTAATCTTACTTTAATGTGGTAAACAGGATAATTAATTCTAGATTAATGATTTTAATGTTTGTAGAAAATATCAAGTAGAATCATTGATTATATGGATATCGATTGATGATTATATTAGACATGAGAATACATGTTGTTAAGATTATTTTCTCATAATGATTTATGAATTAAATGATGATACACTGATCATGGTTATATGGTTGTGAGTGTAACTAGGAAAAGAATCTTTCCTCGAGGATGGAAGGAGAGTATCACCTGGGAGAAGGAAATAGATGTTGGGAAAGGATCAGAATGCCATCTGAGTATTGGAATCGATCATTCGTGAACCCATGCAGGATAGGGTGAGTATAAGTCTTTTTCCTTGTATGTCAATTTCAAATTTGACTATTGTCGGCAAATCGATTCAAGATCTCTCAACATCATTTATGTCGAATCGACTAAATCATGTTCTCATAACGTTCTCATAGTCGGTAGTAACCTTGTTTGGATGTTGAGTTTTCCTATGTTTATGTATCTATTTATTTATTTGATTTTGTGTTTATCATGTTAATATCTTATCAATAGTCTAATATAGAGAAGTGGGGGAGTGAGACTCGAACCCATAATTCACATATTAATGTTACCACCTTAACGATGGTAATATAACTTGGTGATACCCTAGATTATTTTAATAATTCTATAGTATCATTTAGATGTAAATGATAATATGTGAGACATAACTATTTTCCACTTGTAGTGGTCAAGCTCTTTGTTATATAAGTTTATATGTTTTTGTTTTCAACCATACCACTATCCATGATGAGTGGAGAGAGTTGGAATGGTGGTAAATCACAACCTTAAACATTTCAAATGACTCCTGAATGGGAGGTATTTTGGTCTTCGTGGAGTCTTAAAACCCAAGAGGTGGCATGATATGCCAACCATTTTACCCACTTCCACTTTGAAGGTGGCAGTTATGAGTGGTATCGGAATAATAGCATGCACACAAAAAGGAAAAGAATAATAGCCTTTCGACAAAGAGGATTATTATGATTATTGTTTTTAGAGGTCAACAGGGAAGGCTAGAGGAGTAGCAAGACAGTGTGGAGAGCTCGCAAGAAGTAGCTGGTAGCAACTTCGATGGACTAGCACCTAGCTAAACATAGCTTGGCTACGTAACCACCACCTCAGGTAAGACTGTTTATTACAGTCGTATTAATTTTGTGGAATGCAGATGTTTACATAATGTTATTACTAGTAGCCACACCATGGTTAAATGTGGACTGTATTATCCTTTATGTAGGCTTTATGATGCTTGATATTTAAGTTATAGCCTTCGTGGCCAAATGATTAAAGATAATGTGTTTATCTTATGCAATAAGAACTGCATGTTTGTTAATATTGCTTAGTCCATAGGGTTGAATGGTATTGAACACTGTTGTAGCAATCTTGTGCCCCGAAGCCGATAAGGCTAAGGGTAATTGACATATTTTATATGTTGGAGTATAGGACAACACTGAGAGGGGGGGTGAATCAGTGTTGTATAATTTTTAACTTTTCAAAACTTGACTCAAAAATGTTGTGCAAAGGAATTCACTGAAAAACATAGTCATCATGATATGAAAGACTTAAATAAAGATGATCAAATAGTTACAACATAATCAACCACAAAGAGAACACATGACACAGGTTTTGATGAGTGGAAAATCCTCAAGGGGAAAAAAAACCACTCTGAAAATTTGCCTCACTAGCTTATTTAAATCTCAATGATTACAACAATGGTTGTCTCACTGACAATTAACCATGCCTCACTGGCATAAACTTGTCTCACTGACAAATACAATCACCATTATCAAAACATAAAGCCAAGTGTGCAATAAATGATTGCAAGTCAATCTGATTTGCATCATTACATACCCTGTCTTCTTTGAGTTTACATATCTCTTTGCAATCATATATCAGTCTCATGATCTCTGCACAATCAATTCACCTGATGCATAGTCAATTGCATATTGTCTCCATATTTGACATGGTTCAATCTATAAGTTTTTTGCATAATCTCTTCATCACTGCATATTAATCCACACACAAAATTCATCCATCAATGCTCCTGCAAATTCATTTTATAAAAAAATAGAATGTCCTTTCACATTCTTATCCTCTCTGATTCATTTTCACCTTCACACAAATCAATCTTTTTCATCTGCAAAAAAAATAAAATCAAATATATTTATTCTTTGTATTTCCATTTTTCTTCTCTGTATGACCATTTCCATTCATAAAGAATAATATCAAATTCCTCTACTTTGCATATATTCAACTCTTCTACAAAAACCCTTGATAATCTTCTCTGCATATTCATCTTCACCTGCATAAATAAAAACATATATTTCTTCTTAGTATGATCATTCATCTTCCTTCTTCCACAAAAATCCTTCATTTTCCTTTCTACAATTATCTTCAAGAATAAAAGAATATAAAAGACTTCCATCTCTACATTAAAAAGAATAATATATTTTTATTGAACTCTCTCTGTGAGAGAAAATAAAAAATCTCTTTCACGACTTCTATCCTTTAAAAAAAACAACCCTTCATCTACTTCTTCTCATATATCAACTTTTCATATTTCTTATTATAAACTTCGGTCCCACTTTCCTCATGAAGATCAAAAAATTAGAAAGAAAATCAAAAAAGTCTTCCTCCTTTATCTCTTCTGCCATGAAAAGATATTAAAAAATAGAAAGAAATCCCCAACAAATTTGCTTTAAAAGTCTTCACTGACTGCCTTTTTAAAACTGCTAAAATTAGCCTTTATAAAGCACCTTATCTGCATTTTCAAAGCTATGATGTTTCAATGCACGTCAAAGAAGATACATGGATGTCGGGATCTTAATTTTAAATTATGGCCATTGATCGGCCTTTGCGCTCTCACCAAAATTTAAAATGTAGCCATTGATTTGCATTTCTCGCTCAAGTCCTTATGTGGTGACTGGTGTAGATGGTAGACTAGGTGAAGGGGCCAGTTAGGCCACGTTGATAACCCCTTTAGAAAGTCACTTAAGTGACTGTGACCTGTGACTGTAGGTCAACACTAAAATAAAACATAAAGTGCACCCCTTTGGTGACGGGCATTATATGCAATGTAACTTAGACTTAGGGCTTAGGAATAAGGCAAAACAAACTTAGGGTTTTTAATACTTAACACTAATCTTTTTAGAATAAAGAACCTAAGCCTTCATCACACAGTCATTACACTAATCTTCTGTCACTGATGCAGAGATAGCCACGATCAGAAAATACTGTTATCTTTTGTCTTTGAACACTTTAAACACGATCATGCCTTTGGTCTTGAAGTATCTATGCAAGAACAACTTAAAACCTTTTCCTTATACCATTAGGATCAACATTTGCAAGCTTTGGAGAAATGACAATTACTGACTTGGAGAGCATTGATATCAACAAATATAATCACTGTATTCTAGTAACATTCTTGAAGGTGGATGATCAATATGAAGTCATCAATAGCATATGAATGTGTGACCATTATACAAATGGCATACTCAACCAATTTTGCAACATGTCATGTGTGACCAACATTGTGACCAATATACTCTTCCAAGCTGTCATGTTGAAACACACCACTCAATGACATCATGAAATGAAAATAATAACCTTTGACATCCTGATGTAATCTCATTATGAAGAGCATCACTTTGCAAGACATAAAGGATAAAGCACCATCAACCTGTATCATCCTGATATGAAGATCAAAACAAGTTTTGGCACCTATTGTGCCTCTGAAGACATCAAGGACCATTGTAATTCACATGAATTAGACCAATACCAACTCATGAACAACTGCCTCCACATTTGCATATCTGACAATACTGATCCTGATGACATCAATCAAACTAAGAACTCAACACCTTTTTGACATCAATGACAATCACGCTCCATCATTATAATCATTGAAAGATATTGATAATCTTGGAGTAGGATGAGAGCCATGCTCACTGTTTAATAATAATGTCTTTTGAGCAGGCCGCGAGCCTTGCAAAACACGATCATAAGCCTTTTGATAAAGCCGATAGCTAATACATTGCAAAAAGGTAAGATAACTAAAAAGGCCAATGGCCATGCAAAATGGAATGAAGATTTATTCATGATAATCATATTTTTTACAGTGTCCATGCCATGGAGGCTTTCGAGGCACATAAAAGGAGAAGGAAACACTTGTGTGTTTAGGAAAGATAAATTTTTACCTTCGAGTGTAAACTATACATATATAAAAGAGTAATATGACTCTTAGTATCCATGGTGTAAAACCAGTTTATTATTGATAACCTTGTATAGGTTGCATTAAGTGCATGCTGAATCTTACATGTCAAGAGGATAAACCCTTGACTATTGTTTTATTTCCATATAGGAAAGGATATGAAAAATGAGTATGAAAACTGATTTGTGGAAAACGTATTATGGATATGTTTCTTTATTGAATGGCAGTGCTTTGTGGAAGAAGTATAGGGTATCAAGAACCCTTTTGAATTATTTTGACCAAAGGTCTACCTAACATTGTCGACTTATGATCGACTATAGTGATATGTATTATAGTCGAAGAGAATTCGATGAAAACCTTGAAATAAGGTAGCTATAGAAACTTAGACTGGGGATGGTCTTTTAAACTGTAACCATGAACATATAAATTTATAAAAGAAAGTATAGGAATAGAGTGACGTGGAGTCACAGATTCCCTGTTGCATAGGCAACAAGACCAATAATGAATGCACTCTTGGAATCGGAGTCAAAAGTCCAAGTAAGATGGACTAGGGGTGAATTGAACCCATCATTCTATGACCTAGAGGAGTCAAATTATGAACACTGTAGGATGAGACAACTTCTAAGTCGAGTCGAGGTGTGTGAACATTTGACTACGTTCATTGCAAAATGTTTATGCATATAAATCTTTGGCCAAAGTAATGCATCTGTCTTTGCATGCATTAGTCGGTTCACTATGCTCCAGATGGCATAATGCTTCCAGTAGTGTCATACATAGTTAGAGTGGATCTATAGTTGTATGACCATGAAGTATTATGAAGGACACAACACCAGATACTCAGATGGAAAACCAATTGGTTCCTTATATCTATTCCCTTCGTGAAGTGTATGGCCGCTTCTAGGTAGGAAGTTGTGCGAGGGACCGCCGGTCTGTGGTTGGAGGAAAAGCACTCGGGTGATGTTCTCCTTCCCAAGAAGAAGACAAGTCGAGACTTATGAAGGCAGATGTCAAAGTTCCAGATACAATACATTCTTTTATATGACTTGATAGTCAAACATTATGTATAAACTTATCATTGATGCTATGAGCAAAACATTGTAAATGTATAGTTAAAGGAATTCACTAGTATGTTATCTTTGGAATTGTTGTAAATTTCAGTTTTGAAATATCCAGAAAAGATATGCATATTGATTTTTCTTATGATATAGATTATTACTTTGCTTAACTATGATTATGTTAATCATGATCTTGTACTTAATGGTAATTAAGTCGGTTAATTTGGGTAATGAGAGATGGCATGTTACACACATGTCCCATTTTGCTTCAACAAAATATGGACTCCCTTTCTTTTGGTTTAGTTCTATCTTTTTTTTACAAATTTAGGTCCTTGCATTAAAGAAAAATGATTTTTAGGGTTTGAATGGCTAAGTGATTGATCCATGAAATGTTTTTGCAAAAGGTCTAGGGTATTATGCCTTGGTTAAATTTAGTTTTCTCCCCTTTTTATTTTATTTTGTGGACTTTTGTCCTAGTACCAGATGTGGGCTTTTCACTTGTTACTACATATTATGTTTCCTCCATGAGCTTGTATTTGTTCATTTAAATTTGCAGGTTCTCATCGTGTTGCAAGTTGTATGGTTTTTATTCCATCTACTTGTCTTTTTCTACAAAGGTCTTTTATACATTGGGAACCTTTGGTTTTCTTTTTGTGGAAACCCATATCGATACTACACATTGCAGGACTTCCAATCACATATGGACCCTTCTGTTTTCTCTGCTAAATCCACATCCTAGTGTTTTTTTCTGTAGAAGGTCTTTAATTTTGAGTTTGTCGCTCGTGAATGTTTGTCTTATGGGTTCTCGAACCCCTCTAGGACACCTCTTGTTTCTCACAAAACTTTTATTTCCCTTCTTTATTCTCACATGAAAGAGTGACCTCAACACGTCAATATCTACCTAACCATGCTATCTACATTAATGACAATCAAATTAGGGATTTCAAAGGATTAAATTTGATTTTAACATTCATTTTGAGCACTTTACATTTGAAACCACCAAGCTCTCTACACATTTGACTCTGAATGATCTAAACAATTTTTTAAAATAGAAATTGAAGACCGATTCCATCCACATTAATAGATTAGCACTATTAGAACACTTTGCAAAAACATTCGTTGAAGAACAACTTGAGCTAGGTTTCAAATTCACATTGAATTTCTCAGATCAATCAACAAACTTCAAAACAAGTAGGTCATATTTTCCATTTTCATTAACCACAACTATGAAACGAATGAAATGATAGACTTTTGAAATCATTAAAGTTCAAATCTATGTTGTCGATTGAGAACAAATGTGCTCTCTGATTTAAGTGTTAACTATTGGCATGTTAATTATGTTCTTTAAACTTAAAACCTAGTTTAGCCAAATGGTCTTTAATTACAAAATTATCATTAGGGAAACATGGTTAAATTGGGAAATCAAATGAATGCCCTAATATGTGTGCAAAATCCTACCCTAAAATAGATCCCTGCAAACAGTTGAAATGAGAAATATAAATTTGTAGGAATTTGATACCATAACTTCAAACTTAGACCTACAATTTATGCCATCTGGTTTGTCCTTACTTTCTCATGCCAGTTTCATGTTAAGGAAATCAAACAAGTTAAGTTTGCAGAAGTTTAGAATTGGATGGAAGTTTCAAGTCGTTACTGTTTACATTTGGAAGGTCTGTGCATCCTCACAATATTTGAAACACATTAGCATCTGGATTACAGAAATCTGATGTTAGATGGGAAATTAAGCCTCAAGTGATTATGCCCTAGAGTAACCAAATTTTCCACAAACTCATAAACTTAGCAAAGTATATCAAGATGAAAAGCAGAAACCTTGCCTAGAAGTGAAGTTTTAGAGATTGTTTAAACATCCAGTACCCTTGATATTATCTACATCCAAGACCACCTAGTTCTCTCGCATCCTACTAGAACCCAAGTTTTTGAAGGAAATCTTAATGGGATCCTGATGGTAGACAGGATATATTGCGCCCAAGGCAAAACATGCAGTCAAGTTTTAAATTTTTGCAAAGTTTTAATGACTCTAAAATAATATCAATGCATTATGAAATTCCACTAGACTACTGGATGTTATAGGTTAACTCTATATCCTACAGTTCCCTATATCCTCACATTTAAAACAGATCTTCCATGTTTGATTTATAAGTGACATTTGCAGAGTTTTATAATACTGCAGGTAGATCCCAATGATACATTATATCCACTTCCAATATGTTTTCCCACATAATTGGATTAAAAGGGCATTTATTAGTTCCTGTCTTTAGCAAGATAACTAATGCAATCAGTTGATTCCATTAATTCAATTCAGTTGACCAATCACAATTGAGTATTAAATTCATTGGGCAAAATCCCTAAAGTTGAAAGCTAATTTTTTTATTTAATGATTTAATAAATGCAATTTATCTCTTGTCCTACTGGTCAATTGGATGAACAGTAATGTGAAAAATGGAATTTTTCTTTTTTAATTATATTAAAATTACTCAGCACTATAGTTGAAACTTTAATTTTTTGTAATTGGCAAGTTGGCACAGGTAGGCAATAATGATCAGTTTTATTTTTGGTGCCTGCGTACAAATAGCCTCTGCTAAAATGGGAGTTTTCGTCCACCTCATAGATGCTCGCTTTCGAAGTTAGGGTTCGAGGCTTAAAATCTTTTGGTTGTAGTTGGTTGCGGTCTTGCTGCTAAACCCTTTTACACCAGTACCATACATGGCGGTTGGGTAATTTTTTCTCCTTGTTTCTCTTACCCTGACTGTATCTACAGATTTATTCATTGCATGTAAAGCCCTAATTATTTGTTGTGATTGTGAAACAAACCAGGAAGAACAAGCACATCTCAAAGGGCAAGAAGGGAGGAAAGAAGAAAGCGTGAGTGATTAGATCTAATGGTTTCCTTTTTCTCCTTTTCAAAGCAATTACAATTGATAGATGAGGAATTAATAGTGATGGTAATATACAGGGTCGATCCGTTTACGAAGAAGGATTGGTATGACATAAAGGTTCCTTCTTCCTTGAACACCAGGACCGTTGGGAAGACGCTCGTTACGAGAACACAGGAAACCAAGGTAACACATCCTTTCCATCTTTTCATTCATTACATATTTAACATTTCCAAAGTATTTGCAGTTACTATGCCATATAACTCTTCTACAAATGTATGTTTTAATGTGTTTTAGGTAAACATGTAAAAGAAAAACCTCTTCTGTCTAGTTTCAATTTTCATTCTTCTTCATTTTCGGTGTCTTCGTTGGCATCTCTTGGCTCTTTATATTGGGCAACTTCTACAATGTTGTTGATGTGAACAAATTGCAGAAGCATCATTTCAATCAATTGGATGGACCGTAAAAATCTTATGTACTCTATTATTTGCCGTGTGAAAAATGCCAATTGGTTGATAGTTGATTTTTCTACAATTTACAGTTAAAATTTATCTGTTATATTTATATTTAGCTATGCATATTTAATACTGATCGATTGATAGTGGATCTCTCTACATTTTATAATTTAAGTTAAAATGTATCTATTGTCACTTTACAAATGTATTTATTGGTCACTTATATTTTGCTAGCTATGTACGTTTATCCCAGGTCAAGTTGTTTTTGCGGGCTTATTTGTTGGTTACTTGGACTGGATTGGTTAATCAAGCTATTGTTTAGTAGTGTATGTCTTCAGTTGGGCGTTTTGGGCATTAAATTTTCTTTTAGGATATCTTTACTCACCTAGTGTTCTTCCGTAGGGTTCTAGCTAAAAACTCTAAGAAACTCTTGCAGAGAAAATAGGGTTCTTTACATGTTCCCATCTTCTTTGTCAATTATCTGTACAGATTGTCGATGTACGGAATGCTTTTAGAATTTAATGTGGCCAAAAGTTTCTTTTCTAAATTTAGAGGACAGTGATTTTTTTTGACTTGGCAAAAGAAAAGCTTTTGTGTGTAGTGAAATGTAGCTGCCCTCCACACCTTAGAAATTACTCTCCTGTAGTAAGACTCCTATTTTTTTCTCCCATCTTTTTAGGGCAAGAATTTTTAATTGGGCTAGTTTCTTGGGACCACCTGTGCCACAGAAATAGCAACAGTTGACCCTTTTCTACATAAACCAGTTAAGTGAGTAGTTGTTATGGAGTGAGCCTCTATTTTCTTTTTCTATTTCTCTCTGAGCCTCAGGTTGTCAAGAATCTCCACTCTTTGTATAGATTTTCTTTTTTCTATTTCCACAAAGGGGCACTTGTTGTAGTCCACAATACCACTTATCCAATGTAAAATGTGATTAAGTTCTAATTGAATATATATATATATATATATATATATATATATATATATATATATATATATATATTCAATTAGAACTTATTCACATTTTATATATACACTAACTAACTAACTAACTCAAAGTTGAGAAAATAAGGAGTGAATAAATCTACTGTCATTGTTTGTGATGTCTAGTTTAATATATTTGCAGTGTTACTTGGTTATGATCTCAAAGAGTTAAATTGTGCACGTTGCTTTGAGCTTCAACGTTCTTGGAAGTTACTTTCAAATATTGGATGCAAGTTTATTTTCCATAATTTGCTTTTTACATATATGAGTATCTTTATCCTGCATATTGTTTTTGTGGGTCTTAATGTTTTCCAAGCCCAGTATTCTGTAGTAGTTTTCCCTCAGCTATTTTTTTTTATTGCAATTGTGATGTAGATTGCTTCTGATGGTCTGAAGCACTGTGTGTTTGAGATTTCTCTAGCTGATCTTCAGAATGATGATGATCGGGCTTACAGAAAGATTAAGCTTTGTGCAGAAGATGTGCAGGGCAGGAATGTTCTTGCAAATTTTTGGGTAAGCATTATATGCTCAATCACTTTATGGTTGTTACATTTCTATGCTTTATTCATAAATGGGCGTTTAAAGTTTCTTTTGTTTGATTGTTCAGGGTATGGATTTCACCATAGACAAGCTCAGGTCTTTGGTCCACAAATGACAAACATTGATAGAGGATGTTGATGTTAAGACAACTGATAACTACACTCTGAGGATGTTTTGTATTACATTTATAAAGAGAAGACCCAATCTGCTATGTGAATATGTAGGTTATTCTTTTTGTAGCAATTTGAGGTGTTCGATTCGAAGAAAGCGCATTTGAAATTTATATGCAGGGTGAGTTTCAGGATAATTGCATAAGTTTAGGGATTCAAGAATAATCTTTATATAGTTGTATGCAGTGCAGACTTCGTCTGCTAAGCTAATTGAGTTGTTTTCCCTTTTTTGGTATTTCCATGTGGAATTTCTGCAGTGGAAGCATCGACATGCTTTAAATTAGCGAGGAAGCTACAATAATTTAAGAGTCTTCAAATAAAGAAGTAAGTTTTTGTAAATACTCTAAATTCTAGGGTCTTGAGGTCTATCTTTGAGAAAAATTAGTTAGCAAATTAAATTAGTAAAAGAATTGCTTCTTGGGTTATTTACATTTCTCAGGATTCTGACATGTCCAAACGAAAAACAAAAGGTCTAAATGAATTAGGCTAGAAGACGATTCACATTCTGGTAAGGTTCAATTTATCAATTTGCTAGTATTTCAAATTCAAATATTGATAAATTAAAGTATTATATGTAGGCTAGGGTTAAGATTAATAGACTAATTTTACGTTCTAATGCCAAAATGATTTTACGCCCAATTTGCAAAGGACAGGAGAAGACATCGACTTCTGCTGTGAAATTTGATAAAATAATCTCTTCCTTTGAGGATGGATGCACTTACATATATTATTCTATTGCATGAATGGTTTTACACCCAAATAGAGAAAATCTCAAAGAAGACACACATGGCTTGGCTTAATAATAAGTAGGTATTTCTTATTTTTGGGTATGTTATTGAAGGAATATTATTTAGCTCAAGCTGAAGGATGTAGAAAAATCCTTAGAGGTTTAAAGGAGGAGGTCGATCTACCATGAGGCCGAGCTATTGCTATTGGCCACTGATAAGATCAATAGGACATCACCTGAAGGGAAGATCTTACTAGCCTTTCAACAGAAAGAATACAAAGAAACTCTAACAAAAGTAATAACGGCCCAACTAAATACCTGGCACCTCCACTATCAGTTACTGTATGGCTTCTTTCATTTCTTTCAAGTATTTCCCTATGATGGCTTTGGGTATTCTCTTGTTGAGGAATAGGGCATACAAATTTGAGAACTTTCACCAAAGTTCAAGTTGATGATGTGCTATCAATGAGTCTCTCAATAACATATTCTTTCTTCCCCAGTTAGTGCATCTTAAAAAGTAGTGACCTCTAACTTGTGTCTTTGCAAAACTTGTTTGAATTAACCAGGTAAAAACAAAGCTTAAGGGCCACCAAAAGAAAATTACAGGTTTGTCATTTTCACATTCTTTGAATGTGTTGGTATCCTCTAAGGCTAATGCCCAGGTATGCCTTTTCTTTCTAAATCCATTGGCATGCTATCTTGTATATTCACATTCTTATAGATTCTAATTATAAAAGTTTGGCCAATGTTCGGGCAGTTGTATCTCTAGAGCATAGATAGATGGGAGAAGCAAAAATCAAAATTTATACAAGTACAGCAAGGAAGATCACCACCTGTTGGGGATACAAGAGTACATTTCCATAATGATCAAGTTCACTTGTTGGTTATTCACGAGAGCTAGCTTGCTATATATGATGCTTCTAAGCTGGACCGTTTGCGTCATGTAAGACCTTGTCAATAGTTGGGAATTCAAATTAGTAAGTGATTATGATGTTAGCTACCTTTGGTATATGATCATATGACTGATATCACATTTTTGCACTGCACTTGACACCTCATGATTCTAATGCAATTTTAAGATTAAAGCAGGAAATTTTATGGTTGGTTCTTTTGAAATTAGGCAGGACAATAATTAGATTTAGATTTTTACTAAATAACAACAATACATTATTGAAATAATTAATTCAATAATCAATCAATATCATTATCCATAAAGTGACAATATAATTGCAATAGTAACATAATTTTCCAAATAAGCTACACACAAAAGCAAGAAAACATTGACGTTAGGGAATGCAATACTTATTATCAATTACAATTCATTGAGGATCATGTGAACTATTTATCTCAGCTATCCAAACATTTTTTCCAATAATAGTATTTGAACATATAATAGATGCTATTTTAATTTCATAGGATGAACTTGATATTTAACCAAGTTCTTTCAATGATTTTGGAACACTTAGAACTGGACGCTATTTTTTGTAAAACTAGCAATGGTGGGATTGTATATTATTTGCTGTATAGGGAAGAAAATTTACTACATAAACTGGGCTATACAATTTGCACATTTCATACGCTGCGATATGGGGTTGTTACTCTCCCAACACTTACTAATAGAAAGGGATGGAGAGAAATGACTTAGAACAATTTGAGGTGATGCACCAATGGTTAAAGTGATCTCTAGACCTATTTATCTAACACAAAACTGTTGGATCTAGGGCATACAACTGAGAGGGGGGGTGAATCAGTTGTATAAAAACCTGCTCTCCTTTAAATACTTGATTCTTCTTTGTTAGTTAACAGTATATCAATTAATCATCCATGAAAGCATAATGCACAAACACAAGAGCAGATAAACATCAACACATTGAACACCAAGATTTTGACGTGGAAAACCTGGTTAAGGGAAAAACCACGGGGTGATTAACCCAAGGATTATTCTCTATTAGAAGAATAAGAAAAAGAATGGCACTTGCCAATTAGGGCTCACTACCCGAGCACACTGCTCACAAAGAGGCCCACTGCGTACAAGGAGACACACTGTCTACAAAGTGATAAGAATCACAATCTTGAACTGGAGAATGAGATCTCTACTATGTCCGGATCAGTTCCATTTAGGCCCAAAACCCCTACTCTGCCTTTCGCACTTCTCTTTGCCACACCACACTCATTCCCACAATCCACACTACTAAATGAACTCACAAACCTTTATTTATACAAGACATCGACTTAGGAACAATCATCTAAGTTGGCAATCAACCATAAGAATATCTGCAAGATGAATAACACATCCGGTCGGCCATCACAAGAACATTCGCAGGATGAACAACTCATCCGGTCGGCTAGTCGGAACAAGAACTTCATCCGGAAGAATAACTTCAATTCCGGGCTCTACCATCAATGCGGACCAACAACACAACCTCATCATGATCCAAGAACCTTCACAAGCTTGCCTGAATGACCAGGTACATCCGCACTTTCTCTACTTACTGGAATCTCTTCTCTTCCTCATCCGGAACTTCAAGAACACAGTCTGTCGCCACTGTCACAATGTAAAAGGCACTTCCGGACCTCAAAATCATACACAACTCAAGATGACACATCACAAGGACATTCCAAACACTCCTTCCAATCCGCAGATTAAGATTATACAATTCCGGACCTCACCGGACCTTTCTGTGATCTTCTGTCACCTCTGAACACTTGTCGGAACCGGTTCCACACCGACAGCCACAACTCCTTTAGATCTTCATGCGGACCTCTAAAATCTTAACTGAAGCATCTCAAGACTCATATCTACAAACCCTTTAATCCGCATCCTCCGGTTCGCATCCTATACAATACATTTGCCTTCTTCTTATCACTATTCTTCACTGTTCCCGACTGAGGCTAATTTTCTCAATATCCTTAGCACACTGCTCATCGAATCCTTCTTGTCAATGTAATATGAGTATGTTGTCATCAATGACAACACTAGTTCACCTCATACTTGCAACAATCTCCCCCTTTGTCATTGATGGCAACATATGATGTGAAAAACCATCAAGACAAGAACTTCTCCTTTCTATCATAGCTCCCCCTATCAGCAACATGTCTTCTCCTCATTTACTGCTCCCCCTTTGATCATCAGCCACTTGTTTTTCACATGTCTTCTCTCCCCCTTTGACATCAATGGCAAAGGGCTCATACTTGCAATTCTAACACATCAGAATCATACCAGTTGCTCCCCCTTAGTAGCAGCTCCCCATCATCAATCCGGATCACAAGATATGACTGTGATATCCACCGGACTGATGCACATCAGTGCATCTTAGTTCATTACCGGAGGGGCCATGACCCCTAACTTCTCCCGGAGATACTCAAAAGAGTCCTTGGGAAGAGGTTTAGTAAAGATATCTGCAATCTGATCCTTGGAGGGAACATATTCCAACCTGACTTCTTCCTTGTTCACTTGTTCTCTCAAAAAGTGAAACTTGATAGATATGTGCTTAGTCTTAGAGTGCAATACCGGATTCTTAGAAATATTAATTGCACTTGAATTATCACAGAAAATTGTGATAGGCTTCACATATTCAACTTTAATGTCTCTTAGCATTTGCTTCATCCATAAGATTTGAGTGCAACTGCCTGCTGCTGCAATGTATTCTGCTTTAGTTGTAGACAGAGATATTGCATCTTGTTTCTTGCTTAGCCAAGAAACCAATCTCTTCCCCAGAAAGAATGCTCCACCACTGGTGCTCTTCTAGTCATCCACATCTCCTGCCCAATTTGCATCTGTGTAAGCATGAAGAGATAAATCTGGATCTCTAGGGTACCATAGACCATACTTAACTATTCCTTTCAAGTACCTAAAAATTCTTTTGATTGCCATAACATGAGATTCTCTAGGATCAGCCTGGAATCTTGCCACAAGACAACAACCTGCATTATATCTGGTCTAGTCTGAGTGAGATACAACAATCCACCAATCATTGATCTATACTTTGTCTGATCTGCCTTTGGGGAGTCATCATCTTTGCTCAACTTACATCCGGTTGCCATGGGAGTGTTCATTGGCTTTGAATCTTCCATACCAAATTTCCTCAACAATTCTTTCACATATTTGGTCTGAGAAATAAAGATCCCTTTCTTTGTTTGAGTAATTTGCAGACCCAAGAAGAAATTCATTTCACCAAGCATAGACATTTCAAACTCACTTTTCATCTGATTTGCAAAAGTTTTGCACATACTATCTCTTCCTCCAAAAATGATATCATCCACAAACACTTCAACAATCAAAATGCTTTCATGATCAATTTTGAAATATAAGTTGCTGTCAGCAGTACCTTTGTTGAATCCAATTTGCACAAGATGCTTATCCAACCTTTCATACCATGCTCTTGGGGCTTGCTTTAATCCATACAATGCTTTCTTCAATTTGCAAACCATATCTTCATTATCAGACAATTGAAATCCATCCGGTTGTTCAATGTAAACTTCTTCTTCCAGATCACCATTTAGGAAGGCAAACTTGACATCCATCTGATATACCTTAAAGTCTTTGAAGGTAGCAAATGCAAGGAGTAATCTGACTGCTTCAATTCTTGCCACCGGAGCAAAGGTTTCTTCAAAATCAATTCCTTCTATTTGAGAGTAGCCTTTGCAGACTAATCTAGCTTTGTTTCTGATTACTTCACCAGCTTCATTCTGTTTGTTCCGGAAAACCCATTTGGTTCCAATCACATTCCTGTCTCTAGGTCTGGGAACAAGATCCCAAGTATGATTTCTCTCAATTTGCATCAATTCATCTTCCATTGCTTTGGTCCAGTTTTCATCATTGCAAGCTTCATTTATTGTTTTGGGTTCAATCTTTGAAATCAGACAACATTCATCCTGATTTTGAGCAACATTCCTTCTAGTTTGCACACCTTTGTTTCTGTCACCTATGATCTGATCTTCAGAGTGGTTCTGTATTACATACCTTGGAATTTTGGGAGCATTTGGTACTGCTGCTTCTTGATCAGGCTCATTCAGACCTATTTTTTCTTCCTGATTTACCGGATCAGGCTGATTCTGACTTACCGGAGAGGATTGAGCTCCTTGAACTTGAACACCATCTTGGTCATCCTCATCAAACTCATAAAACCTTGAGGGCTTCTCAATTCCTTCATCAACTTTCACATTAGTGTTTTCTATCATCTTCCTCAATCTCTTAATGTAACACCGGTATGCTTTGCTTTGAGTGGAGTAACCCAAGAAAATTCCTTCATCACTTCTAGCATCAAACTTTCCTAGATCTTCATCTCTTTTAATATAACACTTGCTACCAAATACTCTGAAATATTTCACAGTAGGAGTGATGCCAAACCAGAGTTCATAAGGGGTCTTACCGGTGTTGTTTCTGATTTGAACTCGATTGAGAGTGTAGACTGCAGTGCTGATAGCTTCTTTCCAAAACATTTGAGGAACATTTGCTTCCAACATCATTGTCCTGGCAGCTTCCTGGATGGTCCGGTTCTTTCTCTCAACTACTCCATTCTGCTGTGGAGTTCTAGAAGCAGACAACTATCTTCTTATACCCTGCTTCTCACAAAAGTCAATGAACTCACCAAATGTAAATTCACCACCTCTATCAAACCTTAGACACTTCAATTTCAATCCGATTTGATTCTCTACCATAGCTTTGAAGATTTTGAACTTCTCAAGGGCTTCTGATTTCTCCTTTAGGAAGGTAACCCACATCATCTGGGAATGGTCATCAATTAGCAACATGAAATATCTATCACCTTGTAGACTCTTGATTCTTGTCATACCACAGAGATCAGTATGTACTAATTCCAACAATCGGGTAGAGGACTGATCTTTGCTTTTGAAAGAGACTCTGCTCTGTGTAGCACATTTCACAGTTGAGTATATTGTCTTTTCATTGATGCCAAAATGGTAGTGACATCAGTAACATGGTCTTCATCAGTGACATGGTCTTCATGGTAATGACATCAGTGACATGGTCTTCATCAGTGACATGGTCTTCATGGTAATGACATCAGTGTCATAGTTTTCAGATCTCTCAGTTTTGATCTTGTGTCTTGTGTGAAGTTGTTCTTACTTTGTCATATTGATCAGTGGCATTCATTGCATATTATCAATTTTGAATCAGGGCAAGGGCTTGTATCATTTGACAAAAGTTAATATGCATTATATTAACTTCATCTATATTGGCTTCATGACAGTGGCAGATCTGATGAAGTATGGTGTTCAATTCAGTGCTATAGTATTTGAAGTATATGAAGTATGTGAAGTATGTTAAGGTTTATAGTATTTGAAGTGGTAAGTGTGTTTGCTTAATACTTGACTAGTCTTAAACATTGTGCTCAACATTTATCTTTCTTAACCCTATTGCCCATCATCATACTTTGCACTTTATGTTATAATTTCAAAGTGACCAGCGAGAGCAGGTTGGAGGCATCATTAGTCGTGGTGGGGTAAGTCATATGGACCCCGATCCCCTAGCACAAACGGTGGACATAAGTTGTGTTTAAAGTCATCGCATCCAATGATCAAGGTTTAAAACTGAATTGGCGGGCACCGCAGATCGGAGGGTTGTGTTTTAAATAGAAAGTTTCTACAAACGGTCAGTTCATCTGTTTAAAGTTGACGTTCACTATTGTTCAAAAGGTAATAAAACATGTTATTCTTGACATTTCTCACCAAAGTTCAAGGGGCATTAAAGTTGGATTTTTTTGTGAAGGAAAGAGTGAGATTTAGAATGTTTCTAAATGAGAGGAATATGAAAAAGTTGTGTTATTCGAAGATGTTTTTATTTTTCATGTTTTGTTGTTTGATTTTTTTGTGAGAATGGAAGTTGAACGGATTGTGAAAATATTGCATGATGGAATTTCATATTATATAAAGAGAAATTTTGAATGGCAGGTTTGGTGAGTTGCAGATAAGAGATGATATTGAAGGTTGTAAGAAGTTTTTGAGTATGGTATTTTTGTTTTGAAAATGTATTTTTGCAGGTATGAAGAAACATTTTTTCAGGGAATTATGTTGAGGTTTTGAAAGAATGTTGGTTCAATAAATGAATGGAGTCCTTCAATGATCATGATGGATTAATGTTTGTTCAGAGAAAGTGAAAGTGATGAAAGACAATAATTTCTCAGAGAGGGTCAATTGTTCAGTTTTGCACAGGGAGAAAGTTCAAGAAATGGTGAATTAGTTTGAGATTGTTTTGCAGAGGTATGAAGTATTTTGAAGATCAAAATTGAATGATTGTAGATGTTGAAGATAGTTGAAGGTTGATTGTTAAGAATATATTTTTTTTGTTTTAAAAGGGAGAAATAAGGTTTTGTTTTTATTGAAACAGGGAAATCCCCTGAGTTATATTTTTCATTGAATGTTGATGTTGTAATGTCAGTGAGACATGCAGAGAAGTACAATATGCCAGTGAGGCAGAATTGTAATGTCAGTGAGACAGTTGTAATCTGAAATTTGTGTTAAGCCAGTGAGGCAGTTGAGTGGTTTTTATACCCCAGGAGGGTTTTCCACTCGGGAAATTTCTTGTGTCAAGTTTTGTGTTGATACTCTGCATATTTTCTTTATTCTATCTGAAGAATTCTATAATTGTGAAATTAAATTAAGAAAAGGAGTAAAAAGTGTTAAAATTGTTAACAACACCGATTCACCCCCCCTCTCAGTGTTGTGTGTATTCCTACACTCTGTTTACCTAGCTGACATTCTTTGCACAAACTATTTGTAGGTTTCATCAATTTTGGAAGATCTCTTACAGCCTGAGTATTGCTTATCTTGATGATGTTATCAAAATTTACATGACACATTCTTCTATGCCATAACCAACTCTGATCAATTTGAACAAACAGACAACTTTTATTTGAACCAACCAGATGAAAGATATTACCTTTTGTCTGAGTACCGAATGCAATTTCAGTTCCGGAACTTGTAAAGATTTTGCATTTTCCATTCTTGAATCGGAGATCATAGCCTTTGTCTACTAACTGACCAACACTAAGAAGATTGTGCTTCAATCCTTCAACATATAGTACATTACCTGTTTTGCTCTTTCCATCAAAGGAAATAGTTCCCCTACCTCTGATTCTACCAGCAGAATTGTCACCAAATTTTACCATTCCTCCTTCATACCTTTCCAAATCCAAGAACTTATCCTTGTCACCAGTCATATGATGAGAACATCCACTGTCAATAACCCAATCATCCTTTTCTTCCACTTGAGCAACCAAAGCTTTTTCCACAACCTTGTGATTGGCAGATTCAGAGAGTATTGAATCTTCTTCCTTGATGGCAATAAACACCCATTCATTTTCGGATTTGCTTCCTAGTTCTGATTCATCATCTGTTACTCCTTCATTGTCATCTTCTTCATGAACATAATAGCAGTTCTTTTGAAACCTTTGTCTATTAGTATTAGTCCTTGCAGATCTTTCTGGACATCTTGAAGCAAAATGACCAATCTTATTGCAGTTGAAGCACTTAAAGGGTAGTTTTCCTTCATACTTACCGGATCCTCTTGGCAGTCTCTTTGCAATGAGGGCTTCAAGTTGAGCTATTTCTACTTCTTCTTCCATGTCTCTTCTTGCTTGATCATACCATGACATCTTCCTTGAAGAGTTTTCACCCGGATCAAATCTCTGTTTGCCTTTCACATAGGCACTAGCTTTGAAAGCAGATTCAGTCTTGGGAGGATCATCTCCAAACTCGGTCATTTCAAATGCAGCTAGTTTGCCAGCTAATTGTTCTCTTGTGACAGTTGTGTGGGCTCTGAATTCATCAATGGCAGCAACCTTGATTTTGTAGGTAGTAGGAAGGGATCTGAGGATTTTGCAAACAATCTCATTTTCATCCAGAGTTCCACCAGCATTTCTAATTCCACATACTAGTTCATTCACTCTTGGCATAAAGGTAGTGATGTTTTCATCATCTCTCATCTTCAATCTTTCAAATTTCCCTTTCAGACTTTGCAACCTTGCACTTTTGACAAACTCATCTCCTTCATATAGAAGTTCCAATTTAGTCAGGATCTCATATGCAGTTGGTAGGTCGATAACATTTGAGAGATCTGAGTCATTTAATGCGCTTAGCAGAGCTTCCTTGTTCTGCAGATTGTTTTCAGCATCTGTGATTTCATTCAAAGTTGTCGGACCACCTTGTGGAGGTACATATGGTTTTGAGACCATGGCCAAGTATGCTTTTCCCATACATTCCAAGTGACATTTCATGCGACCTTTCCAGAGGGTGAAGTTGGTTCCGTCGAACTTCGGACTGTCCTTCTTGTATGACGACATCCTGGATCTCCTCAAGCGGTTAAGCTCGTTTTAGAGGAACTTGGCTCTGATACCAATTGTTGGATCTAGGGCATACAACTGAGAGGGGGGGTGAATCAGTTGTATAAAAACCTGCTCTCCTTTAAATACTTGATTCTTCTTTGTTAGTTAATAGTATATCAATTAATCATCCATGAAAGCATAATGCACAAACACAAGAGCAGATAAACATCAACACATTGAACACCAAGATTTTGATGTGGAAAACCCGGTTAAGGGAAAAACCACGGGGTGATTAACCCAAGGATAATTCTCTGTTAGAAAAATAAGAAAAAGAATGGCACTTGCCAATTAGGGCTCACTGCCCGAGCACACTGCTCACAAAGAGGCCCACTGCCTACAAGGAGACACACTGTCTACAAAGTGATAAGAATCACAATCTTGAACTGGAGAATGACATCTCTACTATGTCCGGATTAGTTCCATTTAAGCCCAAAACCCCTGCTCTGCCTTTTGCACTTCTCTTTGCTACACCACACTCATTCCCACAATCCACACTACTAAATGAACTCACAAACCTTTATTTATACAAGACATCGACTTAGGAACAATCATCTAAGTCGGAAATCAACCATAAGAATATCCGCAAGATGAATAACACATCCGGTCGGCCATCACAAGAACATTCGCAGGATGAACAACTCATCCGATCGGCTAGTCAGAACAAGAACTTAATCCGGAAGAATAACTTCAATTCTGGGCTCTACCATCAATGTGGACCAACAACACAACCTCATCATGATCCAAGAACCTTCACAAGCCTGCCTGAATGACCAGGTACATCCGCACTTTCTCTACTTACTGGAATCTCTTCTCTTCCTCATCCGAAACTTCAAGAACACAGTCTGTCGCCACTGTCACAATGCAAAAGGCACTTCCGGACCTCAAAATCATACACAACTCAAGATGACACATCACAAGGACATTCCAAACACTCCTTCCAATCTGCAGATTAGGATTATACAATTCCGGACCTCACCGGACCTTTTTGTGATCTTCTGTCACCTCTGAACACTTGCTGGAACCGGTTCCACACCGACAGCCACAACTCCTTCAGATCTTCATGCGGACCTCTGAAATCTTAACTGAAGCATCTCAAGACTCATATCTACAAACCCTTTAATCCACATCCTTCGGTTCGCATCCTATACAATACATTTGCCTTCTTCTTATCACTGTTCTTCACTGTTCCTAACTGAGGCTAATTTTCTCAATATCCTCAGCACACTGCTCATCGAATCCTTCTTGTCAATGCAATATGAGTATGTTGACATCAATGACAACACTGGTTCACCTCATACTTGCAACAAAAACAACCTCAAGAAATCTTACTTTGAATCCTTTTATTCTTTTGGGGCATGGGAACAAGTCCTCCTTCAATAGGACTCTAAACTACCATCATAAAGCCTATTGACGATATTGTAACAAACCAAAATATGCTTCAATCTGTTTGACATCACAACTTTATAAATTTTTAGTCTATTGGTCCTGGTGACCTTCACATTGCTTGGACATGCCTACAATGGTGATCAAACCTTCAAGTACTTCTTGACAGGGTTTGCTAATGCATGCAGACCTGTAGGTTGTTATGCTAACTTGTACTCTATTGAATACACATATGACCATATATATTCATTTCCAAACTTTCCTTAAACCTCTTTATACTTTGCAAAAGTATTAGACCCATTGTGTTGTTCCTCAATGCTTGCACTGCTACTCACCATGCATTCCATTTGGTATTTCAACATTGTTATACCCATTCTTTAGACCTTCATATTTTACACCCTTGTTGGTGTTTCATAGACCCTCTAGCGTTTTACATGACTTGACAGGGGTCTCTTTTGGGCATGTAGGGTATTTATAGGCCTTATACAGGCTTGAATGGTTTTGACAAGTCTACAAAGTTTGATAGACCCTTTAATGGATTCATAGACCTTTTAACTATTTAGTCTACACTAAAAATAGACTTTGACATGTTTGATATAGCTTCCTATTGTTTGAAAAAGCTTTTAGACTCTTATCTTGGCTTGGAAACTTTAGGCATGCCTATTATGGATTTACATAGGCTTCTTTGCATTGTTATGCAAACTTACAATGGTTTTCAAGAGCTTCAATGTGTTGGGAAGACCCTCAAATTGTTAGACAATCTTGTACAATATTTCACAAAACCCTAGATTTTGATAAAACTTCTATGACTTGTATTCTAGATCTTCTTTTGGTCTCATTTCCATAATGATCAAGTTCACTTGTTGGTTGTTCACGAGAGCTAGCTTGCTATATATGATGCTTCTAAGCTGGACCGTTTGCATCGTGTAAGACCTTGTCCGCAGTTGGGAATTCAAATTTAGTAAGTGATTATGATGTTAGCTACCTTCTGTATATGATCATATGACTGATATCACATTTTTGCATTGTAGTGGACACCTCATGATTCTAATGCAATTTTAAGATTAAAGCGGGCAATTTTATGGTTGGTTCTTTTAAAATTAGGCAAGACAATAATTAGATTTAGATTTTTACTAAATAACAACATTACATTATTGAAATAATTAATTTAATAATCAATCAATATCATTATCCATAAAGTGACAATATAATTTCAATAATAACATAGTTTTCCAAATAAGCTACATGCAAAAGCAAGAAAACATTGAGGCTAGGGGAATGCAATACTTATATTCAATTACAATTCATTTAGTTTATTCAACATTGCAAAGGTAGGAACCTGATGCAATGCGTCTCTTGTTTTAGAGGTCGTTCTAAATGGAATTTAATTAATAAAAGGATTTCTTTTTGCAAAATTTAGCATCTTGTTCTATATGAAAAGTTCGTAAAACTCTAAAACATGTAAAAATGAATATTTCTTGGAATTTTAAGAAGAGCTTATTGTTTCATCTTACAAGGTAATGTCCCACTCTAAACAAATGAGGTATGAGCTCAAAGACATTACCCTAGCTTCAAAGATCAGTTCCACATGGGATGAGGTTTCAAACACAAATCTTGGGCATTTAGATTTAGAAGAGTTCAAAGGAAGGATGTATGGAACATAATCCCACCAAAAGGGAAATGAGGATGGTGAAGAATGGGATTGCTTAAGCAGTAGGATTCCCTACCTCAATAAATTGTCCTGAACTAGTGATGAAGTGTGCCAAGCATTATCATCTAGGATTAAGGAGGATAATTGCTAATGGTAACATAGTGCTATTTGATCTTTCTACCAGAGCAATAATAGAATTTTTCCACATCCCTATTAACCTAGTTATTTTTCATAACCCCAAAGGAGAATTCCATAGTTGATTTCTCAAAAATACATTTTTATTATTATTGCAAACATTATGAAATCTTTTGATGGACAACCGATTAGTTTTGATTAATGTTAAATAAATGATATGATCGATCTAATAATAAATCATGGGGTCTTAATTCCTATCGACTAATCAACTTAATCATCCTAAGTATGCCTTAACCAATGGATTAGGAAAGAGGCACGAGTCACAAAAGTTGCGTCTAGGGGAAAAGCCATGTTCGATACATAGAAAAAGGTAAGACAAACGATGGTTTAGACAGCAGGAAGGATGAGGGAATAGACTGGGAGATTCAAGGCACGGGTGAGATCATTCAGTCAGTTTTAATATTTAGTTTCCTCAGTCAAACATAATGTTGTTGCATATACCTTGTCTTTATTCATTGAAATGCATAAATCATCTCTGACGTGTTGAAGCCATTCCGCTATGATAGAATCAAATCTGGAAATAGAATTGTGACATGGATATTGAACATTAGATATGGCAACAAATGTGGATTATTATGGCTTATTTTTGAACTAATGTCAATCTGTATTCATGTGTAATTGGTGCCTGATATCCCCTCATATAGAACTGTACATATATATATGTATTAGAACTGAATCATCGACTGCATTAATCTATAAGATATGATGAATGAACTATAGACATACATTCTGGTATATTTACTCCCACACTCTGATATATCTCTTGATGAATTATATAGTCATGTTTGAATCGTTCATAGAATAATGGAAGCAAAATACAAATAGATCAATAATGGTTGAATATTTGGAAATTCTCTAGAAACTACTTGCATTCTGATTGTGATCATGTCAGGAGGGGTGAATCATAACTTAAGTAGATTGTCTAATAACCCCACCTAGGCATTCTGCCCCATAGGCCCAAGGCAAGGGTTGGGTCAAGGAGGGGTGAGGGTTCCCACACAAGATTATGCCCCATAGGCCAAGACAAGGGATTGGGAAATAGGACAGTGGTAGGCCTTAGGCTACTTAAGATTTTATTATTCCCCTCCCCTGTCATGCTGAGTGATTCTTTTTACTTTTGTATTTCCATCTATAAGTATGATTATGTTGGATTGCTGGACAATAGATATTAAAACTAACATATAGCAATATGGACTTGTATATATATGGTGATATAGGTACTAATTCAAGAGAACATTTAAAGAGAAGAAACCCTAAACCTAATCCACAAGCGAATTCTAGGGCAAACTGGGTAAGGGACATTACATTATTGTAGTTCTTAATGAAGATATAGGGTCGGCATATTACAATCAAGGACTAGCAGAGTGTAAAAGAAGTGTTAATTCCATATGGATGAAAAAATCCAAAGTTGCTCTCTCCAAAATTCCAAAGACACTCTTTAGGAGTGATTTCACCACTAAGATTAGTAACAAGGTGACCCTAGAGAGTAGAGTCATGGGTTTACCTTTTGTTTCTACTTTTCACCCATGGATGTTCTAACTCATTCATGAAGTTTTAGAGAATAAAGAAATTATACATTGGGCTCAAGTAATTAGTGATAACTTGCACATCCAATTGACAAGAGTTGGAGTCATAAGGAATTTTTTCATGGCATCTTATTTTGTCTATATGTTAGTCAGATATGTGTTTTATCTTGGTTTTACAAGGAGAGGATCCATAGGAAATGGCCCTAGGCAATTTAGAGTATATGACTGTTACCCCTAGTTTCAAATGGAACAATCCTTAAGGCACTATAAAAGAGTAAATGATGCCTTCACCATGTACATTACCAAACTTTTTGAGGGAGACTTAAACAAGAGGATTTTACTAGTTGTTATAGAACTCATTAGGAAATATGGGAATTAGTTTTATTTAGTTCCTTAAGTTTACATATATCAGGATTGAAGTATTTACTGGTCTTGCATACAAATTACCTAAGTACCCTATTGATAAAATTATTTTGTTAGAATTGACTAAGCAAATATGTGAATCACAATAGATCCTAACCAAGAAACACCAAGCAGGGGTACAATTTTCTTTGATTTTGGAGATGGAATGTATGCTTATCCTTCCTTCCCTACAGCTAAAGATTCAAATGCAGAGATACAGACATACAATTTGCATTTTTACAATGTAGAGCAAGTTTTGACCCACATGAGAAGATGGAACAACTAGTGGGTAAATAATTTCAACATATGCCACACATAGAAGACTTCTAGAAGAATTGTGTAGATGAACATGAAGTTAGAAGAAGAAGATATTGCAAGCTAACTACCCTTGATATGAAATTGCATAACATATACCCAGTCCCTAATCAAGTATCTGATGATGGCAAGGTACTAAAAGATGAATATAATCAAGTTTTTAATAATCCCATCCCTCCACCTAATTAGTCTAAAGAATATGTCACACCCTTGGAAGAGATAATGAGAGAAGTCTTTAGATATAGTAAAATATGGCTGGACAATAAAATTGCATACTTGGAGACACAAGGGGTGAAAGTGACATATACTAAAGATAAGCCTAAGAGGTTGAGGAAGAAAAATAAAATTGAATTAGAATCTCTAGAAGGAAAATAAAAGGAGAAAGAGGAGGAAGCTCCAAAAGAAAAGTGAAAATAAATTGAGGGAGTTGAGTTGAAGAAGAAGAACAATTGCCTCTTCCCAAGGGCAAAGCTAAAGGAAAGAAAATTGCCACCTCTGCTGCCCCAAGAATGAGAGGAAGTAAGAAGCCACCTCTTGCACAGTAGGTATATAAAAAGAAGAAATAAATTGAGGTAAGTGAAGTTGAAGAGGATTCTAAGTCTCATCTATAAAGAAAGAGGATAAAAATAAAGGATGATATATCTGCCAATACATTTAAAGGTGTTCTTATTTTACAAAGTAATTCTCCATCTCTTTCACCTCAGTGTCCACCCTCTCCCATCTCCCAAGGTCACACCTCTTCTCCTCCCATTCAATATTCCATTCCCATATCCATAATTCATCCTACTTCTACCATTTCTCCCTACATCCCTTAATCATCTTCCCCTCTACTGCAATAAGTTCAAACCTCTACTCCTATTCTAACACCCATTGTAGAACCTGTTGTTCCCACAGTCACTTCTCCTATACCCATTCCTTCTACTATATCATTTACCATTCCTATTGCCCCCAATTCACAAACATCCCCTTCTTCATCCACTTCTCAAGTTCTACGCCACTCCACTTTTTCCACATCCACCATCACTACCACTTTCTCTGTGCCTCCTCCATCATTCTTTTCAAATCTTAATAAATCTATTCTAGAGCAAGATAGTATTGACTTAGTCACTCCACATAGCTCCTCTAAGTAACCACTACATCCACCATATTTGGACAACATAGATAGTTTAATGAAGGAACTTGATGAACAAGAAGCTTCACTGAAGAAAGATGCACCCACCGAATAACTACTAGCGCAAGATACACAAATTAAGGATATTCAACAAGTAGTTTAGGAGGTGATGCTTGGTGTGATTCATAAGGATAGGTCACCACAAGGGACTCCACTCTTAGAACAAGAGAAATAAATTGGTTTGCAAAAAAATAAGGAGGCATCCCTTCAGGATGACCAAAATGAAGAAGAGCAACTGAATAAGAACAAAGGTCTAGTTGTTGAGAAATATAACACACAAGTAGAGGTTGCAATAGCTACTCTAGAAGAAGATTCAAATAAAGATGAGGTACAAACATTAATTGAGCGGGTGAATAAGTCCAATTAGGGACAAATTGATCAAATTCCTCAACAACAAATGAGTGAAATTCCACAATTGTAGCAACAAGCCCCTCCACAAACACAACAAATAGAAGAAGCAATAAGAGATAATTCTTTGGTGCCATAATGATTGAAATTCAACATTCAACAAAGGTAGCCAATAACAAATCCTACATCTCTAGACTTCTCCATTGTAATAACCAAAATTGATAAGCTTAAAGGGGGAAGAAGCCTAGGATTCTATCTGTAGTAACAAAGGATGCTACAAGATCAAGGATTGCTCAAATTGCAAATCCTAGATAAGGATTATAGAGATCTTCAGGCTAAGGATTATCAAATAATCATTGTTAACCTTGGATAGGCTACCAAAGCTCAAGAGATTAAAGATGTTCAAACTATAGTTTCTTCAGTTGTCTCCTGGACAAATAAAGATGAAAAGATCAAGAGGGAACTGAAAGAACAAGTGGTTTAACTTCAAGCATATATCAAACATCTAGTAGCTCCTCTTCAGCAAGAAGATGGAACAATAAGCTCTCCAGTCAGTCTATCATAACAAGAGGCTACAGAATTAGAAAAAAATGAAGCATGTGGCTAGAATCACTCAAGAGTGGATGGAGGAAATCTATGATCAAGGTTGTCAGGTAATTAATGAAGTTATCAAAGCCTCAAATGATTTTAGTAAGTTAAAAGAAAAGATAGAAACTCTACAAGATGCATGTAAAATAGATTTGGAGAACTAGTCACAAGACTTCCCAAGGGTGGAGATGATGTGCAAACTAGATTCATTAGTATCTTTGAAAGAAAACATCCTCATTAAGGAATCTCTTGAATTTTTATTCATGTGGGATAAACTATTGAAATTCAGGAAGAAGATTGTTGATAAATGTATGGCAGAAATGGACCTTCATAAGGGTAGCATATGGGTTATACAAGCTAACATTATTGAGGTGTTGCATGATTTGACTAGATTGTTCATAGATTCTACTACAAAGCTGCATATTGATCATTTTAAGAGCTAATTGAAGCAAATCCTAATGTCTAGATTGCAAGAGTCGCCATATTATTTCACCATCAAGTCATTTCTGAAGGAAATACCTAGGAGGAAGGTTTCATTTAATATCATCTTCAAAACATATGATTCACAAAGGCTCGGATTTAATTTTTTCGATAAGCCAAACCCATGTGCTCTTAATCCTACTCTTAATGCCTTAATGTATTATAGATGGAATGAGAAAATAAAAGATCAAATCATTGTGGAAGATGACACGCCAGATTAAGAAGAACTGCCTTCAATCCTATTCACACTACTGGAGCGAACTTGTTTTGACTTCTTAAATATGGGCATTGCCTCCCCTTGGACTTTGTGCCACCTTTTCTTTATATTTTATTTTCTAAAATAGGTTGACTTGTTTTGAAAAGTTCTTTTTTGTCTTTATGCAAAAGTTAAAAGGCAAAATATTGTCTAAAAGAGGCTAACTTGCTTTATATTTTGGAATTTGAAATTGATTGTAACCATCAAATGCTAATTAATTATGAATGGGCATCTAAGATGAATCTTGGCCCAAATATTAAATGTAAATGAATTTAAGCCATTGGTAAAGGATGGATCCTAGCCATTCATTGTATACTAAGTGCTCTTGTCTTCTCTATAAAAGGCAATCACTCCTCTTTGTAAAAAGATCTAGAATTGTATAATTGTTAAACTTCTGAAATTAATACAAATAGTTTGCTTCATGGTTCCTTATCATTTAGTTGGTATTTTTTACAGTTATGAATGAATAATCATGAATATTTGATGGATCTTATGTTCATAATATTGGTGATTTGTTGATAGTAAGTTACTTTGTGTAGTTAGTCTAAACTTTTTTTAGTTTTAAGTTCAATTGTGAGATATTTCATTAGATTGTGCCAAAATTGGGTGTCTAGTGATATCAATTGATGATCTGAAAATCATTCTCATTCTTTGAAGATTGCACTATCTTTGTGGTATTGTGGGTAACATGGTTAAGCAAAGATTGGTTTATTTTGAGATCCATCTATTTTGTGCTTCATCTCATGATTTTGGAAATTCATAGGATTTTTCCAAAACCCTTTCCTTTCTTACCCTACTTTTGAACCTTTTTTTATACATAAGTGATTAGAATAGGTTAAGTTTTAGGATCAACATCACTAAACATTGAAACTTAGATAAAAAGAAATTGTTTCCAACCCTAAAGTTGTATTCAGATTTAAGATCTAGGAAACTTTCTAGGGTTTGTAGGTAGTCTAAAACTTTGTTGTTTTCAAATCAAACTCTATTTTCAAATTCTAGTGAACAATTGTGTAAGCCCCTTATTGGAATAGAAAAGTACATCAAACAACTAAGTTATCTTGTAAGGCTAAGACCTAGCTAGGAGAGACCTTGGGGTAGACATTTTCCATTAGTTAGGATTTGATTCTAAGTTGTAGTATGCTATAACACATGTCAACCATTTGATGCTAAAAGGAGTACCTCAAACTAGAATCAAGGAGAATTATCAGCCAATCTAGTTCAATTGATGAAGTTTTATTACAATCATCACAAAAAAGTAAAGAAGGATAAAGGTTAGCCTACGCCTAGGCATACTCATTTCATACCTAGAAGTTGCACATTTATGCAAGGAAATCCTCAGCCCATGGCTTGGTTTGGTCAAAATCCTTTTCCTATCCACTTTATAGATATCATGTCATGCCAAAGAATGCAGATAATAAATGCTCTAAGTTTCAAGTTAATGATCCCAATAGGACTTTAGAAGAGCTCATCAAGATTTTCTTGGATGCTTGTGAAAGGTTACAGATAGAAGTGGAAGATGTCGATTGTAGATTGTTCCCATATTCACTAGGGGAAGAAGCATATTATTGGTTCATAAATTTACCTGCGGGGTTTATTACCTCGTGGGATCAACTTAAAGAGATTTTTCTTAATAGATTTAGAGTCCCTACTGAGCTTGCTATCTTGTACAGACAATTTTTAGACATCAAGAGATAGGAAAATGAGCTTATCAATTCTTTTAATGATATATTTCACAAGGCATATACTTGAATCAGATCTCCATATGATATTGTCGAGGATGCAACCCTTCAATTTTACTACTTAGATCTAGACAATCTCACTTCTATATTTGTTAGAAGGTTAAACCTTGTTATAACATCTCTAGTTGGTGCATCTGCCAAAGTTGTGAAGGTTAATATGGACATGAATCAGTCTGGAATTGGACCCATGGTTTCTCTAGGAACCCTATGGATGCCAAATCAAATTTACAAGATAAATAATGTAGTGACAAATCACACCCCTATTCAAAATCTAGTTCTAATGCCTATAACTACTCAAGCAATGGTTTCGCACCCTAAAGCAACAATTTTAGAAGTACCTTGATGCAGGAGGGTACTCCCCTCTTGACAAAAATACAAATAATTGGCAAACAAACTCACACAACCAAATATATATACACATTCATATGGGCATGCTTTGCCTCACTTCCAACCCCCAATTTCAACAAGATTGCAAACAACTACATTCATATGCCAAATCATAAACAGCTAAATGCAAATATTATGGTATCATTGATTTTATTGAAAGGAATCAACTATCTTACATTCACAAGCCTTCAATGGCTTTCTCAGCTCACACATATCAACACACTTCATTCTCCAATCTGAATCTTCACTCCCACTCTTTTGTTGATTATTTTGCTTCATTTATGTAGATGTTTCCTCTTTGTGTAGCCAATTCAATAATTTCTTTACACTCTATTTGCTTTTTCTAGGTAGCAAACTTCAATGAATTCACACTTTTTTTTTTCTGTTTGGCAACGAACCAATTCTTCCTCAGAGAAATCTCTTCTCCAATTTGAAAACCCACTCTGGTGCTCTTCCTCTGGCACCACTTCCCTCTTTCTACCTTTTGTATTCTTTTTCTTTTGGCAGCTCACTTCTTTTCAGCCATACGTAAATTACATCTTTTAATATTTGGTTTTAATGCACATTTAATATGCAATCAACCATATTTTATTTTCTTGAATATTCTACCCACTAATTGGTTTTCTTTTTGTTTTGCTAGGGAGTATATAGTGAAAAGGTGAAATTACGACAAGAATAGAAAATCCTCTATCACTGCCCATTTCAATTTTTCAATTGGCTTAAAAAGATGTATATGAGATAAATAAAATCCACCAAACATTACCTTGTGAGGTTGCATACACTATTTTGAAAAAAAATCCAAATATGTGACTTCGACTCTGTGTGGGATCGGGTGCCGCAGGAGGAAAATCTCAAACTTCTCAGAATTCAATGAAAATTGGCAAGTAGGCTCAAAATGATGTCCCAAGGTCCCCTACAAAAGGATTTTGATTCAAACTTTTAGAATTAGGAGATATTAAACTTTCTATAAACCGACAACACACTGTCGACATTAAAACACCAATTTCTGACATTAATTTCTCTCAAAGCATGAGAGATATGACTTCAATTCTTTTTGCACTTTTGAGATGGTACCTCCAAGAATACCCCTACAAAAGGATTCTTCTCTAGCTCTTACGGATCTTTGGGAATAAATTTCACAAAACTGCCTGTTGTGCTCCGAAGCCAAAATACGACAAAAAATTGAAAACTTGTGAATTTTGACTCGCCACTTACTTCAATAGCCAAGAGATGCCAAATGAAAACCAAAATACACCAAAATTGATAACCAAACCTTAAATCTATTTTTGGTTGATGTTTATCGCCAGTCTGCCTGGATGCTCCTGCATCAGACACGTCAGGTAGGAAGTTTGTGAGCATACACTCACAAATGTGGAGTTGAATGGTAGGACCATTCTTCCATATTGCAAGCAATCTGCAGTGAACTCCATCGCTGAAATGTGTGCACCAAAAATGGTTTCTTTTTCCTCTTTTTCCAGCATTTTGTCGGAACAAGTTTCACACTCCAACAAATCTGCACTCTCTTCCTTCTTCCTTTCGTGGATTTGCATCCACCATGCACTGTCCTCCTCCTCCAATGATTCTCTCCATTCCTATCCTTCTTTGTGGGATCCAACCCACCGTCATCAACCGACCACCTCCACCAAACAAACTCGCTACTCTTCTCCTCTTTCGTGGGTTTTGACCCACCAAAGTCTAACCACCTCCACCAATTTCCCTCATCATACACATCACAATCTACATCATATGCATACAAATCTACTCCTACATCTTCATGGAAATCAACAAATTCTATTTTCTCTTCTTCACACTCCTCAACCCTCAACATTACAAATGAATGTAAGACATCATCACAAAATGCAAACAAATTTACCTCCTCTTCCTTCGCTGCAATGTGTCTTGTGTCATCTTCGGCTACAACCTTCATCATCTCATCCTTTGCTATGAGGTTTTTATCTACCTCATCATCATCCTCATGTCATCAATTGTTATACCAAGTTTTCCACTTATAGCATCTCCTACAACCTCTTCACACAAACATGTAATAGCTACATACAAGTCTACATCTTCATTTGTTTTCTTCCCATCTATTTGCAATTTCTTATCCACCTCATCAACAAACAAACCCATATCAACTTCTTCTTCACAAAATTCTAAAAAATCAGAAGTTACCTCTTCACTCTTAGCTGCCCCATTCATCTCCTTCAAGTGCTCACTCAAACGGAACAATTATTCTATCCTCTCACTTTCTTCCTCAAGCAAATTATGCTCCTCATCAACAAACAAATTTGCAGCTTCCTCATGAAAATTGAAGCCTTCCATGTGTTACCGCATGCATGAGCAATCTGGTTTCAGTTGAAAAAATGCAAAAAATCAGTTAAGGTGCAAGTGTCTTTGTATATACAAAGGTGTTTGTATATACATATAGGTCAAAATGTGCATTGGCGGGTCAGAAATCTCCACCGGCTTTTGAAAAAATGAGTTATATGCATTTTTTAATGCATATCAGGCTTGAAAATGTGCATATACAAAGGGGGAATCTTTCGCAGATTCCTGAGAATATTCTCTGTTTGTATATCAAGTTGCATGTATATTTGGTTTGTATGTTCAGACATACAACGGCTATGTACAAGAGAAAAGATACATTGTAGGTATAAAAAGAAAAAACATACAAGGGCCAACATGCATTTGCTACAGTGGCAAGGGGAGATACATGCGGCGGGGCCCGCAGACATGCAAGGGTCTTCGTATCTCCAAGATACAAGCAAAGTATATAAGGGTCCGCCTCACATGCAAGGTGAATAGTGCAGCAGAGGTATATACATTTGGTCCACAAGGTTGTATGTGCAATCGCTTGTAGGTTTGCATATACAAGGGGATTGCATGTATGTTCAAGGATGTGCAAAGCAGACGCGACGGGAAGGTTAATTGCATTGGCGAAGTGTTTGAAGTCTGCAGTTGTATGGTAGGCTTGTATGTTCCCAATGCATATTCGAACATACAAGCGGAAGATACAAGTGAAACATGCAAGGTAAAATATGCATTCATCGCATATTCTCTAAAGATTCCCTGTTTGTATGTTAGGGAGGTTTGTATATTTGCATTTGTATATTCAACATACAAAGAAAATTATACATTGCGATAATGCAAGCCGGACCCGATAACAAATCAAATTTGTTCTATAAGTGCTTGGCGTCCGTGCCTTGCATGTTTGTGTGCTTGTATGTATGTCGATATACATTAGATGAGATACAAGCTGGATTTTAGGACAGTTTCAAAGTGTTTTATATTTTTTTTTAAATCCGAGGCTTGTATGTAGCAGTTGTATGCACATATACAAGCCAATACACAAAGGAAAGAGATGCAAGTCGGACCTGAATAAGTTTCCAGTCTGCTTCATGATATTTTGGGGTCCACCTTGTATATTGAGTTGTTGCATGTATATGCATTTTGCATATACAAAGGGTTTTTGAAAGGCAAAAATGAGAGGGCGAAAAGTCGGCGATAGATGCATGAGGTGCTGACGTGGCATGGTATTATTGGTTCATGACTTTTTAACATTTTTTGGGTGCCGTTGATCACAGCGACGGGAGGGTGATCGACGGTCAGGTTTTAAACCTTCAGCAATGGATTTTTTCCTTGTATCTGCGTTCAATTTTTGAGCGGGAAAACTCCATGGGTCCGCTGCTACATTCCAGGAAGAGGCTGCGGGTAGATGTGGCAATAATGGCAGATTTGCAGAGGATGGAAGACAGAAAGGACGGGTCAACAACCCGATTGAAGATGAATGTCCTTGAGCGGCGGTGCAGATCCCAATTCCATCTGCGCCATTCCTCTTTGTCTCCCCACAGTGTTGAATATTTTTGGGCGCCAATCTGAAGATACATTGAATCTGGCAAAGTTTTTGATTTGCCTTGTAATTAAATTTTGTTGGGTACACAGTCTTGGTATAAAGGCCTAACTGTGTTACCCATTTTGTGGTTGAAGACTTGGGCAATTTTTTGTGTGAATAAAGAAATATAGAGCATTTTCTGTCTATTGTATCTCTGTGGAGTTTATGAGTTGCATCTGAAGTGTATCTTGCACATATATTCAATTTCTTGTCATTGTATATGAAAAATGCATTATTGCATGTGTTTATCTGTCTGTCTCCATTTGTTGTATGCATTTTCTTCTTCTGAATTTGGTTGCTAAGGGTTTCTCAAATTCTAGAATACAAATTTATGTATTGCATGCTTAATCTCTAACTTCCATTCAAGGAGTGGATTAAATTGTTTTAGGTTAAGTATGGAGAAGATGGTATGTCAACTGGGATATTTGTAAGTAGAGATAGTTGAATACTTATCCTTCGGTGGTATTTGTAAGGCAAACACCAGTCCTAACCCCTTGAAACTCGAATGACAGTTGCAAGCCATTCTTATGTATACATCTAGTTGACTCCTTGCCCTGAGATAGGCACGGGTCTGTTCTTGTGAAGTAGTTATGATCCAAAACCCCTATCTTGCATCCAAACCATAATTTCAAACCATTCCATAATTTTAACCTGTTAGTTGTAGGAGTAGGATTAGGAACCCCTGCATACTCTCATACCTGACCAGACAAATATGTCCAAGAAAGTTGCCAACCTTGTGATTTGTCACACAAATCTTGGTCCACACATGAGAGTATTATGCCTGTTATCACAAAGCTAAATCTTTCTATCATAGGGCAAGTCAATGTTACATCTTTAGCAAATAGGGACACCCCCCTTGGTGCGGCAGAACCAAAAGTGAAGGGGAGGTAGCTCACTTAACCTCCCATACCTGTTGACCGAATCTGCCTGTGCATTGGAGCTGGCAAACCCTCTGCCAATTCGGGAGGTAACACCGTGTATTTACCCTTTTCTTCTTCTATATCCTCTATTATTTTCATCATTTCAAACAAACCAAACTCAAAAATTTTCAAGTATTACCTCACTTCTTTTCGCTGCTCCAACTTCTTGTCTTCATTTTTCATTGCACCATTCAACTCTTCATGGTCTTCTATTCAATCTCCTTCTAGCATCTAGTCTATTCTCTTCATCCCTTCCTTCCATAGAAGATCATTCTCCTCTTCACCCACTTGTTTGTCAAACCTAGGGCTATCAAGCTTTGTTATTTCTATCTCTACATTTGTTGCAACTTTCTGTTGCAAGTATGAGGTGAACCAGTGTTGTCATTGATGTCAACATACTCATATTGCATTGACAAGAAGGATTGGATGAGCTGTGTGCTGAGGATATTGAAAAAGTTAGTCTCAATCAGGAACAGTGAAGAACAGTGATGAGAAGAAGGCAAAAGTACTCAATAGGTTAAGATTCAGAGGATACAGATTAAAGGGTTTGTAGATATGAGTCTTGAGATGATCCAGTTAAGATTTCAAAGGTCCGCATGAAGATGTGAAGAAGTTGTGATCGATCAAGTAGAACCGGTTCCGAGAGATGCTCTGGAGTGACAGAGTGTTACAAAAAGGTCCGGTGAGATCCAGAAGTGCATTATCAGACTCTGTAAATTGGAAAGAGTGTTTGGGATGTCCTTGTGATGTGTCATCTCAATTTGTTCATGATTTGGAGGTTCAGAAGCACATGTTTCAGTATGACAGTGGTGGTAGACTGTGTTCTTGAAGTTCCGAATGAAGAGGAGAAGAGATTCCAGTGAGTAGAGGAAGTGCGGATGTACCTGTTAATCAGGCAAGCTTGTGAAGGTTCTTGGATCATGTTGAGGTTATGTTGTCAGTCCGCATTGGTGGTAGACCCGGAATTGAAGATATTCTTCCGGATGAAGTTCTTGTTCAGACTAGCCGACCTGATGAGTTGTTCATCTTGCGAATGTTCTTGTGGTGGCCGACCGGATGTATTAATCATCTTGCGAATGTCCTTATGGTTGATTGCCGACTTAGATGATTGTTCCTAAGTCGATGTCTTGTATAAATAAAGGTTTGTGAGTTCATTTCAAAGTGTGTTGAGCAGCGGATGAGTGTGGTTTAGCAGAAGAGCAAAGGGCAGAGCAAAAGTATCTCGGGCTTAAATGGAATTGATCCAGACATGGTAAAGATGTCAATCTCCAGTTCAAGTTTGTGATTCTTATCACTTTGTAGACAGTGTGTCTCTTGTAGGTAGTGTGCCTCTTTGTGAGCAGTGTGCTCGGGCAGTGAGCCCTAATTGGCATGTGCCATTCATTTTTCTTATTCTTCTAACAGAGAATAATCCTTGGGTTAATCACCCCGTGGTTTTTCCCTTAACCGGGTTTCCATGTCAAAATCTTGGTGTCCATTATGTTGGTGTTTATCTGCTCCTGTGTTTATACATTATGCTTTCATGAATGGTTAACTGACATGCTGTTAACTAACAAAGAAGTATCAAGTGTTTGAAGTAGAAGCAAGTTTTTGTACAACTGATTCACCCCCCTCTCAGTTGTGTGCCCTAGATCTAACAATTGGAATCAGAGCCAAGTTCCTCTGAAAGGAGCTTAACCGCTTGAGGAGATCCAAGATGTCGTCATACAAGAAGGATAGTCCGAAGTTCGATGGAACCAACTTCACTCTCTGGAAAGGTCGCATGAAATGTCATTTGGAGTGTATGGGAAAAGCATACTTGACCATGGTCTCAAAACCATATGTTCCTCCACAGGATGGTTCGACAACTCTGAATGAAATCACAGATGCTGAAAACAATCTGCGGACCAAGGAAGCTCTTCTAAGCGCATTGAATGACTCAGATCTCTCAAATGTTATTGACCTACCAACTGCATATGAGATCTGGACTAAACTGGACCTTTTGTATGAAGGAGATGAGTTTGTCAAGAGTGCAAGGTTGCAAAGTCTGAAAGGGAAATTTGAAAGATTGAAGATGAGAGATGATGAAAATATCACTACCTTTATGCCAAGAGTGAATGAGCTAGTGTGTGGAATCAGGAATGCTAGTGGAGTTCTAGATGAAAATGAAATTGTTTGCAAAATTCTCAGATCCCTTCCTGCTGCCTACAAAATCAAGGTTGCTGCCATTGATGAATTCAAAGCCCATACAACTGTCACAAGAGAGCAACTGGCTAGCAAACTGGCTGCATTTGAAATGACTGAGTTTGGAGATGATCCCCCCAAGACTGAATCTACATTCAAAGCCAGTGCCTATGTGAAAGGCAAACAAAGATTTGATCTGGGAGAGAACTCTTCAAGGAAGCTGTCATGGTATGATCAAGCAAGGAAAGACATGGAAGAGGAAGAAGCAGAAACAGCTCAACTTGAAGCCCTCATTGCAAAGAGACTGCCAAGAGGGTCCGGTAAGTATGAAGGAAAACTACCCTTTAAGTGCTTCAACTGCAATAAGATTGGTCATTTTGCTTCAAGATGTCTGGAAAGATCTACAAGGTCTAATACTAACAGACAAAGGTTTCAAAAGAACTGCTATTATGTTAATGAAAAAGATGACAATGAAGGAGTAACAAATGATGAATCAGAAATAGGAAGCAAATCTAGAAATGAACGGGTGTTTATTACCATCAAGGAAGAAGAACCAATACCCTCTGAATCTGTCAATCATAAGGTTGTAGAAAGAGCTTTGGCTGCCCAAGTTGAAGAAAAGGATGATTGGGCTATTGACAGTGGATGCTCTCACCACATGACAGGTGACAAGAACAAGTTCTTAGATTTAGAAAGGTATGAAGGAGGAATGGTAAAGTTTGGTGACAATTCTACAGGTAGAATCAGAGGTAGGGGAACTATTTCTTTTGATGGAAAGAGCAAAACCGGTAATGTACTATATGTTGAAGGATTAAAGCACAATCTTCTCAGTGTTGGTCAGTTAGTGGACAAAGGCTATGATCTCTGGTTCAAGAATGGAAGATGCAGAATCTTTACAAGCTCTGGAACTGAAATTGCATCCGGTACTCAAACAAAAGGTAATATCTTCCATCTAGTTGGTTCTAATAAAAATTGTCTGTTTGTTCAAGTTGATCAGAGTTGGTTATGGCATAGAAGGATGTGCCATGTGAATTTTGATAATATCATCAAGATAAGCAATATTCAGGTTGTAAGAGATCTTCCTAAATTGGTGAAACCTACAAATAGTTTGTGCAAAGGATGTCAGCTAGGTAAACAGAGCAGAGTCTCTTTCAAAAGCAAGGATCGGTCCACTACTAGATTGTTGGAATTAGTTCATACTGATCTTTGTGGTCTGACAAGAATCAAGAGTGTGCAAGGTGATAGATATTTCATGTTGCTAATTGATGACCATTCCCGGATGATGTGGGTTACCTTCCTAAAAGAGAAATCAGAAGCCCTTGAGAAGTTCAAAATCTTCAAAGCTATGGTAGAGAATCAAACCGGATTGAAACTGAAATGTCTAAGGTCTGATAGAGGTGGTGAACATCCGGTGAATTCATAGATTTTTGTGAGAAGCATGGCATAAAGAGACAGTTGTCTACTCCTAGGACTCCACAGCAGAATGGAGTAGTTGAGAGAAAGAACCGGACCATCCAGGAAGCTTCCAAGACAATGATGATGGAAGCAAATGTTCCTCAGATGTTTTGGAGAGAAGCTGTCAGCACTGCAGTCTACACTCTTAACCGAGTTCAAATCAGAAACAATACCAGTAAGACTCCTTATGAACTTTGGTTTGGTATAACTCCTATTGTGAGATATTTTAGAGTATTTGGTAGCAAGTGTTACATCAAAAGAGATGAAAATCTAGGAAAGTTTGATGCTAGAAGTGATGAAGGAATTTTCTTGGGTTACTCCACTCAAAGCAAAAGCATACCGGTGTTACAATAAGAGACTGAAAAAGATGATAGAAAGTACAAATGTGAAGGTTGATGAAGGAATTGAGAAGCCCTCAAGGTTCTATGAATATGATGAAGATGATCAGGATGGTGCTCTAATTCAAGGAACTCAATCCCTTCCTGAAAGTCAGATTCAGACTGATCTGGTAAATCAAGAAGAAGAGGTTTGTCTGAATGAATCTAATCAAGAAACAGCAGTGCAAAAGACTCCCAAAGTTCCAAGGTATGTAACTTTAAATCACTCTGAAGATCAGATCATAGGTGACAGAAGCAAAGGGGTACAAACAAGGAGGAAAATTGCTCAAAATTCAGATGAATGTTGTCTGATTTCAAAGATTGAACCTAAGACAATAAATGAAGCATGCAATGATGAAAATTGGACAAAAACAATGGAGGAAGAGTTGATGTAAATTGAGAAAAATCACACTTGGGATCTTGTTCCCAGACCTAGAAACAAGAATGTGATTGGAACCAAATGGGTCTTCCGGAACAAACTAAATGAAGTTGGTGAAGTAATCAGAAACAAAGCCAGATTGGTCTGCAAAGGCTACTCTCAAATAGAAGGAATTAACTTCGAAGAAACCTTCGCTCCGGTGGCAAGAATTGAATCAGTCAGATTATTTCTTGCATTTGCTGCCTTCAAAGACTTCAAGGTACATCAAATGGATGTCAAGTCTGCCTTCCTAAATGGTGATCTGGAAGAAGAAGTTTACATTGAACAACCGGATGGATTTCAATTGTCTGATAATGATCATATGGTCTGCAAGTTGAAGAAAGCATTGTATGGATTGAAGCAAGCCCCAAGAGCATGGTATGAAAGGTTGGATAAGCATCTTGTGCAGATTGGATTCAACAAAGGTACTGCTGACAGTAACTTATATTTCAAAATTGATCATGAAAACATTTTGATTGTTGAAGTGTTTGTGGATGATATCATTTTTGGAGGAAGAGATAGTATGTGCAAAACTTTTGCAAATCAGATGAAAAGTGAGTTTGAAATGTCTATGCTTGGTGAAATGAATTTCTTCTTGGGTCTGCGAATTACTCAAACAAAGAAAGGGATCTTCATTTCTCAGACCAAATATGTGAAAGAATTGTTAAGGAAATTTGGTATGGAAGATTCAAAGCCAATGAACACTCCTATGGCAACCGGATGTAAGTTGAGCAAAGATGATGACTCTCCGAAGGCAGATCAGACAAAGTATAGATCAATGATTGGTGGATTGTTGTATCTCACTCAGACTAGACTAGATATAATGCAGGCTGTTGGTCTTGTGGCAAGATTTCAGGATGATCCTAGAGAATCTCATGTTATGGCAATCAAGAGAATTTTTAGATATCTAAAAGGGACAGTGGAGTATGGTTTGTGGTATCCTAGAGATCATGATTTCTCTCTTCATGCTTACACAGATGCAGATTGGGCAGGAGATGTGGATGACCGGAAGAGCACCAGTGGTGGAGCATTCTTTTTGGGAAAGAGATTGGTTTCTTGGCTAAGCAAGAAACAAGATGCAATATCTCTGTCTACAACTGAAGTAGAATAGATTGCAGCAGCAGGTAGTTACACTCAAATCTTATGGATGAAGCAGATGCTAAGAGACATTAAAGTTGAATATGAGGTGCCTATCACAATTTTCTGTGATAATTCAAGTGTAATTAATATTTCTAAGAATCTGGTATTGCATTCTAAGACTAAGCACATATCTATCAAGTTTCACTTTTTGAGAGAACAAGTGAACAAGGAAGAAGTCAAATTGGAGTATGTACCCTCCAAGGATCAGATTGCAGATATCTTTACTAAACCTCTTCCCAAGGACTCTTTTGAGTATCTCCGGGAGAAGTTAGGGGTCATGGCCCCTCCGGTGATGAACTAGGATGCACTGATGTGCATCAGTCCGATGGATATCAAGTCATATCTTGTGATCCGAATTGATGATGGGGAGCAGCTACTAAGGGGGAGCAACTAGTATGATTCTGATGTGTTAGAATTGCAAGTATGAGCCCTTTGCCATTGATGTCAAAGGGGGAGAGAAGACATGTGAAAAACAAGTGGTTGATGATCAAAAGGGGAGTAGTAAAGCAAGAGAAAACATGTGAAGAGTTGTTGCTGATAGGTGGAGCTGTGACAGAAAGGAGAAGTTCTTGTCTTGATGGTTTTTCACATCATATGTTGCCATCAATGACAAAGGGGGAGATTGTTGCAAGTATGAGGTGAACCAGTGTTGTCATTGATGTCAACATACTCATATTGCATTGACAAGAAGGATTGTATGAGCTGTGTACTGAGGATATTGAGAAAGTTAGTCTCAATCAAGAACAGTGAAGAACAGTGATGAGAAGAAGGCAAAAGTACTCAATAGGTTGAGATTCAGAGGATACGGATTAAAGGGTTTGTAGATATGAGTCTTGAGATGATCCAATTAAGATTTCAGAGGTCCGCATGAAGATGTGAAGAAGTTGTGATCGATCAAGTAAAACCGGTTCCGGGAGATGCTCCGGAGTGACAGAGTGTTACAAAAAGGTCTGGTGAGATTTGGAAGTGCATTATCAGACTCTGCGGATTGGAAGGAGTGTTTGGGATGTCCTTGTGATGTGTCATCTCAATTTGTTCATGATTTGGAGGTCCAGAAGCACATGTTTCAGTATGACAGTGGCAGTAGACTGTGTTCTTGAAGTTTCGGATGAAGAGGAGAAGAGATTCCAGTGAGTAGAGGAAGTGCGGATGTACCTGGTTAATCAGGCAAGCTTGTGAAGGTTCTTGGATCATGTTGAGGTTATGTTGTCAGTTTGCATTGGTGGTAGAGCCCAGAATTGAAGATATTCTTCTGGATGAAGTTCTTGTTCAGACTAGCCGACTGGATGAGTTGTTCATCTTGCGAATGTTCTTGTGGTGGCCGACCGGATGTATTAATCATCTTGCGAATGTCCTTATGGTTGATTGCCGACTTAGATGATTGTTCCTAAGTCAATGTCTTGTATAAATAAAGGTTTGTGAGTTTATTTCAAAGTGTGTTGAGCAACGGATAAGTGTGGTTTAGCAGAAGAGCAAAGGGCAGAGCAGAAGTATCTCAGGCTTAAATGGAACTAATCCAGACATGGTAAAGATGTCAATCTCCAGTTCAAGTTTGTAATTCTTATCACTTTGTAGACAGTGTGTCTCTTGTAGGCAGTGTGCCTCTTTGTGAGCAGTGTGCTCGGGTAGTGAGCCCTAATTGGCATGTGCCATTCATTTTTCTTATTCTTCTAACAGAGAATAATCCTTGGGTTAATCACCTCGTGGTTTTTCCCTTAACCGGGTTTCCACATCAAAATCTTGGTGTCCATTATGTTTGTGTTTATCTGCTCCTGTGTTTATGCATTATGCTTTCATGAATGGTTAACTGACATGCTATTAACTAACAAAGAAGTATCAAGTGTTTGAAGTAGAAGCAAGTTTTTGTACAACTGATTCACCCCCCCTCTCAGTTGTGTGCCCTAGATCTAACACTTTCTGCTCTTCAGCTGCAAGTTTGAGTTCTTCTACTTCTATCTCCATATCCTCTAAAGGATCTATTGTTGTTGCTGCTACATCAATTTTATCTTCTTCATCTATGTCTTTCAAAAGACAGACCTCTTCTACAATCTCCAATGCTTCTACTCTTTTCATTTCTTCATGAATTACTTTTTCTCCACATTGTTGTCCCACATAGTTCATGCCCTTCCATGGGTCCTTCTCTACTGCACTTTCATGTTTTACCTCTTCTTTTCTTTCAAAATAACATGCTACAGTTGAATGCTCTTTCTTTTTCCACTCTTTTCTCTCCTTGTTTCTTTTCTTTTCTGATTTTCTTTCATTTCAGAATGTATGGGCTGCTCCCATATGTTCTTCTGCCCATGCCCCTTTACCAAAGGGTTGCAACTCTTCTTCTTCTCCTTTGCAACCTTGGTTGCAATTTCCTCTCTTCCCTCTCGATCCTTTTGCACAAGGATCTCTTGTTCTTCATTCTTTATATCCGCTACCACTTCTTCATTTTTCTTCTCTTTCATTTTCTCAATCACTTCCATATGCAATTCCTCTTCCTTATCCTTTTCTTTCATGCCTTTTTCCTGTCATGTCTTTGCTGCAATCTCATCCCTCTTGGCTTTGTTACGCTACATAGCTTCCAATTGGTCACATTTCTCCAACAACTTGTCAATCCTCTCAATCTTTTCTGTCATCTCTCTAAGGAATCCCTTCCTTTTGTACCTTCTCCAGCCATCCCATATGACTGGCTTCCCACACATGTATCTTCATCCTACTCACTATTGCAATCTTTTACATACCCTGCAACAAAAATCTCACCACTATCCTTTACCCAACAAGATTCTGGAAGATGTACCTCCAAGACTTCTTCTACCCACTTCCTCTCAGTGGAAGAAGTCTGCACACCTTCTACCCAGCTTCATCTCTGTTCAAGGACAGCGAAAATGATTCTCACATAATCAATTCTCTCTTTTGGCTTCACCACTCTTCACTCCTCTTCACCCGCAGGTCCTGGTAGATACTTTGTACTCTCAAGATCCCCTGCTTTGATACCATATGATGTAGAAAGGTACTCCCCTCTTGACAAAAATAAAAACAATTGGAAAATAAACTCACACAACCAAATATATATACACATTCATATGGGCATGCTCTACCTCACTTCCAATACCCAATTTCAACAAGATTGCAAACAACTACATTCATATGCCAAATCATAAACAGCTAAATGTAAATTCTATGGTATCACTGATTTTATTGAAAGGAATCAACTATCTTACATTTAGATTTACAAACAAGTCTTCAATGTCTTTCTCAGTTCACACATATCAGCACACTTCATTCTCCAATCTGAATCTTCACTCCCACTCTTTTGCTGAATATTTTGCTTCATTTCTGTAGATGTTTCCTCCTTGTGTAGCCAATTCAATAATTTCTTTACACTCTATTTGTTTTTTCTGGGCAGCAAACTTCAATGACTTCACAGTTTTTTTTCCTGTTTGGCAGCGAACCAATTCTTCTCAGAGAAATCTCTTCTCCAATTTGAAAACTCACTCTAGTGTTCTTCCTCTAGCACCACTTCCCTCTTTCTACCTTCTGTATTTTTTTCTTTTGGCAGCTCACTTCTTTTCAGCCATACATAAATTACATCTTTTAATATTTTGTTTTAATGCACATTCAATATGCAGTCAATCATATTTTATTTTCTTGAATATTCTACCCACTAATTGATTTTCTTTTTGTTTTGCCAGGGAGTAGTATATAGTGAAAAGGTGAAATTACGACAAGAATAAAAATCCTCCGTCACTATCCATTTCAATTTTTCAATTAGCTTAAAAAAATGTATATGAGATAAATAAAATCCACCAAACATTACCTTGTGAGGCTACATACACTCTTTGAAAAAAAATTCCAAATATGTGACTTCGACTTTGTGTGGAATCGGGTGTCGCAAGTGGAAAATTTTAGACTTCTCAGAATTCAATGAAAATTGGCAAGTAGGCTCAGAATGATGTCCCAAGGTCCCCTACAAAAGGATTTTGATCCAAACTTCTAGAATTATGAGATATTAAACTTTCTGTAAACCAACAACACACTGTCGACATTAAAACACCAATCTCTGACATTGATTTATCTCAAACCGTGAGAGATATGACTTCAATTTTTTTTGCACTTTCGAGATGGTACCTCCAAGAATACCCCTACAAAAGGATTCTGCTATAGCTCTTATGGATCTTTGGGAATAAGTTTCACAAAACTGCCTGTTGTGCTCTGAAGCGAAAGTATGACAAAAAACTGAAAACTTGTGAATTTTGACTCGCCACTTACTCCAATAGCCAAGAGATGCCAAATGAAAACCAAAATACACCAAAATTGATAACCAAACCTCAAATCTATTTTTGGTTGATGCTAATTGCCAGTCCACCCAGATGCTCCTGCATCATACCTCCACCAAGACAGTTCTTTTTCATTTCATCTTCAAATACATTATTTGCAAAGGCCCAAGAGGAGAAGGATGATATCAAGGAACTAGTTCAGAGAGAAATCAAAATGCATAATTACAAAACTCACAGAGGAGTCAAAATAAGAATCTTCATAGACCTAACAAAACTTGGAACACAAGACCAAACAATGGTGGAGTACCACCTCTATTGGATAATCAAAACTAGGGCTTGAGGTTTGTTCATCTGGAAAAATTCTTTTAGCAAAAGCAACTATGTCTAATTCATGGAGACTACACAATCCTAATGCCCATTATGAGTTGGACTGTCGTGAATTCTAGGTGGCTTCCAACATATTTCAGGGGGGAGTCCAAAATGTAGAGATACAAGATACTATTCCTCCAACAAGATATGATATTGTCCCAACTGCTAGCTATGATACAACTATGGTGCTAGAATGTTATGGCTTTCCCAAGTAAGAAGATAACAAACCTAATGATGAGATTGATGAAGTTCAAGCATATCAGCAATACCCAACTAGGAATACTTATAATCTTAGGGGAAATAAGCCCAAGGATTCATATACTACTTCTATTCCTCCCAATAACTTACAGACTCCACCTGACCCAAATGCTAGTAATAATCTAGAACCACCTATCATGCCCACACTTTCTCATGAGCATGAATATTGACACTAATTTTTTTCTTAAAATAACAACTCTACTATGACTTCACCACACTACACATGGTAACACAACATGCATTCTCGATGTCATAGTATATGCACACAATGATGTGTATGCTGCATCACACTAGGGAAGGACCCAAAAAGTTTGTGGTGATGAAGAATCCACTTTGTTCACAAACCAATAAATTGATTTTCTTAATCTTGTTAAAACTACTAGATGAATTTGCTTAAATATTCCTTAATCAACTTATAAAATAATTGACAACTAGTTAATCTATTCAAATGATGATTAATACATCAAAGTTATCAAGTTCTCACAAGAGCATTTGTCACCTTGTAAGTATCAATCTTTCACCCTGGCTGACATACAAGGAAGTTAGTTATCTAAAAATAAATCTATGACTAAATAAATATAAGACATCATTTAATTATTTTACTAATTAAATCGTAATAAATTTCAATCTCTTCTTCACCTCTAACATTTCGATCTAATTTAATTTTCAAATAATTTTTTTTATTAATTGGAAAGTTTTACAAAAGAAAAATAAATTTGCAAGAGCATATTTGGGGCTTATTTAAATTTGTGTTCATACCTAGACTCATTTAATTATTTATTTATCATCTTATCTATTAATTATCTTATAATAAAGTCACAAAATCAAAACGAATTAATTCATGGTTATTCAAAAGTTGATAAAATTAATTACCTTATATCAAAACTATTTCTTTTAAACTAGGCACCTCATTTGGGTTAAATTGAATAAAATTTAAAACTCCAACTCACTTTAATTGTTAAAATTCTCTATAAAAATTTCAACAACAAGGCTTAGAAGAATTATTTATTTAATTATTATTTATTTATTTATTACTATTTAACTATTTTCCAACAAAGCCACATTACAAAGTCAATTTAATTTAATTTGATTAATTAAATTATTAACAACATTTATTAAATGTTAAAAATTTAAAATACAAATAAATAACTTAGAAAGAAATGAATGAAATGAAAGCAAAGAAAAAATCTAAATAATTAGATTAAACTATACCCTATTCAAATGAAATGCAAGTTAATAAATTATATACAAAGAGAGCTCTTGCTTATATAGGCAAAGGAGAGGCATAAGATTAGGACAAGTGTTATAATCTTATGATATAAGCTAAAAATAGAGAATACCTAAAATAACCCTAATTAACCCAAGCAAATGTGAAGAGGGCCTAAGTGAGAACTAGTTAGGAACTAGACTAGTTAGGAAATGTACCCTATTCACACTAACATTAGATTCTACCAACTATATGTGTCACAATTTAAGCGTCCTTCTTAAAAGAATTTTTTAAAACTTAACACTTAATTAAATTTTCTAAAACATATTATTGAAATTAAATTATATCCAAACCCTCAAACATTAATTTGATTTAATCTCATAATTAATATAATTAAAATCTAAGTTATATATAATAAAAACTAAATCACTCATCTATCTTAATTAAATTTTAAATAATAAATAAATATTAGAAATTAGAGCGTCACTAATAGATCTTAAATATAATATGATATAAAATAATAACTATAATAGCTCACTACACAATTACATTTTAATTTATGTCACATCCATAAATAAATAATTTAAAAAGTCACATGATTAATTATAAATAAATAAAAGTTAAAGATCTAATTCAGTCTACAACATCCACATCCATTTCCCTACCATATCTTTTAATTCTAGTAATTCATATAATAATAGCCCTAAAAGTGCCCTAATTCCCCTTATTCAATCCTAACCATCCATTTTAATTTAATCTCAACCCTCTATCCTACTATTTACACATCAAAATCCACCCTCATCTTTAACTATTTCAAAAGAGAAGAATATACAGGTACATGCTATTGGAATCTTAAATAATTCCATGAACAACCACATCAATTTCTTTCCAAGCATATCTACAACATCAAGGAATGGACGAGTTTCTTGCAAAGTGTCATATGTCTCACATAAGTATTCAAACAGAGAGATTTTGGATTCATTGGAAAGAACACTTTGAGAGTTTTCTGAAAAGTGGTTACATTAAATATTTGGATCCATATTAAAGGAGATATGATGGTTTGAAGTTGACTGAGAAATGTTGTTTTTTAGAATTTTTTAACACATGGTTTTTATTGAAAAATTCATATCCTACAATCTAGGAGAGGAAATTACATTCTATTTTTTGTAAATAAATAAAAATATCTAAATCTATTTTTCTATATTATTATTTTTAGATCTACAATAAAAATGATTATGAGAATTTTTTTCTACAACATTTTAAATCCATTATACATACATTTTTAAATCTCTTTTTTTTAAACACTTAAAACCATAGATGCATACATATTATTTTTTATACCTAAAACAATATTTCAAGTGAATTATATTTTTCTCTTTTAACAATGAATGTATCTATAACAAATAAACCTATTTGTTTACTACGACAATACACTTCTATTTTTCAATGCATTTACAAATATGATTAAACAAAAGAAAATCTTTTAAATGCAATATTTCTTTTTGTACAATGATTTATACAAAGAAATTTAATTTCCATACAATAGACATATAAGCAGATCTTTGATTTCACAACTCTCACATGCATAAGGAAGAAATAAATCTTTTTTCTAAACAAATCTAGAGTGTCATATGCACAAATGTGAAAACAATCACATCCTCTCAAAAGAGAGTTTACAATAGTCTAATGGCTTCAGGAGAGGGTTTCAAAACCCATTTAATATCTTCATCAACATAATTTTGTCATCTTTTGATGTATCTCAAATCTGTAAAAAATAAATCTCTACATCCAAGCCAATAGAGATTTGCTCACCTCCCAACCATAGAGCTTGCTCACAAGTCCACCCCTAAGCTAGGAGGTCCTCATAGAAATCAGTTTTCACAATACAACAAAAAAATACATACATAAAAACACAACACCAACCATGAGCTTAAAAATCACATATGAATATTGACAAGATTCAAAGAAAAGGGGGAGTCAAGGGTACACACTAACCTTTTGGAGAAAACTGTAGACACCTAAAACTTACCACAACATCTTAACCCAATTTATGTCCTTAGTCCCCCATCTAATCCTACACTAATTAATTAAATAAATTATTTAATTAATTAGGTCATCCATTTCTCATCAGCTAATTAAATAGATTTTATTTAACTAGTCTACCCTAAAGTTAGTTAATTAAATAAATTATCTTATTTAATTAACTAGACTAACATCCTAACATTAATTAATTCAATAAATCATCTTTTATTTAATTAACTAAACTAATGTCACCCTAGCTAAAAATCCATATCACCATTTCCTCTAATTAAAAATGCACTTCTATCCAACACCCATTTTAATAATAATTTATAATCCATTTCATCAATCCTAAAACATATCAAATTATAAATCCTAGCCATTAATCTATTTAACTTAATCCTAGTCATCCATCTCTTAATCCAAAATGAGATTAAGATTAAATTCCCATCCATTATCCCTAGAGAATCCACACCCTCAATTCCACACACGTGTGACATGTCCCATCACAAATCCCCTTGAGTCTTCTCACACATTTGAGATTTTAATCTCCACCCTTCATTCAAATTTAGATCATCTCAACCCTCCATTTTCCCTCAATCCATGTCCCATTAACTTGCATCTCTCTCAAATCGACACTTGTTATCTTCTCATTCCACCATGTAAGCTAATTAATTTCTATTGTTCAATCTAAGATTAAATCTTAGTCCTCTATTCCACCCATCTCAAATCTATAAATCTAATCCATCCTCAAGCATATGACATCAAAAATCCACAGGTCTATGCTGCTATATTGAGGAGAACATTTGAGCAACTCGACATCCATCCACTTCATCAACACTTCATGTTGGAGAAAATCACCACATCAATGGAAGATATAATGTTGTTTTAAGTTTGCATCATTTGATTTACTTACCATTGCACACTCTAACCCTTGTTTTGTATGAGTCTAGATTAGGAAGCATATTTGATACATTTGTTTCAATTTTGAATTCTAAACTTATATACTACAATTGGCACACCCAGTAAAGTTAGGAAAAAAGATAATTTTTTTTAGAAAAATCCCTTTTTTTTAGTCCCATTTTGTTTATTCAAAAAAACAAATTAATTCGACATTTCCATTTATTATTCTTTTTATTTTATCATAAAATTTTTTATTTTAAGTCTAGTTTTTAATTTTTTATTTTTCAATAATTAATTTTAACTTTTTAGTAGTTTAAATTTTAAATAATTTTATTTTTAAATTTTAATTAAATCACTTTAATTTTTAAAATTGTTTCACCAACACAAAAATTAAAAAAATAAAGTTTAAACTTTTAAATTTTAAAAAGACCAGGTGCAGGCCCAAAAGCCTGCACCCCCCTTTCCATTCTCCCCACTACATTCAAATTTTACACCTTTAAATTTTTAAAAATTTAAAACTAACAATCCCTAATCTACCCACCAGCTCAACCCCCTACCTTCCTAGCACCTATCCCCTACCTCCCTCGCTCCCCCCACCACCACTAAGGACCACCCACCTACCCTATGGTCTTCGTTCCCCCATTGATTATCCCTTGTGCCTTGTCTTCTCCTCCCCCACTGTCCCATCCTCCCTCAGCTCTACCTCCACCCTACTCCTCTACCCTCTATAGCCCCCCCCCCCAACCCCATTACCTAAATCATTTTTTAAAAATAGTTAATTTTCTTAATAGTTAATCTTTCTTTTTTGGGTAATCCTTTTTAAAATTAATCTTTATTTTCAATAGTAGCCTTTTAATCATTAGCTTTTATTTTTTCCTATTTAGAATTTTATTTTACTAGTTAATTAATAATTCAAAACTATAAAAACAAAAAATAAATAATTTTTTTTTTTTGTCTTCATTTTCTAAAAAAAATTTGCTTTTTTCCCAAATAGGCATTTTTTTAAACACAAACAAATTTTGCCCACCTTAGCCTTTTTTTACATTTTTATAGATGACGGAAAGTTGATTCCACCACCTTCGTCATGGGTTAGGCCATTTACCCCCATCTCACCACACACTGATAATACTCATTTGAATAAAGATTATAGATATTTTTCTCATAACATATGATACTAACGCCTTGCTTGTAGTGCTTTTCGCACGTGTTGAAAACATCTAGACAAAACTACTAACATTTTTGTGGGTGTAGCACACTTGCCAAAGACTTATTTTCCCTACTAATCTAGTTACACATATGACCATATTTAAGGGAAATTAACACCTTGTTTGTTGGGTCTTGGATCTCACTAGTGTGTATGATCGATCCTCACATCCTAGGATGATCTTGGAGATCAAAAACACAAGTTTGATCCCTATTTTGTGTGTTGACCCAAGGAAATTAGTGTGTGTGTTCTCTCCCTTCATGTCACAAGGCAATCTTAGGGATCGAAAGTGCCTAAGTTTATTTCCCTTTAGGGGGGCTTCCTAGGTATTTCATCACCCTAGGGGATGACCTCAACCACATGTTTCGATGAGGTATACAAAGGGGGGAGTGAAAGTTGTGTTGGAACCTAAAAAATCCAGTTCCCAAACATGCATTTTTCTACCCCAAAACCATCAAAAAATCTCAACTTGTGCCTTTGTCTCTTAAACCCATCATTTATATCCGATATGAGACTATTTTTCCATGGGTTTCTTTTAGGAAAATTCTAACTAAAATCCCCAAGTCTTTTTGTTTTTTCCTCCTCTGAAAAATTTGTCCATTTGTCGGTCTTTGTCGACGAATCGACTGGTTTGCAAACCATCGATTTCACCGACTAAGGTTCCTTGGTTCGCAGTTTCGACAGTTGGCGGGTTTACCGACAAAGTGATAGAAGATGAAAGGAGGAAGTTTGAAAGGTAGAAAAAGAAGGAAAGTGCCATGTCTTTTGGCAGAAATTTTTTGGTTCACGAACCATAAGGTTCACCGAGGAGAAAATTTGTCGATAAAGACAAAGGAAGAGATGAGGTGGATGGTTTGCCAACTTTAATTTTTGCCGATAAGGCAAAAGGGGCTAATGGATGAAGACAAGGCAGTGAAGGAATAAAAGGAAGGTAATTTCATGGTTTGTGAAAATATAAATTTGCTAACAAAGAGAAAAGTAAAGAGAAATGAAACAAGTGTCTTCGTCGGCAAAAGGGATGTTTTGTGAACCAAAGGGTTCGCCGATAGAAGGTTCGTCGGAGGGAAGATTTGTTGATAGTAAAGATGAAAAGAAGAAGATAGAGAAAAGAAATGATAATGAGGTTCGCAAACCTTCAGGTTCACCGATTTCACAATTTGTCGATAAGGTAAAGAGGTCGACAACAATGCCAAGGTGTCGAAGTAAATTCAAAAGAAAACATTTTTAAAGTGTTGTAAAAGCTTCTAAAGGGTATGGTTTTTTGAATACCTAAGAATGTGCCATGATTACAGGATTGAATAGGAGGATTGGTACCCAACAATTAATGTTTTGCAGATCAAGGCCATACAGGTGGTTGAAACAATGAAGGTCTTCAATGCACCAGTACACAAAGAGGACAAAGTGGATGAAGCAGATATTGTAGGTACTAGGATATGGTTTTATCTTTCCCTCATTAATGCTCCAGGTACCTAAGGCATGTGGGCAATCATCCTCTACAAGTTTTACAGACATGCCATGGTGTGACTGACACTCAATTCATGCAGATTTTCTAACAGGGTCATGGGCCAGTTTTAATGCAACATGGATATACTTGTTGACTGAGTTTCAACACCCAAGGATGCACAGTGAATGAAAAAAGCTATATATGCATATGCTAGAGATGTTTTAGGGGTTGGTCGTTGAACCAATTGTCTGCTCAGGAATGCCTAGGGGAGATTTTAGGGCATAAAGCAAAGGATAATGTCTGAACAAGAAGTGAAGGGATGCATCCAAAAGAAGGGAGGAAAGGTTTCATTGAATATTCTCATATCATAGTATGTCTCCAAGGTGCTTTGTAATGATTCAAGGGGCTATTGAATCGTAATTTTGTATTCTCTTTTGCCACATTTGCTAGCATGAATGTAACAGAAGTTAGATAATGTATGACTACATTTAAATCATACAAAACTTTTGTATGGGTCTTTCTTCTATTATGTGTGGGTTATTATAGTTGTATTTGTGATAAATAAATGTGTCCATTATATGAAATATATTTTTGAGTTGTATGTCTGTGACTCATGTTTCTGTTGATATTTTGTTGGGTGTGTTTTCATTTGTTGTTCATGACTCAGTTGCCCAATGGAGTAGGCACTGGTCCATATTGGGGATGAATCAATCACCATTTTAATCAAACCCTTGTCCTATTAGCTGTAGGAGTAGGAGTAGATTTAGTTTAGGGTTCTACATGCTATCCATGATTTAGTGTAATAACTAGGGATAAATCTGAAGTGATGCAAAACTGTTTTAATCATTGGTGAGTTATGTACATGTATGCATGTACTGTGTATCTTGTGTATGAGAATTTAAGTGGATTCATCTCAAGGAGTATGATGATGTCATGTATGGGTGCAAATGCATAGTGCAGTAATCAGCTTAGTTAGAGTCCTGTGCAGTCAGTTTGTCTTGACCTAGTGACAACTTTGGGGGTCAAGTGTTCTCTGGGTATGGATGTGTTTGTTTGTGTTATATTTCATGCCTCTAGGAATATTCCTCCTAGGTCTAGATGAGCCTGAAGTGTAGAGGAGCATACCCACTCCTGTCAGTTGGCCAAAATCACCCTTGACATGTTGATAAACCTCTTTCAATCACCTTGACAACACCCCTGGCCTGGGTGATTGTGAAATGTTTTAAGGTTTTGGGTTGTAGTCATTTTGGGAACCAACATTTTGGCATCATTGTCAAGGATAATACTAGTAGGTTAAAATCATTTGGAGACACTACTGGTGAGTTGAACCCATAATCAAATTTGTGGCCTTGAAGGTCAGTCGCATTTCAAGGAATTCCTCTTTGGAAGAGGTGGTGAATCTACTGTCAAAACAAAAGTTTGTTACTACTACCCCTTGGTTGTTGTTGATAATTTGAATGCTCTATCTCGGTGTGCAACAACTGGTGAAATAAAGGTGCACTTGGTTTTCTTCCCAGCCATGAAATTTGTTGTTCCTATCATGCTGAAGGAACAAATTTGTAAGCCTCTCTTTTCTACCCTACATTGTAGAACGTTTTAGTCATGGCCAACTTATATGAACATGGATACCCTAGGGATGCTCCTTCATGTGCATCTTCTTATGTTGTAGGCCCTATAAACTATCTAGTTTTTGACCATACTGACAATGCATTTTCTAGTCATGGCTCTGTATGTTATACAAACCCAAACCTATATGCACCCATGCAAAATCAAAATGACTTAGCAATGCATCAATGTGACATTGATAAAACCAAACAACTCCTGGAGTCATTATTGCAGCAAGAAGAAGAAATGGAAAATCATATTAGGTTGCTAGAGTCTAGGGTGCAATCCAATGCATTCCCTGCTGCCCCAGAAAATCAATTTGCTTAGTCCCCTGCTCCTCCTTTAGATCCAGTATATAATCAGCTAGACCTCTCTTGGGTTGATTACAAAAAGATGAGTATGTCAACCAAGGTCTATAGCTAGTTGCCCAAGTTTGATGGGTACAATATTTAGGAAGGGGACACACATGTTGTTGCATTTTTAGAATCCATGTAAGAACACCGGTTTGAGGATGAGGACATGTCGATGAGGTTATTTGTTAGGTCTTTGTGTGGAAAGGCAAAAGAATGGATCCAAAGTTTTCCCGAGCAGTCCTTTGCCTCGTGGAATGAACTTGTGGCAGCATTTGAAAAAGAATTCACCAAAGGTCTTGACCCTGTCGATCTTGTCATAGAGCTGGAAAAAATTAAGAGACAAGAGGGAGAGTTATGCAAGGATTTTAGCCATAGGTTTTTTGTTTCCCTTTCGAACATTGCAAATAATTTCAAACCTAGCACTCCCACTTGCATTGATATGTTTTTGAAGCATATGAAACTGGACTGAGTTATGTGTGTTAAGATTTCAAAATAACCAGTATGCAGCAGGCATATTTGTCTCTAGACTCCATGGAGAAAATGAGAGATGACTACATAAAGGGTTTGTTATCCACAAGTGCATGTCTTCCTGATAAAAAAATGCTAATTTGAATAGCAGCAATGTGGATATGACAATCAAGTGAATGCATCATCAGAGGAATATGATTGTGTAGTCAGAAGAGTAGAAAGTGATGATGGTGCATCATATGACAGTGAGACAAATAATTAAAGTAGTGTATGCACCTACCTTTAGTTGGATAGCTCATCAAGTGAAAATGAAAATGATGAAACTAATGGTGACCTCCAACCTAATGTTGAGGTATGTGGCTCAATGAACAATGAGGAAGGTGTGTACATGAGTGAGCAACAAGTTGAATCAGCTTGTAAAGTTGATTATGGAGATTATGCATGGGCAAATAAATTAGATTGTGATCAAGGAACTTATTTCTTGTTTGATGAATTATCCTCCTTTGTTCCTTTTGTATGTGATGGAGCAATTGATGTTTGCTTGCATGAGATTGATGTAGAGCTGGTTGCACATGATGATAACCGAGCTGAGATAGTTGTTGGTGCAGCCATAGAGTTTCAGTGTGAAGAGCTTGCCCTGGATTATGAAGATGGTGACCATATGGATGCATATGAGAGCTTGTTTCTTTGGTGCAATGTATGTTATCTTCCTCATGCAGAGTGTGCTTCATCTAAGCCACAAGGAAATGATAGATAAATGAAGGAAGAAGATTTGTGTCAGCAGTCTGTTTGCAGCAGTGAATATGACACAACAAATTGCCAAAGTGGACTTAAAATAGAGAGACAATTTGAATAACATGGTTCTTTACTTGAGGTGTCTCATGATTTTCATTTGTGTGCTGATGGTTTGAATTGCAACCTAAGTCATGGGTATGATTCAGAAGTTGAAGGTTGTGGCAACACATATGAAAGTTGTGTTCAAGGGCTTGATGGTAATGCAAATGAATATGAATGTTTTCACTTTGATGTGGAATGCATGTTAGCTCTTGAATGTGTTGGTTCTGTAGTAGAGATTGAGTATTTTGTATGGGACATTGATATGAATGAGCAGCAAGGCATGTGTATGCCTGAGTTTTAACAAATGGCAGCCCAACTAGAAGATATGACCAAGATGGATTCTTTCCGTTTTGATTTGTAAGAAAAGATGTCTTCTTTTGTGGATCAGTAGTACATTTAGGCACAGTTCTCCTTGCCATGTGAATTGGAAGTGTTTTCCTTTTCCCTCAATTTGCATGAAGAGGTCAGCAGGTATGATAGCTTGGCATTTGATAATGGAGGTTGGTCTTCATTTATTTCTTTGGTTGTTGACCTAGTTCTTGATTTTGCACTCCATGTTGTTATGAAAGTACATGATGTAGCATGGAATAGGTCAAGTAGCCTTGCAACAGTAATTTCATTGGTGGAGCTGTCTTTGGCTCCACAAACATATGTTACAAATTGATACATGTTGGGGACAATCTTTAGTTGTTGTAGCTGGGTGAAAAGTGAGGGAGATCAGCTCCTTCATTCATATTATCTTCAACAGAGGCAAGAGGTTTCTGTCATCTTGTGTAGTTTTGTCCTGCAATGTCTCAAAATTTTGAATACAGTCAACTTTCCTTTTGTGCACTTATGCCTGACTACATATGTTGTCTTGTATATACACCTTTGTTGTAAATACGTCTTTCATTGTTTCCCCTATTTTTTTGCCTTTTTGGTCTGCCTGGAGATAGCCAGTTCTCTTTGTGCCAAGTTCAACACATGACCCCAACTAGAGCCAGTGTTGGCACTTGAAAAATCCATGTCCCAAACAGGCATTTTTCTACCCCAAAACCATCAAAAAATCTCAACTTGTGCCTTTGTCTCTTAAACCCATCATTTATATCCGATCTGAGACTCTTTTTCCATGGGTTTCTTTTAGGAAAATTCTAAATAAAATCTCCAGGTCTTTTTGTTTTTTCCTCCTTTGAAAAATTTGTCCATTTGCTAGTCTTTGTCGATGAATCAGATGGTTCGCAAACTATCGATTTCACCAACTAGGGTTCCTTGGTTCATAGTTTTACCAGTTGGCGAGTTTGCCGACAAAGTGATAGATGATGAAAGGAGGAAGTTTGAAAGGTAGAAAAATAAGGAAAGGGCCATGTCTTTTGGTGGAAAACTTATGGTTTGTGAACCATAAGGTTCACCGAGGAGAAAATTTGTTAATAAAGAAGAAGGAAGAGATGAGGTAGATGGTTTTCCAACTTCATTTTCTATCGATAAGGCAAAAGGGGCTGATGGATGAAGACAAGGTGGCAAAGGAAGAAAAGGAAGGTGATTTCATGGTTCATGAAAATAAAAATTTGCTGACAAAGAGAAAAGTTACAAAGAGAAATGAAACAAGTGTCTTCGTCAGTAAAAGGGATGGTTTGCAAACCATAGGGTTTGCCAATAGAAGGTTTGTCGTGGGGAAGATTTGCCAATAGTAAATATGAAAAGAAGAATAAGAAGGAGAAAAGAAATGATAACGAGGTTCATGAACCTTCAAGTTCACCGATTCCACAGTTTGCCAATAAGGCAAAAAGGCTGACAACAATGCCAAGGCGCCAAAGTAACTTCAAAAGACAACATTTTTAAAGTGTTGTAAAAGCTTCCAAAGGATATGGTTTCTTGAATATCTAAGAATGTGCCATGATTGTAGGATTGAATAGGTGGATTGTGTAGAGGAAAACCAATGTGTTGTAGACTTAAATAAAATTCAGGGTTAAACCCATCTGAATAGTCCACTCTATCATTGTATTCCTACATTGAATTATCAACCAAGGAGCGTAATCTTATGATGATGCTTGCACTATATATGCCTTCAAGACTCATTTCTATCTTAAACTAACTCATACAGACTTATTCTGATTAGCCTAGTCTGTTAAAGTTCACAGAAATGTAAGAATAGCAAAAATAGTTTAAAATCTAGTTGCTACAGGTACCTTCAGCATAAGCTGAAGATAACTATATTCAACAGGGAATTACAGAATTATCTCAAAATATTCAGAATGATAAAAGAACTAACACTAACCTCCGGAGGACTTAAAATATGCATTTGTTCATGAATCACAACTACTGGAAATAGCAATCAAGATATTTCACTTGTCTCGCAATGCAATTTATGAAATAACAGAAAAACAATTTTAACTAGGAATGCATAAATAAATAAGGAAATATACATAGTGAGAGTTAGTACCTTGAGTGGCCAGCTCAGGGAACTATCTCACTTAATCTAGAAACCAAATCTACTTCAGATTCTCATGCATTCTCATAACACAGAGTTGTATTCAATTCATATCAAAAAATAGAATCTTCTTAGATTTTTATTCAAATCAAAACATGTCTAGATAATTGATATTGAAAAATAGAGTAACGGCTAAGTAACTGGAAAGTAAAAGCAACGAACTCATCCCTCTAACTTATACAAAAATGAGAGAGTTTTATGTAACTACTAACTAATCCTCAGTCAATCCAACCCTAGATACTAGGATACAGGTTTCATGATTGATTTATTAATCTAACTGATCAAAAGAAGAAAAGTCTTGTTCAAACAAGAACTCTCATGAAATGGTTTGTATGAAAAACCACTCATAGACTGCATTTAGAACAAGTCTTCTTTTCTGCATTTATTCCAATCTATGATGGTACAGATTTATCCTCCATCTCTCTTCACTTTTGGTGTTCAAACTGCACTTCACTTAATTCCACTGTCTTGCAACTCGTTGCAATTGCTCTTTCCTTGATGCCACGTCCTTGCTGCACAGGGTTAATTCTCCAAACATATGCACACAAAATAGATTTCATATTAAACTATAGAATTCTATCTATATTACATGCATACTTATAATTTAAGTCATTCACTTGATAATATAACTGTTGTCGATGAGGATTGCACCCTTATGCAAAGCTGTGACACTCTGTAATCCTTTAAAACATGGGGATAAACACAGGCTGTGGGTGACCTATAGTGAGTTTGAACCTCCAAATTGTGGGCTGGTTCCATTAAAATATTCTATTTGAAACTATGATTTTCTATTTTGGAAAAGGGGAAGAAGGAAACTATAAGGAAATAAAACTGTAAAATTTGGTGATGCACCTAATAAGGATGGAAAATTTGTAATCTGATTCACAATAGAATTCAGAAATCTGACCTACACAATCCAATTTTGGCATAAATATCACAAAAGTGCTTCTGAGGAAAGCTGGAAAATCAACTCTTTATGAAGGAAAATGACTTTTCACAACATAAAAAAACTATTTTTTGTAACACAACCTAAGACCTGTAATATCACTATGCTTAACACTGCAAGTAAGATTGAGACAATAATTTTAAAGGTTTTGATAATTAAACATAGTAAAACTTCATCAAATCACCTCATACAATTAGCATCAAATGGAAAGGCAACTACTTGATTCCAAAAAATAAAGGAAATATTGCATGAAAATAAAGAAATTGGAACTGTAATCTACTGTGATCTCTATAAAAATGTCAAAAAATGAGCTACAAAACTTCCTTCTCTCTCAATGTGTAAAAGAGAAAAGAATGCAAGAACTAGCAAAAACCAAGTTTTGCTTTACAACATATAGTTTGCTCTCTCCAAGAGGCATGCAAAAATGAACTACAACTAACTGCCTCTAAAAATAAATCCTCCAAAGTGATCCACAAGAAAACTAAGAAATCCCTAAAAATAAGGGCTCAAACTGCCACAAAATGTGCAAAAAATAGCTCAAAGATGACCTTCTCCATGTGTTTGACCAAGAAGTTGACCAAAACCCCTCAAATCGCTCCTCAAATCATGCAAAAAGGCTCCAAATAGCCTTAGTTAACTCAACTCATCAATTTGCATGATTTTGCTTTTGCAAAATTGATGTGAGTGAATACTAAAGTAATTAGGATAATTACTCTATTGTTAGTTACAACTTGTACTATTTTTTATTTTACAATTTGTGAAAAATAATAAATTAATTTGAAGAATATTACTTTACTATTTATTTACATTGGTTTATTTTGTAAAATCATGCATGATGAGAAAAATAAAACTCCTTATCTCTCCAAATACAATTGCCTAATTTGCATGATTTGAGTACAAATAGGACTTAGAAGAAAATAAAACTCCCTTATATCTCCTTGTGAGAAAAAATCACCTAGCTGCATGCCATATGCATCCTCATGCAAAACATACCCTCCAAGAATCTTTATCATGTAATGATAAAATCATAATGTAAAATCTTGTCGCCTTGCAATCTCTTATCTTTACACATCTTTTTTCTTTGACTACATTTGCAAGGCATAGAGAACATCTCCTTTTGACCATATTCGGTCACTTTGCATGTATTAATTATTACAAGAAAACCTTTGACTTGGAAGGAGACAAGGCATAGGGAATCTTCGATCATGTGATAGTTTGATCATTTCGACTATATAGTAGTCGACCACAAGGTAATAAGTATTTTGTTTTGATTTTGCATTAGTCATAATACTTATCTCCTCTAATGATATCAACACCTTTTGACTTGGGGCCACATGCAAAGAACACATACCTGTCGGCCTTTTCTAACAATGATTATTAGGAGATATATCATTTGATGTTTTGACCTCGCTCAAAATTTAGATAAGGCAATGATAATTTTGAGAAGTCAAAAAATCTCAAGGAAAGAAAAGAAGCTTAGAACCAAAAAGAAGGTGAGAAACCCTAAACTTAGTCATTTTCATTTGCTTCTTTTCTCGATCATCCACTCTACAATTCTTTGGCAATAGGGTTTGATGATTGTATGAGCTTCTTTCTAGCATCTCTGAGCTCGTTCTCCTCGCATTCTTGAGTGAAATGAAGCGGCACGGAGTGGTGAGTATAATATCTCCATCTTGACTGGCATTTCTTTAACATTTTCTGTAGTTTCTACAACAATGGCCGCGGCCATACTTGCCTATCTTTGTTCTTTCTTTTCTTGATATTTACTCTTCTATTTCTCTGTGTTTGAAAAACTTTTGCAAATGTGAGAAAATATACTCAATTCCTCACAAGGAGGCCATGGCCATATCTACCTTCTTCTTCTCTGCAACTCTTTGAAGGTAAGCTCTTTTTCTTCTTTGTTGTACTGTATGCTCTTTCTCATCATTGTATATGTGAAAGGAAAACAAAACTTCAAGTTTTGCTATTTGGGTGTCATTGTATTCCTCTCTTTTTGATATGGCTATGGCCATTGTTATCTCTGTAGCATTTTCTTTTTATTTTCTCTGATATAAAACTTGAAGGGTTTGATGTTTATATGAAATGAGGGTTTCTTTGAAATCTTGCCAATAAACTCCTTCTTTACCCACGGCCATGCTTCTAAACACTTTATATCATTCTTCCATGACTGTATTCGCAGAAAGAAAGAAGGGTTTGTAAAAACTTTGACAAGGGTTTCCAAAAAATGCATATTAATGCATTATATATCCAAGGCCTTGATAGAGAACATATTGTAGCATCATTCCTTTTCTAAAATAGCAAAAATGTGTTAGGGTTTCATAAAAACCCATATGGGTATCTCAGAAAAACTACCTTCTGTCACGACCATGCTATAAAAACACTCCTCTATAATTTCTTCTTTCCACTGTGCAAAAAGAACACCCTCATTTTTATCAGCTGGGTATCTTCTTTCAAGCATAAATCTTGCTTTTCTCTTCGCGGCTATGGCAAAAAAATACACTGTGTTTGATTCCTTTCTTTGTATGCACAAAAATGTATTAGGGTTTTATCCATCTTCAAGGGTTTGCATTTTGTATGAAAACAGTCATAGCATATATTCTCTCTCCTAAGCATCCCTCCTTCAGTTCTGTGTATGAAATAAGATTTTGTTCAGAAATCTGAACTAGGTTTTCAAATTTTATAACATAGAAAATACTATTTGTTGTCATGGAGACTTGTTCTTCTAGCTCTTCTACTATATCTGAACACTTCTAAGTGATAATAAATGTTATTTTCTATAGCAGACTATGTATCTTTTCCTATAAAAGATCATGTGTTATTCTTGCATACATAAATCTCTTTTCTGAGTATGGAATTTAGCTTGACATTTCATTTTGCTTTGACTGGTCAACTGTCAAATAATCTTCATTATGTTGTTCTTTCACATTTACTTTGGCATTTTGATCCTTCTGTAGCATGTCTAACATATCATTGATCCTTTATATTGTCTTCCATCATGGCATATGCCTGCCATAACTGTATCAATCAGAATTCATGATGTATGAATAATGAATACTTGACTGTCACCAGTCAGAGGTATTACTGTCTTGATCTCTCTTGTTCACTACCTGTAGATACTTTTATCAATTGTTATAGATAATGATACACCTGTACTTGTTGTTTCTCTAAAACTGTAGCATTCATTTGATCTTTCACATGATGTATCTTCTTCGTTGATGACTGTCAGATGCTCCTCATGATGCATTTGTCTGATTCTGTCCTTTTAGAGGCATGACCTATATTATTTATTTCAGTTGCACTTGATCACCTTGAGCACTTGTATCTGGTCATTTTACTTACTATCTCCTGGAAGCATTATTCTGGTTCTTTATCTTCATCAGGTATAGCAATGTAAACACTTATATAGTTGATAAAGTCAATGACATACATAAGTGTGACTTGTCTTCAACTGTAACATCATATGCCTAAATATGTAAAAACTCCTATAGCATATCTTCACACTGTAACCTCCATGGTTGCATTTCTATTTTTAGCACTTTGTCAACTTGACTCAGGCATTCTGAACTTATCTAATTTGTTTCAATCAATGTCATGATGACACACTTTCTCTATAAGTTGATTAAATGATGCATGATATACTTTGAATGATGCATCTCATCTTATTCCGATATTCCTTTTCAAATGAATAAAAAGGAAACCTGTTGGGCTCAACCCTTGTGGGAGCCATATTTTCTCCACATGTTTTAAATGTCTTCAAATCAGCAACATTACTTTTCCTATACCTGCATAGTGAACAAACATGTTAGCATAAAAACATACCTAATGGTATTGATTGATCCTCTTCATGATATTCTAATTTATGGCACATGTCTGATTTGATCTTTCATATGAAATGCATGATATGACAAGTTGATATGTCTGCATGATAAACCATATGATAACATTAAATAGCTGGAGCTCTTACAGGACTTTCCCCAATTTTTTGCAGATACAACTGATGCAACTGGAGCTAAAGATGCGGACTAAAGATTAGTTGTCAACAAGCTCAACAACCAACTTGCTCAGGCAATGATGGATATTTAATTTTATCATGTGTTCTTCATCATTCTTTTATCATCAAATGTATAGCTTGCATATGTCTGCATTGCTCAGTTTAGTTACTCCCAGGGCTTGTGTGGGACACATTTGAACACTTCTTTTAAACATGATCAATTAATCTATCTTATGCACTTGATGTATGTATGTTTCTTTTTCAATCAATGCATAGGATAAAATAACAGATACTGAATGTATGTTCCAAATATGACATGAAATGACAGTATAAATAAATATCTTTCTTTCTTTCTTTCAAATATGATTAATTGAATAATCAATGTCTTATAACTCCTGAAAGATAACACTATTTTAGATCAACTGTATGTCTTGGATGATTGATTCCTTGACATCCTGATTCACTTGTTATGATGATTCATCAGTCCTAATTGGATTGATGGGTTATCCTGACAACTGAATATCTATCTCTGCTTTGTCAAGACATCATTTGTTCATCGAATGCAATAACTTTGAAGTTTTCTTTTACTCCTCCTGAACAACTGCACTTAGGTCTAACTAAATTTAGTGTGAACAAAATTTAGTAACAATAACCACCATATTCCATATTATCAACATAGGTTTAAAGTCTTTGAAAAGTATATGAGAAATAGCATACAGTAATGGTAATGTTTGTAAAGTATCTGCAGGATCATATGAAAAGGTCTTAAAAACATATAAAAACAGCATAAAAAGAAGTCAATAATTCAACCCTCATCTCCCCCCAACTACTCTTTTGCTTGTCCCCAAGCAAAATCAAGGAACTAAACATCTAGGGTAGAAGATTATAATGCAAAGTGATTCATCTGAGGTCCATGACTTCTCTGACTCCTTGTCCCTGTTTTAGATAAAAACCATTGTAGCAGGCAAGCCTATTCATCCTAACCAATTCTGCATTCCTACATTTATCACTCTTTTCACCTGTCTAGTATGGTATTGGGTAAAGGAGAATAGGAGGGTGAAATGTGAGTGGTAGCCATGCTACTCATGTTTTCTCTGAAATCCTGATATACCTGCGTAGCCTCTCAAACATGTTCATGAAATTGTGGAAGGAGTGGGGCTCTTTCCTCTGCAATTCTGGAGTCAGACTATCCCATCTGTTCTGCACATACCTCTGGCAGTTCTGAATGATAGACACTACTAACCATTGTATCCTTCTATAATCCCTGAGTCTAAAATCCATAATTACCTTATCTAGACCCTTACGAGAGAGGAGTGATAACCATTGGGTCAGGATCACATCAGGATTTAAGGATTCTTTCCTAATTTGCAGTGGCACCTTCTTTTCTTGTTCCTCTTACTTATCCCTTAGCTCCCCTCTAAGTTGCTCATTTCTGAGGTAAGACATCAATGCTCTAACTTGAAAATCACCAGCATAGATCAAGGGGTTCCACTCTGTATCTTCTTCCATCAAATAATTGTGCAAACAATATTCACACAATTGATCTTGTTCTTCCAAACTAACTTCTTGAAATAACTAGAAAAAATCATGTCTTGAATAGATAGAAATAGACTGATCATTGATGAATCTATTAAATTGAAAACTGAGAAACTTTTCCTTGAGAAATAATGCATAAACTATTGGTGGAGGTCTACATTCAATGATTTGAATTGCTCTATCAATTACCTCTGTCAGCTTCCCTTCCAACCTTTTGATTACCAAATCCTTTTCCTCAACTGATGCATTAAGACTTTGTCTCTCTTTTTCCCAGTTCTCCTTTTCTTGCTTGGTTTTATGAGTCAGTTTCATTAATTCAAAGCTTAGAGACAGAGTGGTATGGTACCCTGGGGTTTTTATCATAGGAGGTTGGAGAGTGAGCACTTTATCCTCTTCAATTTTTGATTTACTTAAAGCCAGTTGTGCTAATAAATCTAAATTGGAACCATAACCATAAGTCTAAATTTTCTCTTCTAACTCTTGAATCTTTTTCTCTTTTTCTTTATATTTCTCCTCATACGTCTTCACCTATTCTTCTATCTGACTTATTCTATCCAAAGCCTCTTGAAGTTCTTTTCTAATATTTCTGTCCTCCAACAATTCTTTTTCTTTTTCAAAATTTAGATTTTCATCGTCACCTTCTCCAGGAATATCAAAAACTTCTTAAGCAGAATTATCAGGTACAGACTTCCCCATTTTCTTTGCAGTAAACAAATCCTCTGACTCAGAATCAGAAGAAGAAACATACCTTCTTTTCTTGGCAAACACATTGACATTATCACAGGCATCAACAGAGACATCCTTTGGAGGAATTTCTCCTCTGTCTGAATCTAAATTTAGTGGAATTGGATCCTTGTCTTGCTGGCCTTTATCTTTTTCCTCTAATTTATGTTCCTCAACAACTTTTCTCTTGGCACTTTGCCTCTTTAGCCTACTTGAGCATCTAGGAGTGACAGTCTCCAGCTTATCTTCCTTTTTCCTCCTCTTCTTGTCCCTCTTCTTCCTCCTTTCCCCTATATTTTCTTCTTTCATTGTAACCTTGTGCTTCTTCACACCCTTCCTATTCTTCTTTTCTTTACCAGATGCTAAAGGAGTGCTTCTTTTAGCTTTAGGGGTGGATGATGAGGGTTCTTCTACTGCTACAGGCCTAAATTATGGAGGATTTTCATCTTGTGGCTCTTCATGCTCAGTTTCATATGGAAGCTCAGGGTTATATGGAGGCTCATCTTTTGGTTCTAGTGCCTCTAATAGTGTTGAAATATCCACACATTTCTTAAAAACTTCCCACTGAACCTGTGGGTACTAAATTCTCTAACTTCTCTTTATTAACATGGTTATTAAACAATGATGGGATAGAGTGGTGTCTATTTGTTGTTTCTGGTATTCAGAAGACATTCTTTTCAACATACTATATAGAAAATTTGGAACATTGGCCAGTTTTTCATGCCATAGATGATTGAGCAATTTGAAATGTATAGTATATAACATGTTATATCGACCATCATAGGTAATATATCTAATGATGTATGAAGCACATTTCCCCCAAAAGAAGGGAAGAGATAATTGCTTCGTACCTTGTGTGGTGGAGTCCAAGTGTTCACCTCTCTCATAGAATTCCTCCCTAGCCATGACTGCATCAGCTCTAGCTGGGTATTTGGACCTTGTTCGTGGCAACCCTGTGACCTGAGCAATAGTTGTTTCGGAAGCATCTACAGTCAATCCTTTCACCATTGCTTCATCATATTGTAATGTGAATGCAAATTCCTTTGCCATCTCATCATCATATTCTGTTAGTTTCAGAAAGTAATCTAACCACCCCACTCTTGTAAAGAGTGGAAGAACCATTACATCTTCCAATATTTCTTTATGTGCAGAGGGTTCTCTTCTGATTGCATCTCCTCCCATGATTTCTATAAATTACAATTGCAATCTCTACAATGTCAATTTCTGGTGAACAGTGTCAATATCTGTTGCTTCAACTCACCACCCCAAAAAGATAATTTCTGCTACTTCAATTCACCACCCAAAAAGAACCAACTTACAATTTATGGCTCTCCTTTCTTCTCCACTGTAACTTCCTTCGAGTAATAGGTTCACTCATTGGCAAAACAAGGTAATTTCATGGCGTAGGATGTTTTATCTAGTTTTTCTTGAAAGGCAAAAGATGGTGAATGGTGAAAATCAAAAAATAAACCCCTCCCCCCAACTTAAGTTTGAAGTGACCTTACTTCGCATGTCAATTAATACGGAATGAGGAGTATTGATTAAATGGAATGGTGGATAATATTCTCGCATGCATGAAATAAACTACAAGTAATTATGAATATAAAAAGAAAGCTAGTTTTAATGATTGAAAGTTACGTAATGCACATATGGAATGGAAAGAAATAATTAAAACACCTTGGAATTTGTGAACATATAATGATGATTTGAGTTGATATGCATGTGGCAAACGGTAAGGTGGCGGGTACTGCGGTAGAAATATGATGTGATGGTACATAATGGCGAAGAAAAATGAACAACTCATGAATGTGAGTTGACACTTGCGGCAATAGAGCAAAGTGATTTTGAAATGAATGTAGCATGTGGAATGGGCGGGAAAAATTAGGTATTGTTCACCAAACTGTGGAAGAAGACTGCATACAGGAGTTGCTACAGGTGCCACCAGCACAGGTCCCGACTGTGTAATTATAGATGTATTATATCAGGTCCCTATATGAGAGTGGTAAACAGGTCCTTGTGGAAGTAATTGTAGTAACCATGGATATTGTGTTGTGTGTGCATGTGATTTTAAAGAAAAGAAAATTAAGTTTCGATGATAGGGGTTGAGTATTACAACTCAACCTCCACATCATTGGACAGTGTTGGTGGATCAACATTGGAAGGTGTATCAGTTGGTGTTACAGCATCTTCATCAGGAGTGTTAGGAGTACCATACTGAGCAGCTAGAGAAACAAGAAAGTCATCCTTCTGAAGTGGCTTTTTATACAGTTTTAGCCTATGCTCATTCACTAGCAGTGAAAATTGAACTTCATCAATGGTCCACAAGTGAACTGCATCATTAGGAAAGACTTGTTTAATCTCATATGGGCCTAACCAACGGGACTAAATCTTGCCCTTGAAGTCCTTGTATCTTGAATCATAGAGGAGTGCCCAGTCACCAACAGTGAATTCTTTAGTCTTGATGTACTTGTCATGCCATTTGCCTCTTTGTTTCTGTATGACCTCTGTGTGATCGATGGCCTCCAATCAGATTTCATCTAGAGCATTCAAATGTTGTAGCCTGTCCTGTTGAGCTGCTGTCAAATCCATCCTGAGGTCCACTGCTGTCCTCAGGGTTTTGTGTTCAAATTCTATAGGCAGGACTGATGTCTTGCCATAGACCAATTCATAAGGTGTAAACCATGTAGTTGTCTTCCAGGTAGTTCTGTATGCCCAAACAGCTTCTGGGAGCCTAGAAACCCAATCTCGTATGTGAAGTTGTACTGTCTTTGTCAAGATGTTCTCAATTTCTTTGTTTGTGACTTCCACCTGACCATTAGCCTCAGGATGGTAGGAAGTGGATTTCTTATGTTTGATATGATATTCCTCTACCAGTTTGGTGATTAAATCAAATGTAAATTGTGGTCCTTGATCAATTACTATCTCCCTTGGCACACCATATCTAGTGAAGATGTCCTCATACAAGAATTTGGCCACATTGCCATCTCTGACAAACTGTAAGGGTTTAACCTCCACCCATTTAGTTAAGTAATTAGTACATACCAAGATATATTCTTTGTTGTTAGATGTAGGAGATATAGGACCCACAAAATTCAGTCCCCACTTATCAAAAGGGGCCAATGAAATTTGTGGCTACCAAGGCATCTCATCACTTCTTGTAGGCCTCCCTATTCACTGACATCTATCACAGCTCCTAGTGTACTTGACAACATATTTATGAAGTGTTGGCCAATAATATCCTATTGTCAATATTTGAAGGTTGTCCTTTTGGCTGCAAAATGTCCCCCACAAGGTTCATCATGACATGCCTTCATTATATCAAACACTTCATCCTCTTTGATACATCTTCTCATAATATTATTTGGGCCAGTGTAAAATAGGAATCCAGAAATCCAAGAATAGGAGAAACATTTGTGAACTAGTTGCCTCTTCTCCCTTAGAGAGAAGTAACCTAGAATCTGCCCTGTAACCAAATAATTGGCTATATCTGCATACCATGGAGTGTGTATAGTTAGAGCAAATAGATGCTCATCAGGAAAAGAATCATCAACCACTCCTTCTGAGGACTGTGTAGGCAGTCTAGACAGAAAATCAACAACTACATTAGCCTTGCCTGGTTTGTCAACAATTGTTATATCAAATTCCTGTAACAATAATAACCATCTTACAAGTCTTCCACCCACTATTGGTTTATTCATCAAATATCTAATTGTAGCATGATCTATGTGTATGAATACTTGATAACCAGTAATGTAGTGTCTGAATTTGTTTACGGCATAAACAACTGCCAACATCTATTTTTATGTCATAGTGTAGTTTAACTCAGCTCCCTGCAGATTTTTGCTGACATAGTATATTGCATATTCCTTAGTTCCTTCATGCTGACCTAGAACTACTCCAATGGCAAAGTCTGATGCATCTGTATGGATGTGAAAAGGTAGTGTCCAATTTGGACCTCTGAGAACAGGGGCTTGTGTCAAGGATGTTTTTAGCTTTTCAAAAGAAGTCTGACAATCTAGTGTCCATTCAAATTCACTGTCCCTGGTCAACAAAGTAAACAGAGGTGCAACAATCTTACTAAAATCCTGAATGAATCTCCTATAATATCCTGCATGTCCTAGGAAGCTCCTTACATCCTTCTGTTTCTATGGAATAAGCAGGGTAGAAATAACTTCAATCTTCTTTGGGTCAACTTGTATGCTTGCACTTGAGATAAAATGTCCTAGAACTATTCCTTATGTCCTCATTAGAAAACACTTTTCATTACTCAAAGAGAGGTTGTGCTCTATGCATCTTTTCAACACCTTCTCCAAATTGTGTAAAGCTTCATCATATGTGTCACCATATGTGGTGAAGTCATCCATATAAATCTCCATGCTGTCATGAGCGAAATCAGAGAAAATACTGAGGACTACTCTTTGAAATATAGCTGGAGCATTACACAGACCAAAGGGTAAGATAGAATATGCATATGTCCCCCAAGGGCAAGTAAACGTTGTCTTATCCTGATCCTCTGGAGCAATCTTAATCTAGTTATAGCCACTAAAGCCATCAAGAAAGGAAAAATATTTCTTGCCTATCAAAGAGTCAAGAACCTAGTCAATAAATAGCAATGGAAAGTGATCCTTCCTGGTAGCAGTATTGAGTTCTCTGTAATCAACACAAACTCTCCATTTTCCACCTTTCTTGGGCACTATGACCAATGGTGAAACCCATTCATTGTCTGAAATGGGGTATATAAAGCCTACGTCTAGAAGCTTTTCAAGCTCAGCTTTCACAATCTCTCTAAGGGCAGGGTTCATGCACCTCTGTTGCTGCCTGATGGGTCTATAGCCATCATCAATATATATTTTGTGAATGCATAAGGCAAAATCAATGCCTGTCATGTCACTATAATCCCAGGCGAATGTTGTTGAGTGTGTATGCAATATTTCATGCAGGGATTGTTGTTGTTCATCAGTCAATGCATTGTTAATATTCAACATCTTACCTAGCTTGATTTCTAATTGTTTGGACAGTTCTTGCAGAGAAGACAAATCAAGGCTAGGTAATATGGGTAAGCATTGTTGGGGTAATAAAGCATGAAATATTTGGGATACCTCTTCCGAGGAACTTGTGGGTATTATGTTGCTCAAGGGGTCTTGTAAGCAGGATAGGCAGTCTTACTACTGTGGGTGCCTCACACAGTCATTTTGTATGACATGAGCAATTAACTCATCTTCATCTGGAATATCCAATAAGGGGCTGCGTTCAACAGTCATCAGGGTTTGTAGGGAATAGGTGTCCTCATCTTCCAGGATAGTCCAAATGGTCTGCTTAAGCTCATGGTATGGCTAGGTTAGTGGATATAAAACCAATTTCTTGGTCAAAGTTCCATTGGATATGATCATGTTACTAGACCTACAACCTATAAATGCATCAACAGTGGCAATCCATGGTCTACCTAGTATAAGAGGATAACCAACAAGATTAACCTTTGGCTACAAGACTATAAAATCAGCAGGGTGTTCCCAAGAATCTAATGCAATGACCAAATCTTCTATGACTTCTTTAGGTTTGACTGTAGACCTATCAGCTAATTACAAGACTGTCTGAGTAGGACTAAGGTTGTTCAATTGGAGTGTTTGCATTGTCTCCTTGGTCATGACATTAATTGCAGCACCTAAATCTATTAGAGTATTCTTAATCAGAGTCCCATTGATCTTGACATCCACCACTGGACTACCTAGATCTGTATATTTGGGAACAGTTATATTACCCAACATGATATCAACAAGATTACCTAAAACATGGGCTGTCTGAGGGTCTATTCTCTTCCTTCCTGGCTTCTTTATGCAAAGATCCCTAATAGTCTTAGTGTAGATAGGAATATCCTTGATGGCTTGGATTAAGGGAATCTTGATGCTTATATCTTTTAGCTGGCTGAGAAGGACAATATTAGTTTGGGCTGTGTGTTTTTGCATGGCCAAGCATTCAGGGAAAGGAGGAGGCTTTTGATGTAAGGTAGTTTGGGCATCTTGGGTTGATTCAGGTTCCAAAGGTGGTTTATCTAAGGCTTCTTCTGTGGGTTCTTCATCTTCAAGTTCTGTTACTTGGGGAGATGAAGGCCCTGCAAGTTGCTTCCCTAATCTAAGATGAACATTACTCACTTCCACCCCATATGTGGGATATTACATTACCTCGTTAGTATAAGCCTGTTGAACAGGCTTACTGTTAGGGTTAGGTGTAGGTTGGGCAGGGATTTGGGTAGGTCTAGGAGGTGGATTTTGAGGTGTTGAGGGTGGCATTATGACTGGCTGTTGTGGCTGAGATGGAATCATGGGTTGCTAAAAAGGTATATTTTGCTGCCATTGTTGGCCCTTGTTCCATTGAGGTTGCCATTATTGCTGCTGAGTAGGCCATTAGGGGTTATAGTTGGGACCTTGGAAGTTTTGTTGAGGCCATGGGCTTGGCTGTTCTTGGTTCCAACCAGCTTGTGGAGTAGGCCATTGTGGGTTTTGCCATGCATTTGGATTACCAGGCCACTGTTGAGTATTCCAAGCAGATAAATTCTGGTTTGCAGCAGGAAAGGGGGAATTAAAATTAAGTGGATCAGAGGGCATACCTTGTCTTTGCTACCAAGGTCTCCTTTGAGATATGAAGAACATTTTCCCATCTTCTCCTTCAAATGGCTATAACTCTGGCCTTTCAATCTTTTCTTGTTGGATACTAGCCACCCTCTTGCATTTACAATTGGCCTTCCTCTGTCTACAGCTGGGGTAGTATTCAGTAAGCATTGCATCTACCTCTTCCTGTTTCTTCTTGATGTGAAGAGTGTCCAGCTATGTAGTCATATGGCTAATAATGTCCTCTTTCATGTTGGTCAGTAGGTTACTAATCTCTACTCTTGAAACCCCATTGGTTGCCTTGCCTGTGATGGCTACTCTTTCTCCCCTTGGTTTTCTAGAAAAAGGTTCTAGAATAATTTTTGCAAGCTTTGTAGACATCCTCAAAGGGAAGTTGAGATATATCCCCTGTTCCAATGAGATTGAGGGCATCCATGCAGTCATCATCAACCCCCCTCAAAAAGACCAGCTTCAGTGATTCTTGAGACAATTTATTTTGAGGGTTTTTCTTCAAGGCAAACTGGAATCTTTCAACATAGTCTTTTAGTGGCTCATCCTCTTTCTGTGACATCCTGAAGATGTCATCTCTCCTCCTATCATGTCCTCTGCAGTAGTCTTTATATTTTTCCAGGAACTTTGTCTTCATGGCATCCCAGTCTAGAATGACATCTTTCCCCAACCCCATAAACCATCTTAAAGCAACATCTTTTAGTGTGGTAGGTAACAACTTGAGTCTATAAGGATCAATGGTGTAGTCATAACTCCTACACAAGACATCAAACTCGAACAGGAAAGTGTCAGGATCTTCAGTCACCAAGCCGTTGAAAATAAGCAATGCAGAAGGTGGTATATTTTTTAGAGTAGCAGCCCGTGCTTGGTCTAGGATAGGGAATTCAAACGTTGCTTGTCCTGGAGGATCCTCTACTACAACATCTACCATGGTTCTAAAAGTCCCTTCTGTAGCTATGGAGGGAGCTGATCAAGATGTAGAAGGTGTTGATGAAGATGTAAAAGGAAACTCTTCTTCAGCACTTTCTACTGTATAATTGATAAAGTTAGCTGTGTCCTCATTATCCTGAGAAGTTGAAGGGAGGAATCTACCTTGGTATTCTCTCTGCCTCCGCATAAAGTGGTTTTAGCTTGATATTTCAGCAGTCCTACACAATGTTAGTATAATGTCTGGTGTTTCCTAAAAAGTGAATTTATTAATTCTAATGCTGGAATCAAAATTTAAATTATGAAAGCATATAAAACTAATGAGACTATGAAGGTAGCACCATCTCCGGCAATGGCGCCAAAAATGTAGAGAAAAACTAATGCGTTGTAGACTTAAACAAAATTCAGGGGTAAACCTATCTGAACAGTCCACTCTATCATTACATTCCTACATTGAATTATCGACCAAGGAGTGTAAGCTTATGATGATGCCTGCACTATATATGCCTTCAAGACTCATTTCTATCTTAAACTAACTCATATAGACTTATTCTGATTAGCCTAGTCCGTTGAAGTTAACAAAAATTTAAGAACAACAAAAAATAGTTTAAAATCCAGTTGCTATGGGTACCTTCAGCATAAGCTGAAGATAACTATATTCAACAGGGAATTATAGAATTTACTCAAAATATTCAAGATGATAAAATAACTAACACTAACCTTCAGAGGACTTAAAATATGCACTTGTTCATGAATCACAACTACTGGAAATAGCAATCAAGATATTTCACTTGTCTCACAATGCAATTTATGAAATAACAGAAAAATAATTTTAACTAGGAATGCATAAATAAATAAGGAAATATACGAAGTGAGAGTTAGTACCTTGAGTGACCAGCTTAGGGAACTATCTCACTTAATCTGGAAACCAAATCTACTTTAGATTCTCATGCATTCTCATAACACAGAGTCGTATTCAATTCATGTTAGAAAACAGAATCTTCTCAGATTTTTATTCAAATCAAAACATGTTTAGATAATTGATATTGAAAAACAAAGTAACGACTAAGTAACTAGAAAGTAAAAGCAACTAACTTAGCAATGAACTCATCCCTCTAACTTATACATAAACGAGAGAGTTTTATGTAACTACTAACTAATCCTTAATCAATCCAACCCTAGATACTAGGATACAGGTTTCATGATTGATTTATTAATCTAACTAATCAAAAGAAGAAAAGTCTTGTTCAAACAAGAACTCTCATGAAACGGTTTGTATGAAAAACCACATAGACTACATTTAGAACAAGTCTTCTTTTCTACATTTATTCCAATCCATGATGGTACAGATTCATCCTCCATCTATCGTCACTTTTGGCGTTCAAACTGCCCTTCACTTAATTCCCTTGTCCTACAACTCACTGCAATTGATTTTTCCTTGATGCCACGTCCTTGCTGCACAGGGTTAATTCTCTAAACATATGCACATAAAATAGCTTTCATATTAAACTATAGAATTCTATCTATATTACATGCATAGTTATAATTTAAGTCATTCACTTGATAATATAACCACCATATTCCATATTATCAACATAGGTTTAAAGTCTATGAAAAGTATATGAGAAATAGCATACAGTAATGGTAATGTTTGTAAAGTATTTGCAGGATCATATAAAAAGGTCTTAAAAACATATAAAAACAACATAAAAAGAAGTCAATAATTCAACCCATCATATTGGTACCCAACAATTAATGTTTTGTAGGTCAAGGCCATACAGGTGATTGAAACAGTGAAGGTCTTGAATGCGCCAGTACACAAAGAGGACAAAGTGGATGAAGTAGATATTGCAGGTACTAGGATATGGTTTTAGATTTCCCTCATTAATGCTCCAAGTACCTAAGGCGTGTGGGCAATCTTCCTCTACAAGTTTTCCAGACATGCCAGTGTATGACCCACACTCAATTCATGCAGATTTTCTGACAGGGCCATGGGCCAGTTTTAATGTAGCATGGATGTAATTGTTGACTGAGTTTCAACGCCCAGGGCTACATAGTGAATGAAAAAATCTATATATGCATATGCTAGAGATGTTTTAGGGGTTGGTCACTGAACCAATTGTCTAGTCAGGAATGCCTAAGGGAGATTTTAGGGCATCAAGTAGAGGATAATGTTTGAATAGGAAGTGAAGGGATGCGTCCAACAGAAGGGAGGAAAGGTTTCATTGAATATTATCATATCATGGTATGTCTCTAGGGTGCTTTGTAATGATTCAGGGGGATATTGAATTGCAGTTTTGTATTCTCTTTTGCCACATTTTCTGGCATGAATGTAACAGAAGTCAGATAATGTATGACAACATTTAAATCATACAAAACTTTTTTATGGGTCTTTCTTTTGTTATGTGTGAGTTATTGCAGTTGTATTTGGGATAAATAAGTATGTCCATTATACAAAATATATTTTTGAGTTGTATGTCTGTGACTCATGTTTCTGTTGATATTTTGCTGGGTGTGATTCTTTCATTTGTTGTTCATGAATTGATTGCCCAATGGAGTAGGCACCGATCCATATTGGGGATGGATAAATCAACATTTTAATAAAATCCTCATCCTATTAGGTATAGGAGTAGGAGTATAATAACTCTGTTCTACATGTTGTCCATGATTCAGTGTAATAACCAGGGATAAATCTGAAGTGATGCAAAACTATTTTAATCCATGTACTGTTTATCTTGTGTATGAGAAGTTAAGTGGATTCATCCCAAGGAGTATGATGTTGCCATGTATGGATGCAAATACATAGTGCAATAATCAACTTAATCAGAGGCTTGTGCAGCCAGTTTGTCTTGACCTAGTGACAGCTTTGGGGGTCAAGTGTACTCTGGGTATGGACGTATTTGTTTGTTTGTCTTCTATTTCATTCCTATAGGAATATCCCTCCTAGGTCTAGCTGAGCCTGAAGTGTAGAGGAGCATACCCACTCCTCTCAGTTGGCCAAAATTGCCCTTGACCTATTGATAAACCTCTTTCAATCATCTTGACAACACCCCTGGCCTGGGTGATTGTGAAATGTTTTAAGGTTTCGAGTTGCGGTCATTTTGGGAACTGACAAGTTGTACCTCAAAGGAGTCATCATCATATTTGGAACATCCTTGATGCTCCTTCTCATAAGGAGTCCAGGTGAAGTGGAACTGGACTTACCCATAAACACATGCTTGTAGATGGACTATAGTTCACAAACTTAGGCCTTGTGTACCCTTGGATATATTGAGGATATCCCTAGCAAACTTGTATAGCCTAGACATGAACCTTTAATTCATCCTTTCTCATGGTGCACCAAATACCTGTTAGGCCCAAGAAGTTACTCACACCGTACTTCTAAGTTTGTAGAGATAGAGCTCACTATGGGAAAGGTCTTGTCCTCCATGGTAAGGGGTGTATAAGTGGTACATGACCTTGCATTCCCAAACTATAAACAACTTAGTAGATAGTATAATCAGGAGCCCATGGAAATTGACACACCTTCTGTAATGTCCCCTTCTAGTAAGCTCAAATTGTTCTCAACCTTGCACAATTTTGACTCACAAAATAGAAACATTAGTACTCCAAATTTTTCTTTTTTTATATCATAATTAATATAGATCCATATTCTTTCCACATTTGTCCTTGAACTTATAATCCCATAATCACATAATTCATATTCATAGTCATATTCATACTCATATTCATATTCATGTTCATATTCATATTCATATGCATATTCATATTCATAGGCCTTATGTTCTATCCTCGAGAGGATCATGTGTCGCCCTATCATTAATCCATCTCAAACTCCATTGGCACGGTCCGTTAAGGAGACACTAACCATCCCATACGGAGGCTCGATGGCTTCACACTACACCCGAGGTACTTCACCATTCAGCTCCAAAGACTTCATGCTACACCCGAGCATACTTCATCTATTGGAGAGTCACCCACCGTAGGGCACATTTAACATTGATGAGCTCATCTTTCCATAGGCCCAAGGCTTCACCTCACACCCAGAGGTACTTTGACACTTGGCCCAAGTGACTTCGCCTCACACCTGGAGGTACTTCATCTTCTTGGGGTTACCTAGGTCCAATAACATTCTCCCAACTTACCCATACACCTAGGATGGAAAGATGATTAATGATGAGGCTAATCCTCCTTTCGGATATGGCACAATCCTATGATTTCTAAGTCCTTATTAACTTTTTTGCACACGATGCCTTATAAATAGGACATCTTGGCCTTATATCATAATTGGCCAATCATATATCTATATGATCATATTCCATTATCTTCATCATTGATTTCTTATACATAACCATGTTCATTTATCATATTAGTCTATTCTTTCTATGCACATTCATGATCACATATTTAAGATCAATCTATTATTCTATGTATATTCTCTTATGGTTAACATCCATCATTAATTATAACACAATCATTTATCTTTGTAAGCCTATCTAAGTGATAATATGAAGAATTGAAAATGTAAACACTACTTCAAATGCATATATGAATGGATAACACAGTCGACTAGATATATTTCTTTATCCTTATCATTATCAGTATTATTCATAAAAATAGAGCATATATAAATCAGATTCAGCATTATATGGAGAAAGAGCATTATGCATACCTTTAAACATATTGGATCTCCAAGGGACGATTTGACACTTCCGTTGGCAATGTCAATAACTATTGCAACAAGAAATAAGTAAAATGATGTTTTCTCTTATAATTAAGTTTGCATATATTATTGTTCCTTTGTCTATTGCTAGTAGAGGTAAATCAGAATACTCCTTGTTTAAATCTTTGTAGGCCTTCTATCAAATGTGTATTGCTTCTATCAAAATGATCGATGCATGATCTATGTTTATTGATGCCCGTATATCAGATATATTTAATTCCAGTTGTGATTCGATGATGCCTTGCTGATGATAGATGGTTGTTATCTTTGTTGATCGTCAATGATTCCTTGATGATATTCGATACTTTTCTTTGTATGATTCCAGAACTATTTTGTAGATGATTTCTTTTTGTGTGATCCCATGATTGAATGGAGGTCTACGATCCCTCTATATACCATCGCACCTCTTGATCAGTCACATCCTTCCCTTGAGACGCCACTTTCAAGAATATGATCGGCGCCTCTTGTGCTTGAATTGGGAGCCAATAATTATTAATTTAATCGCCTTAATTTGTCTTTTGTGGTGCTTGTCATTGTCATTATTCATGTTTGTTTTATCATGGATTACTACTTATGTCTCTTAGTTGATCCTTTGCAATTGATATTAAACTTAATTCCTTATTGCTTCTTCTTCTCTTAGTCGACGGTGGGCATGAGGAATTGGTCTTATATTAGTTTCACTGATCACATAGATGATTAAAATTATAATGCTAGATTCTTGAGTTCATTCAATGAATTGTCTTTGTTTTGCTAATGATCGATGAGTAAGCTAATGTCCAATGAGATCTATCGATGCTAGTTTCCTCATTCAAATCTTTAATTTGAATGAGTGAAAATCGATTTATAGGGAACATGACACCTTCTTGACTAATCTAGGTTGTTTTTGTGCTTGGAATGTTTTCATTTATCAAAACCCATGTACCCCCTTGCAACCAAAATCCAAAATCAAAATCTTTTGTAAACTTGTGCATATTGTGTAAAATTTATTATTTTCAAATACCCTAAAGTCAAGCATCCATCAATCCATCCAATCCCCCAATCCACCTCATCCTAATCATCCATCCTATCCTAATCATCCCTTAATTATCCACACCATCCCTTAACCTTAGTTAAGGCATTGAATTATTATCCTAATCAATTATTTAATCCAAGGTTTGAGCCTAATCCTTGAGCTAATCAATGCATCCCTAAGCCATCATCAAGGACTCTAACCTAATCAAGTTACCCAAATTGAATCAAGGTCATAATCCTAATCCAACTAGTCCACCTAATCCATCTCCCTAACCACATCAACATAAGCCCTAGAACTAATCCCATCATTGAGTTTCACATCCATCATCACCCTAATGCACCCATTAATTTACCATCCTAATCCAAATCCACCTAATCCAATTTCATCCAAGTCCTACCCAATTCATTCATAGATCCCTAATCAAATCCCATCATTCTTAGTCCAAGTCACCTTTACCATCTAATCACCTCAAACATTATTATCCTAATCCAATCTAATCATCCTTAATCTTAATCCAATCTATCATTCTAATCATCACTAATCCAATTTCATTTCCCTCCTAATCCAAACCAACCATTGTTAATCAACCCCCATCCTTAGTCCAAACCCAATCTAATCTCTAATTACATCATCATCCTTGATCTACTCCCACTTATCCACTTAATCCAACATCATCCCAAATCCTAATCCAATTGCATCAATCCTTCATCCTAAATTCAATCTTCACCTACCCATCCCAATCATCATACACTTACCTCCATCTAAACAATCAAACATCAAACATCAAAGGGCCTTAACCTAATTCGTGTCAATCAAAAAATTAAAATCCAATCAATCATCAAGTGTCATGCATCCTTGGCCTTGATTAAATCCATCATCCACATCTAATCAATCAATCCTCCCATCCAACCGATCAATCAATCAAATCCACTCAAAATCCAACCAATCATCAAGTGTCATGTGTCCTTGACCTTGATTACATCCATCATCTAAATCACATTGATTAATCCTAAAATCAAACAAATCAATCAAGTGTCATAAACCATTGACCTTCATCAAATCACATTAAATCAAATCCTAAGGTCCTATCCCTTCCATCCAAATCAAGTCAAATCTTTGACTAACACTCCAAAATCACTTGGCCTCACAACAAAAATTAAGGTCCAAATCTTCAACACCTATCATCCTCCACAATCATCCACAATTCCATACAATGCACCTCAAATTGAAAAATCATCATTAAAATCCTTCACCCAAGGGTCCTAGACCTAATCCTTCATTAGCCAAACCAAATCCAACTCCATCCATCATCTAATCACATCCTTAATCCAAACTGTTAGGATTTAGGTGCCATCAACCTTGTAAATCCTATGTAATTAATTACTCCTAATATTGTTTGTAAATCACCCATAAGGGATAAGAGGTTTCACCAGCAGTGATCTTGTTTCAGTCGTATGTTTATATCTGATCCTTGACGCTAATTCATCCATGACGAGGGGTCGCAGGGGGGTTTCCCCCCTGCAAGGGGTCCGAGGGGATCATCCTCCTGGCAGGGGGTTCAGGAGCAGCGCGCCTGAAACCACATTTTATTTATATTTTATCATTGTAAATATGGACTGTTCGTCATTAGGTCATAGATCTGACGGTTGATATTATGTTGGTTCTCTTGCCCTAGAAGGCAACCCCATTTTATAAGGATATTATACTATGTTTTTATTAGAGTAGAGAGTAACAGGTGGCGTTGGATTGAAGACTAAAGAAATAGAGGAAGTGCACGTATTGTAATCTCATATTTGAAGATAATACAACTCGAAGCCTCTTTTCTTGGTGGAGTTTTTTACCTGAAAGGGTTTTCTCCACGTTATATGTTGTGTTATGTATTCAATTCTTAATACATGTTATTTCTGTGTAGTGGGTTTTAATTTATGTTGTAATCTCCATTGATTCTACATTGTTTAGAGGACATAAATAAGGTTTGAATCAGATTTTTGTTGTGTGGTTTGCACCTTCATTTCTAACATTTGGTATCAGATCCTGGCCAGTTTTAATTCTTGGGTGGTAGTGTGAAGGTTTTTAGCTGCAATGGGAGATTTGGTTGTTGTTTGTTTGTAGATCTTGTGTAAATATCATGACTTCATCCACTGTTGCTTCTACCTCTTGGTTGGACATTGAAAAGTTCAATGGCACGGGGTATGAATTGTGGAAGCTGAAAATGGAGGATTTGCTAGAAGAAAGAAACTAGTGGTCAACTATTATGAAAGAGAAGAAACCCAATGATGTTGCTCCTAATGAGTGGGAAAGACTGGATAAAAAGGTACGAGGTACAATCTAGCTGTGTCTTGCAGATTCTGTTCTACTGAATGTTGCGCGTGAGAAGTCCATACATAGCTTGTAGAAGTGTCTCGGTGAGATCTACCAAGCTAAGAGTATGGTAAATAAGCTTTATTTAAAGCATAAGTTATTTTCCATGAAAATGAATGAGGGTGAATCAGTTGCAGAGCATTTGAATTCAATTAATTTGTTATTGAGTCAACTAGCATTTGTAGATGTTGAGGTGAATGAGGAAGATAAATGTATATTACTTCTTTGTTCTTTGCCTAAGTCATGGGATGATGTTATTTTGGCTATCACTGCTAACCTCACAGATCCAAAGTTGGATGCTCTTGTTTTAGTTCTGTTGTAACATAAATTGAGGAAGAAAAGTTTAGATAGTTCAAGGGATGCATTTAGTGTCAGGGGAAGGTCTATGGAAAGAGGACCAAAAGGAGATCAAAAGTGGTCTAAAGAAAAGTCTAAGGGTCATTCTAAGACTCCTGGAAAGAAGAATAGAGTCAAGTGTTGGAACTGTGGAAAGAGAGGACATGTGAAAAAGGAATGTAGAAACCCAAAGAAACAATGGGATTCTGCTACAGACAAGTCTTCAAATGTAGGTGATGAGGTTTTACTTTCTGCATGTAATGTTGTTTCTCATGATCATTGGTTGGTTGACTCAGGATGCTTGTACCACATGACCCCGCATAAAGAATGGTTTCCCACGTATGAAGAGTATGATGGAGGAAATGTGTATCTCGGGGACAACTCTACATATCCTATTGTTAGACGAAGGAAGGTAATGTTGTGTTTTAGTGATTAGAGAATTAAAACTCTCCCTAGTGTTTTGCATGTTCCTGGATTCGCTAGAAATTTGATTTCTATTTCAAAGTTGAATGATTTGGGAATGCATGTGAAATTTGATAAGCATGGTTGCAGATTGGTGAAAGAAAACTTGGTGGTAGTGAAGGGGAAAAGATTGGGAACTCTATTTAAGCTAGAAGCCACTACTGTTTGTAATGCCTCTTATGTATCTGAGGATAATACTGAAAATACATGTATGTTGTGGTACCGTAGATTGGGCCACATAAGTCAGTCTAGTTTAAAGACTATCTTAAATAAAGAATTGTTAGATGGTTTATCCTATTCTGATGAGAGTTTCAAATTTTGTGAACATTGTGTGTTTGGAAAACATAATATATCTCCATTTCCTTCAGGCAGTAATAAATCTAATGATAAATTGGAACTTATTCATTTGGATGTTTTTGGTCCAGTGGATGTTGAATCGATTGGAAAATCTAGATATTTTGTTTCCTTCATTGATGATGTCTCAAGGTTTACCTATATTTATTTTATATGTCACAAATATGAAGTTTTCACTAAGTTTAAGTAATTTAAAGCCTTAGTTGAAAAGCAATCAGATTACAAGATAAAGGTTTTGAGATTTGACAATGGAGGGGAATACTGTTCTAAGGAATTTGATGAATTCTGTCAACATGCAGGTATTGTCAGATAGAAAACTACTCCATATACTCCACAATAGAATGGAGTGGCAAAAAGGATGAATCAGACAATAATGGAAAGAGCCAGAAGTGTGTTGAGTGAATCACAGTTGAATAAATGTTTTTGGGCAGAAGTTGTGTGTATTGCAAACTACTTGATTAACAAATCTCTATGTAAGGCTCTTGTTTCAACTCCTTATGAAATGTGGATAGGTAAGAAACCTTATATTTCACATTTAAGGGTATTTGGCTGTGAGGATTATATTCATGTGCCTAAATAAAAATGAAGTAAGTTTGATCCAAAATCTGAAAAGTGTACTTTCATTGGATATGGTGATAGTGTAAAAGGTTATAAGCTTTGGAATCCTCTAACCCGAAAGATTATCTATTCTAGAGATGTTATTTTTAGGGAACCTAGTGTTATTTCAGAACCTGAACAGCTAAAGGAAAAAGAAGAAAAGGTGAAGAGAGTACATTTTGAATTAGAGCATGAAGATGCACCTCAAGAAGAACATAATGATGGATTGGGGGTGAAAAAGCAGAAGAAGACTCAAGTGAAAGTTCTGATGAGGAAGAATCTAATGTGACAGAAGAAGTTGGTATAGATGAGCATGCAGAAGAACCTAAAGAGTATTTTACTCCACCTCTGAGAAGATCCACAAGACAACGAAATCCAGTTGACAGGTATAGCCCACCAGATTTCCGTTGTGTATTTGCTTTATTGAGTACTAACGATGAGCCTAGATCCTACAGGGAAGCTATTCATGCAAATGATAGTGAGTCTTGGTAGTTAGCCATGTAAGAGGAGATGATGGCTTTAGACTCTTGCAACACCTGGGATCTTGTTCATTTTCCCAAATGAAGAAAGGCCATAGGTTGCAAGTGGGTCTTCAAGAAGAAGTTTGGAGCAGATGATTCATTGGAGAAGTATAAGGCTAGATTGGTAGCCAAGGGCTACTCCCAAAGAGAGGGAGTCGATTTCAGTGAAATATTCTCTCCTGTTGCTAAATTAACTTCTATTAGATTTTTCTTATCCATTGTTGTAGCTCTTGATTGGTAAATAGAGAAAATGGATGTTAAGACTATGTTCTTGCATGGAGATCTTGAGGAAGAAATTTACATGCAACAACCCACAGGTTTTGAGGTAAAAGGGAAAGAACATTGGGTTTGCAGATTGAAGAGGTCTCTTTATGGTCTAAAATAGTCCCCTAGAATGTGGTACTAGAAATTTGATTCATTTGTGTTGAAATTGGGTTTTGTTAGAAGTGAGGAGGATCATTGTGTGTACATTCATTGTATTGATGATTCTATTATGATAATTACATTATATGTTGATGACATGTTATTTTTCAGTAATACTAAGGGTATGATCAGTGAATTGACAGCCCAACTTTCAGGTGCATTCAAAATGAAGGATCTTGGAGCTGTTAGGTATATTTTGGGGATGAAGATCAAAAGGGATAGAGGTAGCAGAAAACTTTGGTTATCTCAAAGTAAGTATGTGAACATCATTTCGCAGAAATTTAGTATGCAGGATTGTAACCCAATTAGAGTTCCTTTACCCATTGGTACTAAGCTTTCATTAGATATGTGTCCAAAGAATGAGGATGATTTAGAGGATATGTCTAATGTGTCATATGCTAGTGTTGTAGGGAGTTTGATGTATGCAATGGTTTGCACTAGACCAGATATTGCCCAAGCAGTGGGAGTTTTGAGCAGATTTATGTCTAACCCTGGTAGACAGCATTGGAATTATGTGAAGAGGGTGTTTAGATATCTATTAGGAACTCTTGATTACTATTTGGTTTATTATGGTACTAAAAATATTGACAAAACTTTGGATATACAAGGATTTGTTGATGCAGATTGGGTAGGTGACTTGGATAGTCGAAGGTCCGCTAGTGGCTATGTGTTTACTTTGTTTGGTGGAGTAGTGAATTGGATGAGCAAAAGGCAGCCCATGGTTGCTTTGTCTACCACCAAAGCAGAGTATATGGCTGCTACCCATGTCTCTAAGGAGGTAGTTTGGTTGAGGAGATTGTGTACAGGTATTGGTTTTGATTGTAGGATCATTTAGATTGGTTGTGATAGCCAGAGTGCTATTTGTTTGGCCAAGAATCTTATGTATCATGCTCAGACTAAGAATCTTGATGTATAGTATCACTTTGTTCGAGAAATGGTTACAAATGGACAGATTGAGTTGAAGAAGGTAGACACTCAGGAGAATGTTGCAGATGCTTTGACCAAGCTTGTGAGCATAGATAAATTTGTTTGGTGCAGAGAGGCCATGGGCCTTGCTTCTAGTGCCTGATTATTTTATGGTTTTCCTATGGCTGTTTACAATGTATGATGTCAAGTGGGAGAATGTTAGAATTAAGGTGCCATCAACCTTGTAAATCCTATGTAATTAATTACTCCTAATATTATTTGTAAATCACCCATAAGGGATGAGAGGTTTCACCAGTAGCAATCTTGTTTTAGTCGTATGTTTATATCCGGTCCTTGACACTAATTCATCTGTGATGAGGGGTCACAGGGGGGTTTCCCCCTACGAGGGGTCCAGGGGGATCATCCTCCTGACTGGGGGTTCGAGAGTCGTGCACCTTGACGGGGGTTCAGGAGCAGCGCCCCCAAAACCACATTTTATTTATATTTTATCATTGTAAATCTAGACTATTCATCATTAGGTCACAAATCTGATGATTGATATTATGTCAGTCCTCTTGCCTTAGAAGGCAACCCCCTTTTATAAGGATATTGTGCTATGTTTTTATTAGAGTAGAGAGTAACAAGCGACACTGGATTGAATACTAAAGAAACAAAGGAAGTGCATGTATTGCAATCTCATATTTGAAGATAATACAACTTGGAGCCTCTTTTCTTGGTGGAGTTTTTTACCCGAAAGGGTTTTCTCCATGTTATATGTTGTGTTATGTGTTTAGTTCTTAATGCATGTTATTTATGTGTAGTGGGTTTTAATTTCTATTGCAATCTCCATTGATTCTACATTGTTTAGAGGACATAAATAAGGTTTGAATCAGATTTTCGTTGTGTGGTTTGCACCTTCATTTCTAACATAACCCCCATCTAAATCAAATCAAAATCAACATCTAACCAATCACCTAATCCTAATATAAAACCCACAAACAAAGCCTCATGGATTGGTTTGATCAATTCATTATGCAAGCTAAAACTCCTATGTCCTCCCCTTGTGTGAAGTCCATCCAAGACCCAAAATCACAATCAAAGAAAAAGTCATGCATCCCTTAGATGAGCTCCTTTATGCAAATGATGATGATGAGAGCCTTGTAGATCATGATGAATATTTTAAATGAAACCAATCCAAAAATCCCTTTGACAATGATGATGATAAGAGCCTTGTCAATCAAGATGAATATCCCAATGATGAGGACCTAAATGAATATCCTGATAACCCTAATGGTCCCCTCTACACTAAACAAGGTTACACCTTGCTAGATCATCATCCATTACTTCAAAACATGGATACCATGATTATGTACCTTATTGACACTAAATTCCATAGCAAAGAGGCCTTAGTTAGGTATCTTATCAATATAGGAGCCCATCTTCCCCCAAATTCTAACCTTGAACACCTACACAAGGGAAACCTTCCAAATCAAAAGTCATGCATAGCCAAACCTAATCCTAAACCCCCATCCCTACTAATCCCAATCCATTAGTCCATATAGATCCTAAACCCTCAAATCCTCCATTAAACTATCTCCTAACCCACATTAATCCTAAACCATCAAGCCATCCATCCAATCCTAATCCTCATCCGTCACCTCCTCTAAACCTTAAGCCATCAACCCATATAGATCCTAATCCATTGACTAATGAAACTCCTACTCCACATGGCCCATGTGTTAACACTTATCGTGAGGAAACCGTTCTCATACAAGAAGGCCCTTTCCACCCACACCAAGATCAAAACCAAGATGTGCTTGACCAACTTCACTCCTTAAACAACCCATTGGCAACCTTATCCCCTTGCCCAAGTCCTCCGTCACCCAAAACTTCGAAGCGTAATCTTGAATCTGATTAATTTTCCAATCAACCCAATCCACGTGATCAATCCAATCAACCCAACTTAACTATGAAGGATGTTATCCAAGAACTATTAGCAAGGAATCACAATAAAAAACATGAACTTGATGAGTTATGTTGCATTTCCCACAAAAATGAGTATGTTGAGGTTATCCACAATCCCCCTTGCACTACCATCTCCATGGTTCAGCCCTTGTGGGAATCTAAACAAGGACATTTCATGTCATCCATAAAATCCAAAATCCATAAGTGTCATAAAGTCCAAAATCATCCCACTAGCCAAACAATACTCAGAGTACTATATCAAAGGCATAATTAATGTAAGGGACCTTGAATCCAAATAATGTACATCCCTCTTGTCTAGGAAGCAATTAAGGATATGTCAAGAACTTGTCCCAAAGCATGATCAACCTTGCCCATTACCAAATCAAGATCAAACTATCCAAGATGCTCCCGTCTATGATCAAGATCCTATCTATGATCAAGAGAACCATGATGATCCTCTCAACCTACTTTACACCATCCATGACCAAGAAATCCAAACTAACCCACTCCATCGTCCACTTAATCCCATCCAACATCCAACTAATCCTACCAATCATCCCACAACTTCCCCTTCCCATGAGGAGATTATTGACCCCATTGAACACATAGACAAGAAAGATGATCATAATGAGCATCCCAGTAATCAAAGTGAATCAAAGTAGAAATCAAGATCTTGATCAAATCAAGCATGAGGATGTGCAATTCACAAGTGGCCACATTGAGTCTATAATTGGCCAAGCCACTACCATCATAAAGGGGGAGAGAGTGAACACATCTTATCAAGTTGGTCCAACCACCTTTATTAAATATGGTCTCCTTACAGATGAGCAAATTGCCAAGGGTTCCTAGCAATATGCTAATGGGCTAGCATAATGTGTCAAATGCAACAAGTGTCCCATCACAAAAAAAATATGTCAAATCATGTGTTACAAAGAGAAAGGCTTGGGCCTTCATGAGAAATAAATCTTAGAACCTATATAAGTATCTGTAAATCTTGTATATCAAGGCATTAGCTACAAGCAATCTAATGATGTTAGTGACCCTTCAACAATTATTGGGGCAACTTCATCCAATGTAAACATCAAAATAGAGGCCATTCATAGCCCCTACAACAATATTGCTTCCACCTCCAACCATCCCATCAACCTTCATCTCCTGTATCCTAAACCCATTGATTTGGACCAACACGCTTATACATTGTATCAAGCAAAGAGTCACATTGAAGCAAAGGATCGACATCAAGCACCTCATAAGAAACAAGCAGAAAATAAAAGTGAAGCAAATGATCAAAAAAGAAGACAAGAAGCACTTTGGATTCCAAGGCAAAGTGAAGTGTTAAATCTAATCCAAGAAAAATGTCACAAGGAAGCAATCAATCCAAAATCACACATTGTATATAATAGGTGTCCACCACATTCCAACTTGTATAAGAATGTTGATCCTACATATCAAAATCTAGCAATCACTCTGTTAGTGCTCAATCCGATTGGATGTTTCCCAGTTATCCCTATAAGGTAGCCATCATTGATCAACAGGATTGGTGGGATGTTGAGACAAAGCAGATAAATCCTCATATATGCAGACCAAAACTGTAAATAAGGGTAGAGGGGCTAACTTTGGGCCTATGTTAAGTTGTGAGATAGAGGATTTTGGTCCTAAAACTATTTCTAAATGTCCTAAAGGTTTGTATTTGAAGTATGAATTTATGTTTTGTATTTGGATGCAAAACTGGGACTTTGGTTGTAACCTCAATACAAGATTAGATTGGTGCCTATCTTAGGGCTCAAAGTCAATAGACATACATATGTGAATGATCACCATAAACTCAAATCAATAACTGGGTTTCAAGGGGGTTTTGTAGTGTCTGCCTTACAGCTACTTCCCAAAATTTAGTATTCAGTTATCTCTGCTTACAAACATCCTCACTGCAATATATTCTTCCCAACACTTACCCTGAACATTTAATCTACTGCTTGAGCAGAAGTAAAAGATCAACCATTCAACATAGCAAACCCATATCCTAGAATCTTAAACACCCCTTAGCTGTTCAGATTCAGAAGAAGAACATATTCAATTTGGAGACAAATAACATAATACATGCAATGAAGCATTACTCATTTAAATCAACATGAAACCAGTAAGATTATGCATGAAACATTCAACATAAGATTTATAAACTCACAAGACAACCAAAACAGAGCCACCAATGAATTTGTATCTTATCACAGCACCAAAATTTATCCAGTTTTTAACAACCTCAAAATGAGTAACACAGTTTGCTTATAAAGCATGAACCTATACTCAGTAATTAATTACATGGCACTTCAAAATTTCTGCCACAATACAATGCACCAAGAATGGCGCCCAAATCAATCAATGCAGTATGGAGACAAAGAGGAAAGAACAGGTGAACTTGGGACGTGTGCAGCTGTTTAAAGATTTTCCTTACAAATCTGGTAGGTTGCTTTCAATCATCGATCCATTCCTCTGTGATTTCACCATTAATGGATCAGCTACTGCGGCCTCTAGAAATGTAGCTAACTACGTACTTCTGAAGTATTCCCACCTGAAAACAGCCACAGATACAAAGAAAACCTCCGCTGCTGAGAGTTTTAAAACTGGTCGTTGATCTTCTCCCTATCGCCAAAATCAATGGCGCCAAAACACACTAAAAAGTCACCAACCAATCAAAACGTGCCACGTAGGCACCTTAGGCTTCCATCACTGACTTTTCCCATTCTGATTTCGCCTTCAGAATTCTTGTATTTGCAGTTGAAAATGAGATTGTATATGCATACAATCACTCGCAGACAAGGCGGACCCCAGGACATTATGAAACAAAGTTGAACCTGCATTCGGGTCTGGGCCTTGTATGTATCTCCCTTTGCACATCGGCATATACAACACACTTTATACAACCTACAGACCTCAAATTTCATTCGCTGCATTTGATTCCTCCTTCGCGTCCGGGTTGTATGTCTTTCCTTTGTCTATCGGCTTGTATGTTGCACATACAAACGCAATATATATGCAATCCATAGATTCCAAACCTTCATGAAGCATATTAGAACAACTTTGAAATCTGGCCTTTATATCTGAACCTTTGCACTTTTCATTGTATATCCACGATATACAATGCATACATATATGCAATCTGCGGAGTTCAATACCTTATGAGCTATATTACATTCCCTCTTCATGTCTGGGCCTTGTATATGCGTTCTTGTACATCACAAACATACAATGCGGATATACAAAACAAAATATACAAGCCGAACCTATACCTTTTATTAACCAGAATGCAATATCCATCAGGTCTGGGCCTTGCATATTTGGTTGTATGTGCCAACATACAATCGCCTTTGAATGCAACTGTGGATCCCACCCCTTGGTTCCTACTTTGTATGTAACCTTCTCTTTCTATGTGCCTCTTGCATATTTCTGATGTACAATCAAATTTTGTATCTTATAACATACAATTGCCCTTGTATGTATCCTTTGTATCGGCTCCCTCATACATTACCCGATGTACATTCTACCTTGCATATCCGCGAGCCCCACCACTTGTATATCAGCCCCTTGCACATTTTCTTTTGCATGTTGCCAATGTATATTTCTTCTTGTACATTGCCGCCGATATACCTTTCACTATAGCGAATGCATGTTGTCATTGTATCTACCCATTGCATGTCTAAACATACAACACAAATATACATGCAAACCCGATATACAAGTAGGGAATATTCCCAGAATCTACGATAGATTCCTCAATGTATATGCACCTTTTTTAAGCCCGATATGCATTGCGAAATGCATATAACTAATTTTTCACCATTTTTGAAGGCCGATTGAAATTTCTTTGGGCCCGCCAATGCACAATGCACTTGTACATACAAACATACATGTATATAAAGATACACGCATGCAATTGAATTTTTGCACTATTCAATTGCAAAGGCCAAAAGACTTAGAAATTTTTGGATTTTATGGAAGGTGCCTGTAAATTTAAATACTTGAAACCTAAATGTTTATGCAAGCACCAACATTGGCTCCGACTGGGGACGTGCAGGCGCAAGGCTGTAGCGAGAACCAAACCACTCCGAGACAGACCAAGCAAAACACAAAACACCAGCGACTATACAAGGCATGCACAAATTACTTACACCCAATTTACAATGTGCACACAGGATATTCATTTATGAAAAATAGGGCTTTAGGAACTGACCGTGCACAGGCAATTCCAGTAATTCACCATTTAGGGCCTGAAGAAAGTAGGAATCTCCTCCATGAATATTGTTGATTTGATATGGACCCATCCATAACGGTTCACATTTATTATGCTTACCCTTATCTTGGCTCTTTGCATTTCAAACAAGGACCAAGTCACTTATCTGAAACTTTCTTTCTACAACCCTTTTATCAAACAAATATTTTACCTTATGTTGTATCTTGATATTTGTCTTCTGTGCTTCTCTTCTAGTTTCATCCAATGCGATTAGCTGATTTATCCTTTCATTCATTGAGTCTTCAATCCCTTCATCATTTTCTTGTATGAATCTATAGATTAGCAAGAGATTATTCACAGGTAACCTAGCTGTTTCACCATACACTAGCTCAAAAGGTGACCTTCCAATTGCTATCTTCATTGTTATCCGGTCAGCCCATAATGCCATCTTTAACTTTGAATCCCATGCTTTTTTGTTCTCGTCCACCATCCTTTTGATGACTTTCATGAGGCTTTTGTTACTTGATTCAGCCTGACCATTTCCCTGTGGATGATATGGTGATGCATATGACAAATTAATCCCATAGTTGTTGCAAAAGTCAACAAACTCACCAGATCTGAAGCACATGGCATTGTCTGTGACCATTTTGACTAGCACTCCAAATCTGATAATAATGTGTTCCAAAATAAAATCCATCACCACCCTGCTTGTAGCCTTTTTAGTTGGAATTGCTTCAACCCATTTGATAAAATAATCAGTAGCAACTAGAATCCAACTATGTCCTCCACTTGATTTTTCTAAAATTTCCCCTATAAAATCGATTCCCCATTACTGAAATGGAGCCTCCATAGTTACAGTTCTAAGGGGTAATGCACCCTCATACTTTAGTTTTCCTAAGAACCTTTGACAAGGATCACACTTTCTTACCATCTTTTGTGCATCTGAGAAAAGGGTAGGCCACCAATAGCCCATTCTAAGAATTTTGTGGGCTGTTGTTTTAGCAGTGTAATTTCCACCACAAATTCCTTTGTGCATGTCATTTAGAATATCTTCAGCTTAATTTTTATCCACACACCTAAGTAATACACCATCAGGATTTTTCCAATACAACTCTCCTTGAAGGATTATGTATTTGGTAGCATGTAGTTTTAAATTCCTCTTCTGACTATCACTGAGATGGGAAGGACAATTCAAATTCTGTAAATAATGTACAATATCCTTGTACCATTCAGATTCTAACGCGCTAACAACTTGATCCTGAACTACATTTACCTGGCATGCGTCCAAATTTGACTGAGTCAACATCTTAGCTAAACCTTGTCCCCTTACCAACTTTGTGATTTGTATCTCAATGTTGAATTCTTGCAACTTGTTAATCCACCTGCATCTTCTTCCTGTCACCTCTTGTTGAGTGAAAATGTCCTTGACTGTTGCATTGGGCACATAGGCAACTATCTGAGATCCTGCTAAATATGGTCTGAAGCTCTTGACTGCTCTAACTAGTGCATATGCCTGCTTCTCCATGATATCATACTTTAATTTAGCTACCTGCAATGACATGCTAAAGAAAGCAATAGGTTGCTCAAAACCATCTTCATTTTTCTGTAATAAACATGCAGCAACAATGTGAAAAGAAGCAAATGAGAACAACTGAAGTCGCTTAGAAAAATCAAGAGATCTTAATACAGGAGCCATCTTTATAGATTCTTTGATGTTCTGAAATGATTTAGTTGCTTCACTTTCCCATTTGACAGTTGCACCTTTCTTCAACATTTTAGAGATATCCTTTGTGACCTTTGCAAAATTGGGAATGAACCTTCTAACAAAATTAATCTGCCCAAAGAAAGACTGAATGCCTTTCACAGTTTTAGGGATCTGAATTATGTCAATTGCAGCAACCCATTCAGGATCAATCCTAACTCCATCTTTGGAAACAATGTCCCAATAATTTTCCTTCCACTACCCCAAAAGCACATTTCTTTGGGTTAAGTGAAATGCCATATTCCAATGCTCTAATAAAAATTTGTTCAAGATGCATGCAATGTTGCTCCTCCTTTTTTGAATAGGCAGTTAAATCATCTTGATACACAGCCCGAATTGAGTCAATCAATCCTACAAAAGTAACATCCATAGCTCTTTGAAATGTAGCACCTGCATTTGTTAGTCCAAATGGCATTCTTACATATACATAGGTTCCCCATGGAGTGGTGAAGGCAGTCTTGTACTGTTTAGATTCTTTTACTTCACCTGATTGTATCCTGAGAACCCATCCATCATGGATAGAAGCTCACAACCAGTCACCTTTTGCAACATAGCCTCCATGTTAGGCAATGGATAATTATCCTTCAAAGAAGATACATTCAGATTTCTAAAGTCAACACAAAGTCTTATGTCACCATTTTTCTTTCTAACTAGGACAAGATTGGACACCCAAGCTGAATGTCTGATAGGCACAATTATTCTAGCCTCCCCAAGCTTCATAAGCTCTTGCATTTTTGGAGCCAGAGTTGGATTAATAGGTCTTTGTTTCTATCTGAATGGCTTAGCTCCAGGCTTCAATGGGATCTCATGCTGGAATAAATCCTCCCTATAAGCTTTTAGGTCCTCATATGACTAGGGAAAGACATGCTTATATTTCTTCAATAATGCTATCAACATGTTCCTGATGTGTGGCTTGAGCTGTTTGCCAATGTATACCCTTTTGGGGGCATGAGATGTCCCCAAGTTTATCTCCTCCAAATCATTCTTATTTGTAGGAGATGCCTTTGAAATAAACTGGTCTCTATTGTCAAATGCTCTCTCTAAAGCAACCAGTCCTCTGGGGATTTTATTTGTCTCAAGCTGAATCACTTCTTTCCCCAAAAGAGTTTCTTTTCCATCCACAAATTCTACAAAATTCTAAAAATTAATTTCTTGATTCTCATATTCATCTATGCAGTGCAGGAACCTCAACAAATCTTTATCATCATCAAATACTTGCCAATTGCATATATTTTCTGGTACTGCAGGTCTAATTTTAACCTCAACATTTGTAACATCAGACAGAGTAATATCATCTGCCCGTATGGCCACATTAGCTAAAAAATCTGCCATGACATTTTTTGATCTTTCTATCCAGTTTATTGAAAAAGCATCAAACAATTCAATTGTATCCCATACAGCATGCTTATACTATTTTAACCTCTTATTTTTTTAAGCATACTTATCTCTAACCTGGGAAACAATTAACTCTGAATCCCCAAACACTCTTAACATCTTAATCCCATGCTTGAGAGCAACATTCAATCCTAGTAACAGAGCCTCGTATTCTACAATATTATTTGTGCAGGCAAATTTTAACAGGAAAGAAAATTTCAGAAGCTTACCAGTTGGAGACAAAAACACAACTCCAGCACCAGAACCTTCCTTTGAACAAGCTCCATCAAAATACATAGTCCAGAGACCCTGTTGGTCAAGCTCTTGAATGTAAGTATCTTTCCCTTTACCTCCTTGATTATCTGAGACAACTCTAAAATTTTCACAGTTAGTGTCCACAAAACAGACATGTTCCTCTAAATCTTGATCCTCAACTGTTTCTAGTGATCTTTCTTCTCTAACTAGTTTGACATCTTTGCCATCCATTGGGATCATGGCATATGATAGATCTAATTGCATACTTCCACCAATCAATGTTGCCCATCTTCTTGACAATAGCATACCATATTGTGGCTTTATGTCAACCACTGTTATGTTCATTCTGTATGTTTTTTTTGGATATGCTGCTAACCTAAAATCTACATCCTTCATGATTCTAATAACTGGTACTTCCCTAGCATCCATTGCGTAACATTTTCCACATGCTTTATCTATCTTCAACCCAGCTTGTTGCATGATAGCCAAAGGCATAATATTTGTTGATGCTCTAGAATCAAGCATACAATTCCTAATTGTTTTTCCATTAATAACAAGGGAGACATAAAATGGCTCAACCTGTGAAGGGCATTTTGTCATGGTCACCCCCAAATAAACTTTAGGAACCGCATCCTCTTCAATACAAAAGGCCTATTTTTTTACCTTGACCCTCAACATTTTGCTCAGCTTGACAAGCTACTCCTGAGATTAGGGACAATGCCTTATTTCTGAATTCTTCAACTTTCATCATCTCCATCAACGGAACAAAGATCTTTACCTGAGACAAAACCTGAGTTATGTCAAAGGGAGCATAATTTTGTATAATAGTTGTAGCCTGAGCTGTGGTTTTACTTTTATCTTGAGCTGATCTAGCTTTAATCTTAGTGGCCCTCGGACTATTATCCAGGACCTGAGAATCCTTATTTTGATCCTCAACATTTTGGGTAATTTTATTTTTTGGTCCTTGAGAATCGTGACCTAGTTTTTTCTTTGAGTTCTTCTTATTACTGTTCCACTGCGTCTTTTGTGGTTCAGTCCCTTTATGATTATGCACTGGTTGATTCACAAAGGTGCTTTCTAGTTGACGTGGGTCGCTTACCTGAGCTTTACCTCTAAGATTGTAATTGCTTTTGAACTGAGTTACTGTTGCGGCTGTGAGAGCTCTAATTTCCTCATCAGAAGGTCTCCTCAAGTTATTCAGAAAAATGTGAGAGTTCTGAGCACACGCATAATTATCTTCATCATCTTCATCACAGGGAAACTGCTGGCAAACCTGAGTCCCATAACTCATATTTTCATCTGCATCATAGGAAGAATACTCCATATTTGTGGACAACATATTTACATTATCATCCTCCATACAATGTGGCTCATTGCATTCATCATAGGCAACATCATTATTATACAGAGACTAAGCAATCATACATTGTGACTGTGAGTGAGGCATCTGACATATTATGCACCACGGGGTGTCATCAACAATATTTACAGTCTTCTTCAAAGGATCAGGAGTCTCCTTTGCATTTTGAGCTCTTTGATTGGTGTTGCTGTTATGTGGGAGAATGGGTTTACCATTATGCCAATTAGTGTTAAATGGCATATCATGCAATGATGGTCTATTTTCTTGTCTCTGGTAAACCTGCCTGTCAGGACCTATTCCCTTTTCATTTTTAGCAAGTCTATAACTTAAGTCCTTAACAATAGTTGTTAATTTATCTAATTTATCCTCAAAAGTAGATGCATTACCTTGAGTACTTTGAGGCTTATTTGGATTTTGCAGAATCTTCACATCATCCCTTCTGTTTGTCTTACTAGATGCTTTCCTGTTATTTTTAATATTTGTTGCAATCCTGAAAGCATCCCTGAGGCTAGTAGGACCCTTATCTCTTAATCCATAGGTTGTTTTGGCATCAAAACCATTTATGTACAGTACCATGCACATTGGTTCATTAGGTCTCATGTGAGGTGGCAATTTGTGCAACACTTTAGTGAATCTAACATTAAAATCTGCAACTTGCTCATTTGATCCCTTAGTGATGCTAGTGAATTCATTCATAAAAAAGCTTGGGTAAGTTTTGTCACCATACTGTTCTTTAAAAATCCTCCTGAAGTCATCCCATGATGAAACACTTCAGTCAGGCAGACTCTTATACCATTCTCTAGCTTCATCAACTAGGGATTGCATAAACAATTTCATAAAAACATCTTCATGCTCAACCTCAAAGTTGTCCATGACATTCTGAAAAGCCTTTAAATGATCCTCACCTGACACAGTATTGTTTCCTAAAAATTTTGGTACCTGCGGCCTCACATGTTTGTCAATGGGATTAGGGTAGCCAGGAATACCATCAGAAACAAGCTACCTGAATCTGTCCAGCTGCATAGGTTGTCTACCAAACTGATTAACATTAGCATTCCTATTTGCATTCTAATTTCTCACATTATTTAATGGTACCCTGACATTGTTTACATTTTGTCTCTGATCATTTTGTTGATACTGGACTTCATTTCTTTGCTGATTTCTCAGCACATCTGCATTATCAAGGGTGGGGACTGCATCATGTTGAGCAGTTCTCAGAGCTTGTACCATTTGCCTCATATCATCTCTAATCTTCACAGCTTATAAATATTCTAATTCAGCTCTTAGGCTTTTGATTTCTTTAGCTAATTCTCCATCTTTGGGCATAGAAGAGGATGGTCCCTTTCCATATTGATCACCATCATCATCCCTTGGGGATTCAGTTTCTTCAAATCTGTTAGGGGGATCTAACAAGGGGCGTTCCTGGAAAACTTTTGACCTCATTCTCAATCTGTCACCTTGTTGTCTCTCAAATACATCCTGGATTTCAGCCTCAGTGTTTGAAAAATAAGGTATTGTCCGCTCTGAAGATCCTGGATTGTCTTGAATATTATCATTACTTCTAGGAGAACCTTCTTGACTAGCTTGAACAGTCCCTTTTTTCCTGTACATCATTTTTCTCGGTAATTCTTCAGACAGAGAATTACGCAGGGATCTTCTCCCTTGCATACAAATTTTTACTTTATCGGTTGGGAGATTTGTTCGGAGTCGCCACCTACAACTAGGAATTATTTTTTTTTAAACTAGGGTTCTTACACAGAGCTCCCCAGTAGAGTCACCAAATTTGTTAGTGCTCAATCTGACTGGATGTTTCCCAGTTATCCCTACAAGGTAGCCATCATTGATCAACGGGATTTTCAGGCCAGGGGCCAACAGTACAGGAGATAGACTCTATAAATATCTCCTCTTCTTCTTTAGGCTCTGCAGAACCAAGGGGGGTATTCCCTATTCAACATCTGTGAAATGTGCTTATTAACTTGGTGGGATGTTGAGACAAAGCAGATAAATCCTCATATATGCAGACCAACACTGTAAATAAGTGCAGAGGGGCTAACTTTGGGCTTATGTTTAGTTGTGAGATAGAGGATTTTGGTCCTAAAACTATTTCTAAATGTCCTAAGGTTTGTATTTGAAGTATGAATTTATGTTTTGTATTTGGATGCAAAACTGGGACTTTGGTTGTAACCTCAATACAAGATTGGATTGGTGCCTATCTCAGGGCTCAAAGTCAATAGACATACATATGTGAATGATCACCATAAACTCAAATCAATAACTGGGTTTCAAGGGGGTTTTGTAGTGTCTTCCTTACAGATACTTCCCAAAATTTAGTATTTAGTTATCTCTGCTTACAGACATCCTCACTGCAATATATTCTTCCCAACACTTACCCTGAACATTTAATCTACCGGTTGAGCAGAAGTAAAAGATCAACCATTCAACATAGCAAACCCATATCCTAGAATCTTAAACACCCCTTAGCTGTTCAGATTCAGAAGAAGAACATATTCAATTTGGAGACAAATAACATAATACATGCAATGAAGCATTACTCATTTAAATCGACATGAAACCAGTAAGATTATGCATGAAACATTCAACATAAGATTTATAAACTCACAAGACAACCAAAACAGAGCCACCAATGAAGTTGTATCTTATCACAGCACCAAAATTTATCCAGTTTTCAACAACCTCAAAATGAGTAACACAGTTTGCTTATAAAGCATGAACCTGTACTCAGCAATTAATTACATGGCGCTTCAAAATTTCTGCCACAATACAATGCACCAAGAATGGCGCCCAAATCAATCAATGCAGTATGGAGACAAAGAGGAAAGAACAGGTGAACTCGAGACATGTGCAGCTGTTTGAAGATTTTCCTTACAAATCTGGTAGGTTGCTGTCAATCATCGACCCATTCCTCTGTGATTTCACCATTAATGGCTCAGCTACCGTGGCCTCTGGAAACGCAGCTAACTGCGTACTTCTGAAGTATTCCCGCCTAAAAACGGTCGTAGATACAAAGAAAACCTTCACTGCTGAGAGTTTTAAAACTGGCCATCAATCTTCTCCCTATCGTGAAAATCAATGTGCCAAAACACGTTGAAAAGTCGCCAACCAATCAGAACGTGCCACGTAGGCACCTTAGGCTTCCATCACTGACTTTTCCCATTCTAATTTCGCCTTCGAAGTTCTTGTATATGTAGTTGAAAATGAGATTGTATATGCATACAATCACTCGCAACAAGGTGGACCCCAGGACATTATGAAACAAAGTTGAACCTGTATTCGGGTCCGAGCCTTGTATGTATCTCCCTTTGCACATCGGCACATACAACACACTTTATACAACCTACAGATGTCAAATTTCATTCGTTGCATTTGATTCCTCCTACGCGTCCAGGTTGTATGTCTTTCCTTTGTATATCGGCTTGTATGTTGCACATACAAATGCAATATATATGCAATCCACGGATTCCAAACCTTCATGAAGCATATTAGAACAACTTTGAAATCCGGCCTTTGTATCTAAACCTTTGCACTTTTCATTGTATATCCGTGATATACAATGCATACATATATGCAATCTGCGGAGTTCAACACCTTATGAGCTATATTACATTCCCTCTTCATGTCTGGGCCTTGTATATGCGCACTTGTACATCACAAACATACAACGCGGATATACAAAACAAAATATACAATCCAGATCTGTACCTTTTATTAACCAGAATGCAATATCGATCGGGTCCGGGCCTTGCATATTTGGTTGTATGCGCCAACATACAATCACCTTTGAATGCAACTGGTGGATCCCACCCCTTGGTTCCTACTTTGTATGTAACCTTCTCTTTGTATGTGCCTCTTGCATATTTTCGATGTACAATCAGCTTTGTATCTTATAACATATAATTGCCCTTGTATGTATCCTTTGTATCAGCTCCCTCATACATTACCCAATGTACATTCTGCCTTGCATATCCACGGGCCCCACCACTTGTATATCGGCCCCTTGCACATTTTCTTTTGCATGTTGCCAATGTATATTTCTTCTTGTACATTGCCGCCGATATACCTTTCACTGTAGAGAATGCATGTTGTCATTGTATCTACCCATTGCATGTCTAAACATACAACACAAATATACATGCAAACCCGATATACAAGCAGGGAATATTCCCAAAATCTATGATAGATTCCTCAATGTATATGCACCTTTTTTAAGCCTGATATGCATTGTGAAATGCATATAACTAATTTTTCACCATTTTTGAAGGCCGATTGAAATTTCTTTGGGCTCGCCAATGCATAATGCACTTGTACATACAAACATACATGTATATACAAAGATACACGCATGCAACTGATTTTTTGCACTTTTCAACTGCAAAGGCCAAAAGACTTAGAAATTTTTGGATTTTATGGAAGGTGCCTGTAAATTTAAATACTTGAAACCTAAATGTTTATGCGGGCACTAACACACTCAACAAGCAGAGCCACCTTGAAAGATGCACCTTGCATATAACAAGTGTCCACTACCTTCCATATTTTATAAGAATGTTGGTCCTGATTACCATCCTAATCCAAAATTCAAACTCCCTAATCCACCATCCCATGTATGGTGAGTCACGAATCCTCCAACCCAATCTAAACCACCAATTTATCCACCTACATCCCATAAACCTCGATCAACTAATTCCACATCCATCATCCCCCATCCACATCCAAAATCACACCTCACATCCAAGAACCCAAAATCCTGAATCCACTATATCTTGACAATGACCCTTTATCATAAACGCTATGATGGCACCCTATTGAGATGTGCACATTCAAATAAAGCCAACCCAACTATCAAAGAGCATCACAACACTTGCAGATTATACATCAGTGGAATGATCCTTGCCAATCAATTATACAGAGTGGGCTACTATTTGCATGTCATGACAAGGGCCTCCAACTCCATTGCATCAGCTAAGTAGGTCTCCAACACTTGAAGCAGTGAAAGTCAAAACTATGTAGAAAATCCAAAAAATTAAAAAAAATTAAAAAAAAAGTAAAGAGAAATTTTCATCCAATGGTGAAGACCACTCTCATGGTGCCTTGGACAAGTACCATCATGAAAACTCGTTCATAGGCATCATGTGTAAATCATCTATCTATGTGAACCTTACACTTGGAGCAACCTTCTTCCATCCATATCATCTCCATCCCTTCCTTCCATATCATCATATACCACTCATCCATCTATATCATCCCTATCCTTTCCATCCATATCATCCCTATCCCTTCCATCCATACCATCCTATCCCACCCATCCCTCATATTCACATACCCATCCATCCTTCCTCCCTACATTTGATCTTGATAAGGAGAGGGGCATAACTCTGAAACATGCTTTGGACACCTGTTGGCATCTTCCATCGTTTGCAACACATCTTACCATCTATCATCATAAGCATCATAGTGCAACATCATGAGTGGTATATCTAGAGATAGACATGATATCCCTATGTGACGTAGTCCTTGGAGATCACATCTTGAACCCCTCCATCCATCCATTATGCATCCCCTATCTAGTCCAAACACTATTGAAAATCATTTAATCCATCCATCTAATCCTTCCTTCATCCTTGCATCCCTAGACTTAGTTTTCCCTTGTCATTTGTTCCAATCAAAAGACTACCCACAATCCATCTCTCTAAATGCAATCCATCCAAATCCATAACACAATCTAACATCACTGTCATAGCACTGTCATCCAAGCATCACACATAATCCTAATCCATGCAAATATTACCAATCAATCTAAGCAAACCATCCCAAAGCATACCTTGGTTTTGTATAATCTAACATCATGATTATCATCATCAAGATATAGCATTCCCAATTCTCATGTTGTTTCAGGGTATATCGTTCCCAAATCGACAACATTATCATCATCAATCAATCAATCCATACATAAATCAATCAAAAATTAGTTTCAGCTTGACCAGGGGAAAATCTTGTTTGTCTTTGTATTGTTTGTGCGTGCATGATTGATTTCTTGTATGTGTTATAGTTTTGGTTTGCATCTGTCATAGTCCTTGTGACACATTGCCACAATGACATCATGGTCTCCCATATCATGGAACCATATGGAATATAATCTCTAGGGACCTTTTCTTTTGGGTCAATACTTTATGCATAAAACATCACGTTGCCTTGATCTTTATATCTTGGTGCATCCTGTTTTATGCTACAACAAAATAGTCTCTCAATACATATGGAATCTCCTCAATTCTTCCCTGCATATACCTATGGTGATCAAAATTTGCTCCCATCATAAATCATAACACACAAAAAAATCCCTCCAATTGTCAATCATCCTTCAATCAATCCAATTAATCAATTAATCAAATCAAACAAACCTATTGATCCATCCTCACATCCATATCCTAATGCTTGGGCAATAGTTACTCAATTTTATTCTTCCCCTCCATCATACCCTCACCTTTCATCCTATTCACCTCTTCATCACTAACATTCACCTTCCATCTCCTAAATTGCATATCTTTCAAATCCAACTACCTTAACAACCATCTTCTTTCATTCATCCCTAGCATCTTTTTTATCTCTCTATTTCATCCATTTCGAGAGAACACCCATGTTCTTCAAACCCACCTGTCCTCTCAAGGGGACACCCATATCCATTTATTAACTCCATTTTCCTTTAGCCTGTTGGGGCATCTTGCCTCCCTCCTCACCTCACCAAGTACCTATATTTTATCTTTCTTTGAAATGCCATTGCTTCTTCTAGTCGCAACACCATCAAAATATAAACACCTAAAACTTACCACAACATCTTAACTCAATTCTTATCATTAGTCCTCCATCTAATCCTACACTAATTAATTAAATAAATTATTTAATTAATTAGGTCATCACTTTCTCATCAGCTAATTAAATAGATTTTATTTAATTAATCTACCCTAAAGTTAGTTAATTAAATAAATTATCTTATTTATTTAACTAGACTAACATCCTAACATTAGTTAATTAAATAAATAATCTTTTATTTAATTAACTGAACTAATTTCACCCTAGCCAAAATTCCACATCACCATTTCCTCTAATTAAAAATTCTCTTCTATCCAACACCCAAGTTAATAATAATTTATAATCCATTTCATCAATCCTAAAACAAATCAAATTCTAAATCCTAGCCATCCATCTCTTAATCCAAAATGAGATTAAGATTAAATATCCACCATCCATTATCCCTAGAGAATCCACACGCTCCATTCCACACATGTGTGAGATGTTGCATCACCAATCCCCATGAGTCTTCTCACACATGTGTGAGAGATTTCAATCTCCACCCTTCATTCAAATTTAGATAATCTCACCCCTCCATTTTCTCTCAATCCATGTCCCATTAACTTGCACCTCTCTCAAATCAACACTTGTCATCTTCTCATTCCACCATGAAAGTTAATTAATCTCCGCCATTCAATCTAAGATTAAATCTTAGCCCTCCATTCCACCCATCTGAAATCTATAAATCTAGCCCATACTCAAGCATTTGGCACAAAAAAAATCCATAGGTCTATGCTGCTACGTTGAGGAGAACATTTGAGCAACTCGACATCCATCAACTTCATCAACACCTCATCTTGGAGCAAATCGCCACATCAATGGAAAGTATAACATGTTTTAAGTTTGCATCATTTGATTTACTTTCCATTTCATGCTCTAACCCTTGTTTTGTGTAAGTCTAGAATAGGAAGCATATTTTGGTACATTTGTTTCCATTTTGAATTCTAAACTTATACACTACAATGACATCAAATCTTTTTTATCTTCCAATACCCACATACACCTAAATACATAATAATATTCCATCACCAATTCACATCTCCCACAACATTACAACCATAAATTCATGAAGTATTCTTCTAACATTCCATGCTATCACATATCAAATACAAAGGCACTCAAATCCTTGAAACCACTACAAGCCCCCACATGAGTACTCCTTATATCACCAAGAAACATAATTCACACAAATATGCCAAGGCACTCGTGTCTTAAAATAAATACAAATTGAGTGTATTTTTCTTTAAAAGAAGGTCCACACCTCTCTCAACCCCAATGGGTGGCTCTTAAACCAAATGGGAAGATCCACACCCAACATAACATAACACCTATCCCCAATGAGTATCAAAACAATATGCATAACACAACAAGAGGGTTTTCATACAATATCAAGAATACTCAAAGAAAAATCAGCAAGTTTGCAAACATCATTTTATCAACAAACAATATCAATGTATACTCAAAAGTGGCTTAAGAGCCTATCTCAATACTTCAAAAAAAAATTGAAAAGCCCTTGATCCAAGTTCTTCAACCTCTCCTCTTCTCCAAACTCTCAAGCTCTTCCTCAATCTCCTCCCTTACCAAGCCACTTGATATTAAAAAAATAACAATGACAAAAATAGAAAAGCCAACCCTCAACAAAGCTTCAAGAAAGGTTTAAATAAAAGACAAATGTCTAAGATATAATGAACTTAGGGTAAAGTTTGACTTTGCCACCCAAAATCAGATTTGCCTCCAAAACATTGTCACTTATCTTCCAAGACACTTTTAAAGGCTCTAGACTCTCCCAAAAACATATTTTAAACACTCCAACATGGACCTTGTAAGTATGAAAAAGATGTGCAGGCCTACATGTAGGCACAAGGATGAGCTATAGTCTTAGTCATGTACATGTAGGCGTGAATATATACATACCTCTAAACAACATTCCTCTTGGTGATGTGTCTTTGTTTGATTTTTATTTTGATTATGATTTTCTAACCTCCAAGTTAATCTTCTAGGGTCTTGCACACCTTCTAGCTTGCTTCCTGACCAATCTTCGACGGATCTTTCCTGTCGATTTCTAGCCCCAATAACCTCACTAATCCACTAACAGAGAAAATTCATGCTCCCTATGGGAATTTGCATCATTTCATCCCCTTAGAATTATCTAATTGACCTCCACTCCCATCCATAACCTCAAATTTCATGTCCCACCTTTTCTTTCTGGGTCGCCCCTATCACTTTAGGATCTCTATGGGTGACTCTACATCTGAAACAAGATCTCTAGGGGTGACTTGCCCTGGTAAAAGGGGTGAACCACCCTACAGAGATCCCATGGTTAGTTTCAGGGCTCTGAAACCATCCTTGGACCTTTTAGATCATTCTTCATCCCATAAACCACTTGTGCAAAACCTCCTCGGTGGGTCACCCCTATGCCTTCAAATTTTCCCTAGGTGACCCAGAATGTTAATGAAGATCTTTAGGCACGACTTGCCTTGCTAAAAGGGGTGACCCTATTGTCTTTTGACATGCATCTTTTTCTTCCAATTTTGGCCCAAATTTACTCCAAATTGGCTCCTAATTATGTGGGTCTTCTTCTTTAACTGATTGGCAACTCCCCCTAACTATTTCAACACTCCCAATCAGTCCAATCTCATCTCCCAACCAATCCAAGTCATCTTCTAATCTTTCAAGCCTTAATTTCATTTCCTCTTCTATGATATCCTCTACAACCAGTGTTCACTCTTAGTCAAAGTCAGATCACTCCCCAATCAGCACCACCTTTGGTGTTGATTTTCTACCTATAAATACCCCCCTCCTCTATGTATTTGGGGAGGCAAATTCAATATTGCATCTTTGCTCTTCCTTTGCTTCACATATAGTTGTCTCCATAGCATTTTCATTCTCGTGCAGGACCCCATGTGCCTTTTGATTTTGCAATAGCTTCAATAGCTCAATCCATAGTGCTTCATTAGCATTCTTTTTCTCAATTGTTTTCACCAAAGATTTCATACCCTCAAGCCATAGTGTTTTATTAGCATTATTTTGCTCAATTGTTTTCATCAAATCTTCAAATCTTCCATTTGATTTCATTTGCTCCCATATTCGTTTGTCACCAAGAGGACCTTGTTGTTGCAAAGGAAGAGAGGGTTTCCACAAGAAATTCTAAGGGTTCAATCCAAGCATTTAAATCTTCTTCTTACCAAGTTCTTCATTCTTTAAAGTAATAATTAGCTCAAATCTTTCTCTTGGAAAAGTAAATCATTGCTTTGCTTTTTCTTGATTGGTTGTTTATTTGCTTTCATAGATTAGCATTGCATTTTATTTGATTAGGTTAGTCTTGTTTTCATTCACTAGATTACATTTACTTTCATAGTTATTCACAATTTCAATTCATTAGTTTAGATTCAAAAATTGTTCTACAAAAACTCCAAAAACATATATTATCTTGCATTCAAAAAACTCATATAGATTGTATTCATATTTCAATTCCTAGATGATTAGATAACATTTGAAATTGTGAAAAGGAACTAAAATTGTTCTACATACATTTAGATTGCATTCATAAAAATTAGAAAAATTTAGAGCAAAACAAGAACAAACCCTTGATCTCATCATGAGGTAAACATAGTTAAAATCAAACATTGAAACAAAGAGAAACCCTCGATTCCATCACGAGGTAAAATCAACTCAATTTAACAAATTCAACAACAAAAAGGTACAACATTTCCCCTATTTCTAAGCATTTAATGTTCCCAGGCATTAGGGAAGATTGGATACAATCCATCCTCCACGAGATTGGGGAAAACTTCCCCCATCCAATTTATCAACAAAACATTCAACAAATAAGAGAAAAACAAGAACATCAACAATGCATCATCGACTAGCAACACTTGATATAACAGGCAATCCAAAATGAAGAAAGGAGACAAAAGCATCTCTGAATCATCAACGAATAGAACAACCTTCATTCTAGGCTCTGGAGACTCAAGAATAGTGACCCTTCAGGCCATACAATTATCACTACAACAACTACAATCGAATGTCTCCTTAGAAATAATCATCAACACACACACCTAGCACACAACCCAACTGCAATCCACAAATTTTTGCTCCCTCAAGAATGAGATAAAAACAACCCCCTAACCCTACCTCCACTCGACAAGATCTTGCCACATGAGTGGGAATGACAGGGAGGCCACCCAAGAGCAAGGAAGACGATTCATGTGTCACGTTGGAGTGTGACTCACCCACAAATTATCTAGGTCACATTCTAAACAACACATATTTTGGTGAATCTAACATCAAGGGCATATCCTTCTAGGGGGAGCTTTTCACATTTCCATCATCACTTCCCACTTTCATTCACCATTTTCCTTTTCATCTCGCTTGTCTCTTTCATCTTCTTCGCTCTCCGTTCCATTTATTTTGCAATGTCCATGACACCCCAAAATATAATGGAATTGGAAGGAAATCTAGGGAGTATTCCCTCTAGAGAACCTGAAACACCCTCATTTGATAGATATGTGCCACCTGATCCATTGGCACCAATCACCAACTTCTACGACTATGAATATTCAAATTATGAGAACGATAGGCGAGAGACTCATAGTTCTCTTACATTTAACAATCCTAATTGGGAACATGAAGCAATAGTACAACCAATGCACTCAAACCAAGGTAGAGCGATCGTACAATCAAAAATCCATCAAGTAGATTGTATGAAATAAGCCACACCCAGACCAACGATGGGCTAGCCACAAGGGGCCAATAGCTCAGTTGGTAGAGAACTCCAGCAGAAAGTGGAAGGTCCTAGGTTCAAGTCCTAGCTAGTCCATATGAGCAGCAACTCAACAAGTGGTATCAAATCAAGGCTAGGAGCCCCAAGCACCTGTAGTGTGGCTTAAGGGGGTGTTGGAAATAATCCACACCTAGACCGACAATGGGCTAGCCACAAAGGGCCAATATCTTAGTTGGTAGAGCACTCCAGTAACAAATGGAGGGTCCTAGGTTCGAGTCTTAGCTGGTCCATATGAGCAGCAACTTAACAAGTGGTTGTAGAGCTAGACTAGGAGCCTCAAGCACCTGAAGTGTGGCTTAAGGGGGGTGTTGGAAATAATCCATGCCCAGACTGACAATGGAATGGCCACAAGGGGCTAGTATCTTAGTTGGTAGAGCACTCCAACAACAAATGGAAGGTCCTAAGTTTGAGTCCTAGCTAGTCCATATGAGTAGTGGCTTAATAAGTTGTATCAGATCTGCTCATATGGATTAGCTAGAACTCAAGCCTAAGACCATCCATTTGTTGTTGGAGTGCTCTACCAACTAAGCTAATAGTCCATTGTCAGTCTAGGTGTGGCTTATTTCCAACACCCCCCTTAAATCACACTGTAAGTGCTTGGGGCTCCTAGCATAGCTTTGATACCAATTGTTAAGCTACAACTCATATGGACTAGCTAGGAATCAAACCCAGGGCCTTCCATTTGTTGTTGGAGTGCTCTACCAATTGAGTTACTAGCCCCTTTGTGTCTAGTCCATCATCAGTTTGGGTGTTTCTTATTTCCAACACCCCCCCTTAATCCAAACTACAGGTGCTTGGGGCCCTTAGTCTGGCTCTGATACCAATTGTTGAGTTGATGCTCATATGGACTAGCTAGGATTCAAACCTAGGACCTTCCATTTGTTGTTGGAGTGCTCTACCAACTAAGCTACTAGCCCTTTGTGGCTAGTCCATTGTTGGTCTGGGTGTGGCTTATTTCCAACATAGATCAACCATCAACTAGCTATGTAGGAACAACAACATAATTAGAGAACAAAGATAAATTATTAGAAAAAACACCTACAAGAAGCTAGGGAGGCTCGAGAGGCCTTACATATCGCACATCGAGCTGAGAAATTAGAAAATGCATCAAGAGAGCAGACGAATGGAGGAACCATAAAAATTCACAACCAACTAGAGAAGTGCAAAGAACGATAGCTACAACCCTTGTTGACCTCATAGCTACTCTGGTCCAACGGATCAAGACATTAGAAGTTATAGGGATAGAACAACCTCCCCAAGACAAAAATGATCAAAGAAATAGAATGTAAGTAAACTCACACAACATTAGGGTCGAATAAGACCAAGGGTAACCCGAAACCCCCTTAATTGAACTTTTATTCATGCAATGGAAGTAACAACACAATTAAACAACCTCCACAAGTGGGTGGACCCTATCCAACTCACAAATTTCAAGCTCCTCAAAATTATCCATAAGTTCAACTGACATACACGAATGCATCTGGATATCATGGGCCAAATCAACAAGTCCCATCTGCAATGCTCATGCTCTCGACACTGATATCTCAAAGCACTTATTCAAGGACCTACCTCAAATACTTGAAAGAGCCCCTAGACTACAACATACATAATGTGCTTCTACCTCGTCCTCTCCCTGACGTGCCCAAATTCAAATGGGAGGGAGACCTGAATTCTCACATAAAAGCTTACACAGCCACCATAAGAGAACTCCTTCCTTGGTATGGAGTTGTAGCGATAATTTTCCTAAAATGATTGAAGGGATTACTTTGGATTGGTACTATCATTTGCTCGAAGCCTCAATTCACTCTTTTCACCAACTCATAGGAGAGTTTGTCATGGATTTCAACATGAACAAGCTGGTTAGAATAGGAATATGAGAATTCCTAACTATGAAGCAAGGTACAAACGAATCGGTGGCACATTTTGCAACCCGATGGATACAAGTGTTGTACTCTTCAACAAGTGCCCCTAACATGGACCACAAAGAACTATGAGACCTATTCTTGCATGCCCTTAATAGGGATACAAGAGAAGAAGTACAAAAACTACCATATAGGTTCTACAAGTAAGCTTTAGAAAGTGCATTGAGAATCGACTGAGCTACAATCAATAGTGGGTGAAAGACTTATGGTGCAAACAATCGGCTAATAACTCAAGAAGGTGACAACAATGGTAACAATAGACATAACTCTTCCACGGTTAGAATTTTAAAGAGTAATTGAAACATGACCACAAATGGGGTGACAAACCAACCTTGATAAGAAACAAAGTAATAGATGACTACAATGGGAGAGATTACTTCCCTCAAAATGTTAATGTTGTGGATCATCCCTGAAACAACAATTATTGTCAAAGAGACAATTAGAAATCATGGAACCAAAACTAGAATGACAACCGATATGAATCTTATCGCCCACCTTATGAGTACAATCAATTTTGTTCTTTTCATAGGACAAGAGGCACAACGTCAAACCATGTTGAGAATACAAAAGATTCATAGCGAGGCTACCAGAAGATCAAAAATTATTGTTCATCAAAATATTCCTTAATCTGCAAGAGGTCATGGCAAACAACAATAATAATAGCACTAAGAGAGCACCTATCAGGCCACAGAATGTGGATATGAAGATATTCCAAGATCCCTTTGTGGCCCATAGGAATAATGAAACGAGCAACCATAACACAACTCCTTTGGGACCAACCAGTCTCCTAAAAACCTCTAAATCAAACATCCCCATGCTACTAAGACCAAAAGGAGAGATGACAATGCTATGATTAGCAGAAATAATATATGATGAGGAAAACGTCAAACCAAGTGTCAAACAAGAAGTTGAATTTCATGGAAAAATGATCTTGACAGTATAACCTACACCTTCTTTGATTGGACCTTACAACTTAATAGAGGATTTGAAGAAGACCTATGCTAAGAATTCTTTCATAGATCTTCTTAGAAATTCCCCATCACATCGATTAGCCCTTTTACATGTAAGAGGATTGAAGTATTTGGATCGGCTCACTCCTCCCAACAAACAAATTAACCAAGTTGACCTTGACGTGAACCCACCAAATGTCAAGTTGCAAGATCTTTGGTTCTTTTTTTACTTGAAGCAAATGCCTTCAAAGGTTGAGTTAACCAAAAAGGGGGATCCAATATTATACTTACAAGTATGGATCTACGATACTTGCATCAAGAGGACATTAATCGATGACGGAGCTACTGTGAACATAGTCTCATTTTCCCTTTTGGAAAGGATGGGATATGGGCACACCAACATGACGGCATGTCGAGAAACATTAAGAGGTTACGACAACTTAAAGGCAGTAACAATCGGATAAATTATGCTCTCGGTCTCTTTGGGACCCAAAACAATTCCCACGGTATTCTATGTCATCGATAAGGATACTGGTTGCAACTTGTTGTTGGGGAGACCATGGATTCATAGGATGAAAGAATTGCCTTCCATATTGTTTTAAGAGGTTTGGTTCTTGCACCTTGGAAAGATTTAAGTCAGAAAGGGAGATAGTGAACCATTTAGCATGGTCAAGATAGATGCAACCAAGAAGAAGATAAGCATCCCTATTGACTATGAGTTGTCGATGACTAAAATTATCGTTCCAAACCCAATCCCTCAGTCAATACCCATGAAAAGATAGAATAGCCTAGTGAGACAGTGAACAATGCAGAAGTGAGAAATGCAAAAGTGAGAACATTTGAGAAGCGAGAAAAAATAGGTGGTTCCAAAGGAAACGACAACCAAGATTATGGAGTTATTAGAAAGGGATGGCCCCATGCAATTTCTCTTAGATATATGCACTATCAACATATTCTCCGATGTCGAGCAAGAAAGGACTAATCAAGCTATCTTGATAAAGCAAAGCATAGGCAACGTTCCTCTAATAACAAAGTGGCCTAGGTTAAAATAACAATTTTAGACTGCAACGATAGATCTAAGAGAGGTGGATCTAGGTGCCTTCTCTAATCCTAAAGAAGATACATTGAAAAGCTACACTCCTCTAACACCACCAAGAGAGATGTCATCCAGTGAATTGTACGTACCTCTAACTTAGGAAGTGAGTGATTCTTATGTACCATTTTCACCTCTCAAAGAAAATTATATGCCTTGGACACCTCCGAAATTGGTGGAAGTTATTGATTAGAAGCAAGCTTATTCAATTTATAACGAATCCATAAATGCTCCAAGAGCTTCATCTAAAGCTTTTGTAACTCCAAATACCCATGAACTTCATTCTGCCTCAACCTTGATACAAGCTAACAATACATGGGAAGCATCATGGGTTCAAATCAAAATAATTAAGAGGTTTCTTGATGAAGGTGAAGTTAGCAAAGGAGAGTTTTGAAAAGAATACAAATTGAAAATAACCATAGGAGTAGAAGACCTTGCTATTCTTGAACTACTAGATAAAAACATAGGATACTCCATGGACTTACAACTAGAGCCAAATGGCAAGATGAGAATAAGTTTTGTTCCCTCATAGGAGCAAAGGGAGCCTTAGACTCCCTTTGAACTATTTCAATTCTTGTAGAGTATCCAGGAATGTGTTGAAGTAAAAATTCATATGCAAGATGAATTTGACCTACTCATGGGTTTATTGAAATTCAATGTAGTCCTTTATTGGACATATTCTCATTAACAAGCTTATGAGTCCTTATCCCACCTTACTTTACCTTGACAAATCAAAGAATTAAATCCAAAAGAACAAGAGAATCCCTTAAGACATTACAAAATAGGAGAGATTATCCTTAAGAAGGGTAGCACCAAGAATACAAAGCATAGAAGAAAAAGAAAGTTTCAAGGAGACTGGAAAGGTCCCTACGTGATTAAGGAAGATGCCAAAAATGGTACTTATGTTTTATGCACAATGGAGGGTGAGGAATTTGGTGAAACAATTAAATGCCTTTCACCTAAAAAAATATTATGTGTAGAAAACCCTAAAAATCTCAAAAAATCACAAAAAACCAAAAAAAATCAAATAACTCAAAAAAATCCATAAAAAGCATAAAAATTCCAAAAAACAAAATTTGAATTCTTCATTTTGTTCCACCATGCATTTGTGAGTGACACACTCTTGTTTAATTTTTATCATAGTAAGGAGTCTAAGGTTGCCTAGGTATAGGTCGACCTCCTAAGTCTTTGAGAATCCTTAAATCATCTTTACCATAAATCATTTACCCTTTACATTTTGCAACAAATTCAAAATAAATTCAAGCTCTTAGCTTTATATTGATCACAATCTTAACGAACCATGATGTCAAGCCTAAAACAAAGTTAGTATTCAAACCTATGGTACCCAATAGAAGCTTGCAAGTAGACCTTCCCCATTTATCCTTAGCAAAAGGAAAGTCCGAAGGGACGGTGAAAGCTCTTGGAAACACTCATCCCCTTATCTTTCTTGTCCAAAAATGCTAGGGAGATCATAACTCCATAGGAAGAAATTAAAAAAAAATGATAAGAGTGCAAAAAAAGAGAAAATATCATGGGAGAATTAGGAAAAGATACTACAAAATGAAAAAAAAGAGAGAAAAAGAGAGAAAAACAAAAAAGGGAAAAAAAGAGCAAATGAAAATAAAGGATTGTTGATGTCCATACTCTTAGGTGGAGATAAGTCTAAGCTTGAATCTATGAGGGTGGCATCTATCGAAGAAAATAAAAAAGGAGAGGTACAAAGCACACACACGTATTGGTTGGGTGAAGCCAAGACTCTAACTATCTTTAGGACCATCTTTTCTTTGGAGCCTTTTCCTTACCCTAGGTCTATCTTGTTGGTCATCTCTGATCAAAGTCTAGAGGGTACCAATAAAATTTGTAGCTTGTCTAAGTTGAAAACTCATCAAAGTGTTTTTTTTAGATAAGGATCAATATTTATCCTTTTGCAAAGTTGAATTCATAAGTTATTTTTTTTGCCTTTCATTCCTATTTAAGTCGTTAATAAAATCCCATCCCAAGGTTTAGTAGGTTTACCTATGCCAAGTCAACTTGCAATCAACTAGGTAAAAAATCCTACTTAAAAGTAGTCACAATGTTTTTTTTGATTAATATAAGCGGCAAGACTAAGGTGTTGAACCCATTACAGAACAGCCCATTGGGCACACAAAAAAGTCAACAGAGAACAGACCAGAAACACAATACCAACAAAACACTAGTAACAATAGACTGACACCAAACTAACATCAGACAAAACACCAACAAACAACAAAGAAGAAACACCTAGGGTTGATCAAATAACTGACCCTAGTCTTCAGTGAGGAAGTGATACAGTTCCTCATAATCCTTCATTTTCTTGTTCTCAATGCCATGTTTGTTGAGCTCTAGGTCTTGGAGGACTGCCAATGTTGTAGCCGACCTGTGCATCACCTTCGACGTGAACCTGGCCAGAAATTTGAAATTCTTCTCCAAATCAGCAACCCTGTTGTTCAAGTCCTCAATAATCGGTCCCTTCGTGAAAGGAAGCTAGGTGTGCGGATATCGCTTCCTACACTAATCTAATGAGGAGAGATGTATGCAAATTCAATTTTAATTCTTACAACTACAACAACATAGAACATCTAACAAAGATATTGCAACAATACACATACACACAAAAAGTAGACAGAAGAGAGAGAGAGAGAGACAAGATATACGTGGGGAAAACCCTTACGGGTGAAAAACCCCACACTCCAAAACACAACTCAAATTTATTACAGTAAACAATAATAGATTACAATATAGTTTCAAAGCCAATGCTCTTTCAAGAGTCTTCGAATGTTGAATCTGGAGATATTCCAGCAGCATAACAGTACCTGTAAAACACACTACTTATCTCCCATCGAAGCACCTGTTTTTATAGAGTTTATAAAGCAAATATGGAACCTTCTAGAGATGGGCGTCCATCTTGGACTCATGCCCCAAAACCCACGCCTAAGGACACTTGTCCAACATCCCATCCCAATGTGAGCACCTTGTCCCAAGATAGGCTATGATGGATTCTCTTACGCACCTTACAACTGTCATAGAATCTGTCATAACTGACAACATTTACAATTGTAAGAGAATATGTCATACACTGACTAAAAATATCTTATTCCTCTTACAACTTGTCATAACCTCCCTTGACCGCCCAAAGATGCATTTCTCTCATGCAAAGATACTCACCAACACTTGTAATTAAATAAAAGTCGATTGAGGTTTCAGGGGTATTGCCCCCGAGCCCCCACAGGGTCATTGCCCTTCGACCCCGCCCTGTACCGCGACAGGGAGTGCGCCAGGGGCGCTGCCCCTGGACCCCGCAAGGGGCTTCACCCCTTGACCCCGTCTTAGGGGTGCTGCCCCCAAACCCCCATTAATTATTCAAGGGGGAAATCGCAACTGCCAAAGTCACCAAAATTTATCCTGCTGCATGTACACAAGGTGCCGACTATGCCAACTCAACATGGGATAAATAAATACAACATTAGAAATTTGCAAAGGTTGAGACACCTTAATTCCCAACACTTCGTGGTCTTCCTATCATCCTTTTTTATTTTTTGAGTGTCCTCTTTCATCTTAGAGGAATTCTCCGTCTCTGTTCAAACCCTAGATATTCAGTTCCGGGAAGTTGCTAGGGCCATCATCCTCCATCTCCACACCCACAGTCTCATCCATTTTCCCAGCATTAACCTCACCGTCAATGTTCTCATCCTTGTCCCTCGAATCACTAGACACCACCTGCTCTTTTCGAGAGGGAGTAGGCTTCATGGCCAACCTGCTAGACCACCTGGTCAAAGGCGCTCTAAATTTACCCTGAGGCATGAATTTCCCTTCATCAAGAGTGTCTTTGTTGTCATCATCTCCACCCCTAGAGATCTCCACCTCCTTATCCTTATCCAAATTGTGACCCTCCTTCTTGAGAATGTCCCCTACATTGACAAACTTACAATCCCCATCCTTCCCCTCCTTGGTTTTCTTTTGAGGAGTACCACCCTTGCTCTCAGCGACAACAAGTTTCCTCCTGATCGGTTTGGAGCCAGCTTTAGGACTACTAGTCATATTAGGATCTGCCTGGCCAGTGGGGTGTTTAGCCACAATGTGGGACACATGAATGTTTTTGGGGTTGGGCTTATTTTTAGAAGTAGAAACCCTAGCATCTTTGGGGGTAAGCTCAGTAATGATCACAGCATGGCCCTAGTCATTGGTATTGTTGGTGCCTGCATGAGCAGTCAGTTTTCAAGCATATAAACATGCAGGCACCTTCCCAAAAAATCCAAAAAAGTTCTAAGTCTTTGGGCCTCCTCAACATGTTTTAGCATTATCTTCATATTTTGTTCGAAGGAGGTCATCATCATCATATTTCCAGACATCACCTTGATGTTGCTTGCGAGGGTCATCATATTTTCTGTCAGCCTGATCTTCCACGGGGTGATATTTTAACATCGGGTGATCTTACTTAAGATCATCCTGATGATGTTGCTACAAGGTTCTAAGTATGACTCATTTTGCATCGGGGTCATCATATTTGAACATCGAGTGATCTTGGTTAAGATCATCCTGATGTTACTTTATCACTTCATGTTTGCTTTATCGCCCGGTGCTGCTGACGTCATTCTTTTATCGAGGTGATATTTCCCCGTCTGCATCAGCATCATTTTCTCTTAGGAGGTGGTCAGCATCATCATGATATTCTATCGACCGGATATTTCATCAGGGTCATCATGTTTCAATATCAGGTGATATTCGGATATCATCCCGATCCTGCAGTGGAGCTACAGTGCAGCATGATATTTGTGCATGAGGGTGATGTTTCAAATTATCCGGTTAACTTCTGAATATCACCCTGATGCTGATATGGTGATGACGTCATCCAGATATGAGGAGGTGCGCGATGGGCAGATATGCTGATGACGTCAGCAGGATATGCTGATGACGTCAGCAGGATATGACGATGACATCATCAGGATGTTTAATTATCAGGGTGATATCTTTTATCAGGTGGTGCGAATTATCTAGATGAGCTCGGCAGGATGTTTGCTGACATCAGCAGGATATGACGGTGATGTCATCAGGATTTTCATCGGCCAGACATTTGGTATTGGCAAGGCAGGAGGATCTTTCTCTGACACATCAGGTTGTGCCGAT